>CM069536.1:21915158-22410158 GCA_035773235.1 Eospalax fontanierii | reverse complement strand
TCGTGAACACAAAAGGCTCTTGCCTTGATACTGGGGGCGGGGAGCGGGGTGATTAGCTAGACTGCACACACTATCATCTGCACAAACTATCTATGATACATGTTTTTTTAAACCCTCAAAGCTTAATAAAATATGCACACTTATTGAAACTGGGAGAAAAAAAAAAAGTATCTCAGCATCTTCATTTCAACAGAAGCCATATAAGCCCTTAGAAATATTTTCAATATTTTAAGTCATTAGAAAAATGAAAATTATTAAAATCACAATGAAATATTACTTCACATTCACACGGATGTTTAAAATGTAAAAAATGGTCCCATCCAAACCTTCAGCAGTGATAATGTAGAAGACCAGGAGCCCTCATGCATTACTGAGGGGTTGAGAAAGTCTAGAGAATGTCTATGTTCTTTATCCTAATTTTGATAATGATTTCATATATGTGTATGACTGTCAAAAGTTTCCAATTATATACTTAAAATATGTATAATTTATTATCTATATTTGAAATGCTGAAGATCAAACACAAGGCCTCACACAAGCTAGGAAAGCACTCTATGCTGAGTTACAGCTCCAGCTATTAGCTACCTCTATAAAGTCAATTGAAAAAAGAGGTCTACAAGTCACATAAGTAGTGTCTTCAGCAATGAGATCTTACCATCCAGTTCTACTGACTGAGTATCCAAGGGCTGGGGCAATGGCCAGCTTGTCTGGAGATTTATGGGATCCCTGATCAACAGCTTCAAAAGAGGGAGCTCATTTCTAGCATTGAGCTTTTTCTTTGCTATTATGTTGTCTAGTAGGGGCAATGTCCCCCTGTGTTAGGCTAATGCCTTTTAATCACTTTTAAAATTGCAAGTCTATATACTTTAAGAAACTTCTATAGTGATAGGTTTACATATGACTTATTCTTTTGCATATGACTTAGTCTTAATATTTTTGAGTTTTTGTATAGGTCATATAATACTTCTCAATCAAATTTACACTCCCCTTTCCTTTGCCCACGCCCTTCTACAGCCCCCCCCCACCAGATTTCATGCATTCTATCATATATGTTAACTCCTTTCCAGTCAAGCATTTGTACCCAGATGTCCTTCGGTGCATGTTCACCCACTGGAGTCACATCAGCCTATCTAGAGATCTTAAAGAAGATCCAATCTCCCTCACCTAGCAGTTATCAGTTGTCAATGTTCCTAGGTTACAGTTGGGGACTGCTGCTCATCTCCCTCATTCTGTGCTGAATTTTTTTCTTAATTGGGTCAGCATGGGTCTTGAGGATTCTGTCAGCATTGCCGCAAGTTCAACATATGACTTTTTCTAAAGGTCTTTGGTGTTAGTTATTCCTTGGCATACTTCCTCCCCTGCCCTGCCCTCTCAGTCCCCACCCTTTCAATCCTTCCTACTACGAGTTAGTACTAATTTCAAAACATCGTCTCTATTGGCTAGCTTTCATAGTGCAGGAAGGTTCTCTATATGCTACCATGAAAGAAAAGTAATCATAAATCTTCCCCAGCTGTGAATCTTGTGAGACACAGCAGCAGCTTACCTGACCAGATGTACCCACTGGTACAATAGTAGCATGAATGTTATGGGTTTAATTAACCACTTTCTGATTGGATTTAAGGTCCAATTCATAAGCTACAGTCCATATCTGCCACTGGTATCAGGCTTAGGAACCTGTAGCCAGACAACTCACTAGCTACAGGGGAAAGCCAACTACTATTATTCTGCTAGATAGACATAATAGTAAACCGACACTTACTGACTTATTGTTATATTCATAAATTAATGCATCTTTCAGCTCTCACTTGAGAAGCTTCATTCTGCAGAAGGTGGTGATTAGCACAGAGAACAACTGCCCAACATGCAGAGAATTAGAGGCTGTAAAGAGGTTACTCCTAAATAGGATACCTATATTAAACTTCAGCCTCTCAAGATTCAGGGATCATTGTAGAAGAGGTGGGTAGAAAGATTAGAAGAGCCAGAGGAGGTATATAACCACAAGGAAACAAACTCTTCCAAACAGCTGGTCAGTTAATCTTACAACTCAAAGCGATGGTAACAGGATGCACAAGTCAAACCAGACAAAATCCCAGCATAGAAAAGGATAAGAAACCTCAGCCCTACATGAGGAACTATTGGCAACTATAGCTGCTGGGAGAGAGAGAGAATCAGTTTTATTTAAGGGTATGATGCTGGATAAGTTAACTAGGCTGCAGTGGATGGACCCGATCAAAGGGCATTTGGGGATACAAATCTGACTTATAAAAATTAATATATATAATATATAATACAGTATGTGAAATCATGAAAAGGATACTAAAAGAAGTGTAGATAGTGGAAGACGTCTAAATGTTATCAAATATAATATATGAAATTAGCAAAAATTAATAAAAAATGAAACAGAAAAATTACATGAAGAACATTTTATTAAACATGTGCTCATGAGCTACACCCACAATCTGTTAAATCACAATATCCAAAGGTAGGACATGGGCCCCACTGTATTTCCATATTTCTAATTGTCGAATAAAAACTGCATTATTTTACGGCCATAAAGTAAAAGCAGATCATTTCAAGGCAAAGCTATGATTGTTCGTTATATAATAAAATTCATATTTTAGACTACACACTTTTCCAAAATGATGAACAATTATGACAAAGAAATTATAACTGTAAAAGCAACAGTAGCTATTTTAGAGATGATTTAATATTCCCACCTTTTTGCCTACAGTGAGCACACCGCGCCCCAGAAAAGTTGATTTGTTCAATATTATGGTATCAAATAGGAAAGAACTGTCAGCACTCTTTCTATAGTCAATGATTCTTTGAGTGTCTCAAAGCTTGTGAATAAAAGTCTCTCTGTGAAACTTCCCTGTACCTCACTGTATCTTCACATTTGAATGTTTATTTGAAATGTAAATTTGAAAATATATTTTCATATTTGAACCTATATAGATTAGATCTTATTTATTTGCAAACTGCATGTTTACTGAATGATGTTAAGTTTTGAAGTATAATACAATCTTTTTATATGAATAAGCTTGCCATACCTGTCTGGTAACAGAAAGCATATAAGACTGGCCCATTAGGGCTGGAGAGTCGGCTTAGTGGTTAAAAACACTTGCCGTTCTTCCAGAGCACCAGGGTTCAATTCCTAGCACCCACATGATAGCCAACAATCATTCATAGCCCCAGTTTCAGGGGATCTGACACCCTCTTCGGGCTCCTGTGGACATTGCATGTACCTCGTGAACTTACATACATGCAGGCAATGCACACTCATAAAATAAAAATAATAAAAATATATTTTTTAAAAAGATTGGTTCATCACATTTGAATTTTCTTCCTACCATAATTTGGGTAAAAACATAGATCATATTTTTACATTGGTTATGTCATTGCATGTTTAGATTGTATGTATATTCAGATTAGACTCTAGGTTTATTCCCAGCTGTGGCCAGTTGATAAAGTAGAGTAAGGCCTATTGAAACAATTATTTACTGTCAAAATCTAATAATCAGGATTTGGAATGCTAATGTGGGTATTATTCATTATAGGACTGCAGTAAACACATTTGAAAGTTCTGCTTTTAAACAATAAGGAAGAAGCCCATGTTTCCTCTCTGATGAGTAAAAATACTGCAAGTTCGTACATTGCATTGAACTTTTTGCTCCTTGTTTCCATCTCCTTTTCTCCCCTTTTCCCCAAAAAATAAAACAAACAAATAGAAAATCACATGTTCCTCTCCCCCAGTTTCGTCACTGCTCCTGGGACATGAATTCCAGTAAAACTTTGCTTGAAATATTGAGAGGCTCTGAACCTAGCAGCCAGTTCACAGCTCACCTAAAAGCAGAGCTATTAAGAGGAAAACTGTAACAACCAAACAAAAACCCTAAACAAATTTGCAGCTTATAGTCTTATCGGGGTTCATTCAGAAGGTATTCTGAGACATTTTCCAGATGTGCTTTGCTAAGCAAAACTTCAGTGACAAGAGAATCGAGAAAGATAGCACAAGCTATTCAAGCCACTGTCTTGTGGAGTGCATTTACAGCAGTTAGCACTTGTCCCAGCCCGCTGGGACTCAACAGTGAGCAAGGACCCTAGGACACCTGAAATGATAAGGAACAAACACACACGGAACCTGGCGGCAAGGGAAGTGCCTCATCAAGCCACGAGGTTTATTGTTGTTTCTGGGTTTAAATACACAAGCTTGGGGAGGTGGGGGCAAAAATGCACTTACACAGGGCTGTGGTAACTAACAGAGCCAGAACCGTGGCTTAGGAGACATTTTTCTGACCTTCAGAGCCCACTATGAATAACTATATGTTTGCCAGGAGAGGATGAATAGCTATGTATTTGTTAGGAGAGATGGGACTAAGAAGAGAAACAAGGGCTTTGTGCTGTGACAAAGGTGTCTCCTCTCTCAGGCCTTCTTAGTTCATCTTGGGTGAGATTAGGAGGTGGGTGTAAGACTTTTCAGTGCAACTAGTCCCTGCCACCAAGGCTGAATGTGCTTACCATACATGCTGGTGGCTACAGGGAGGATTTTTCCCAGGGCTGTTTTTCTCTAGGATGGAATCAAGCTGTATTCTCTAACTATGGCCTCCGACAAGAACTAACACCCACAGGCACATTCCTCCACCTTGGATTTCCTCTCAACTGACAATGGACCGTAAGACATAACATAATTCTTAAAATACTATTTTGAACAGGTTTCGAGGCCCAGGCTAGCTTATTAAATCCATAATCCCAAACTCCTTCTGCACACTCACTGCCCTTTTCCACCAACCCTAATTGGCCCAGGGTTAGAGACCAAAGGGCCAGTCCCACTGAGATTATCCAGATCAAACAATTCTAAACCTTCCCACCTTGCTTCATCTCCTCAGACCCACAGAAACCACAGTAGAAAGGCTTGCCCACAGATGCCCTCATGACTGGTGCGAGGATGTCCCCAGACCAGCTCCTGTGCTAAAGCTGTGTTCTCCCCAGGAGTTTCAAGCAATAAAAATGCAAAATATTATTTAGTCTTGCCCTTTCTTTATCTCTTGTGACCTCATCATCCAACTGAAGGAGAAGAGGGAGGGAGAGAGAAAGAGAGGGAGGAAGACAAGGACAGAGAGAGGAAGATCTATTTTAACTTGTTCCTAAAAGTAGTGTCTCTTTTTACTAAAATCCAATTCACTGTATTTGTGTGGGATACAAGATCTTCAGGAGATAAGGTTAACTGTCTCAGAGTTTATAGCTACAGCAAGTTATGGCTACTGCAAATGGAGCACTGAATGAGAAAGCCATGTGCATATACCTTGTCACATTATCCCAAGGACTTCTCTAAAAACTCAGAGAGGTAGTGCAACTATTATGTCTATATTACAGACAGGGTTCAGAGGCACCAAGAAACTTTCGAAAGCTCTCTAAGACCACAGAGCTGACAAATTCTGGACCTGGGATTTGAACACAGATCTTTCTACCAGATCAACCAAGGTTCAGAAAGGAGTAAGGTCTTAAGCCTCCAGGGCTTGTTTTCTGCCAGATGTTTATTAAGCACCTATTACATGCCAAGCTTCACACATATGCTTATGATCTTTACTTTCTTGCTTTTAAGTACTAAGTAGTTTGATGGGTTTAGATAAAGTTTTATCCAAGGCATTCCAGAAATATAACTGTAGCCTGATCAGGTATCACATTATGTCTGCCTCTGTCCAAATACTAAGCAAAGTAACTCTTTCAGTCACTGAACTATGAGATTGATAAACTCCACATCCTTCAATGTTAAAACATCCTTCAGGTGAAAACCTGATCCCTGCCTTGCTCCTCTGCTCTTTCCTTCCAGCTCCACATTTTCTGACTCCTTCAAGGGAAAGGAGATAAAAAATAAATAAATAACCTATGGTTTTGGTGTATGTTATATTTACAAGCACAAGATTCACAAGAACTCTCCTATGAGTTTCTCAGAGAATCAAGATCCACTGGAAACCTTGATCCTTATGACCCAAAACAAGGGATTCCTGTAGTCCTGTTGGCCTCTTCCAAACCCTCACCCAGCAGGACACAGCCACACAGATTATCTTCTTGAGACCCTATCAACAGATCATCACCATTATATGAAGTGCTTTAACAGATGCTTGAACATGTTTCTCCTGCTTGGCTTTCAAAGGAGACATCACTTTTGCTATTGGAACAAGTGCAGTAGTTTTCCCCACCAGAACCAAATGCCTTAGAGCCTTGATGGTGACCTTAAGGTTGAAAGTTCCTCAGTTCTATATGTCAAGCTCTGGTTCCTTCAGGCTTGATGACCTGATGGTGACCTTAAAGTTGAAAGTCCCTCAGTTCTGTCTGTAAGTCAAGTTCTGGCTCCTTCAGGCTTGAGGTGAAATGGAGACATTTAGCGTCCTCCCTGGTGGGAGAGGTAATGGAATCTGTCATGCCCTGAATGATGATAACCTCCTTGGATTCTGCTTTGGATACAGGAATGCTTGGCAAATGCTGTCTTGTTGGTATCTTTGAGGCCTTATCCAAATCCAAGACAGGTTTCATTTAACATTCTGTTTCAGAAGCATAAAGGAACATGCTCAAGAGAGTGAATAACACACCACACAACAAAACTTGGCCACCTCTAGGCAATCATTTCCTAATATTTTCCATTGAAAAAAATGGATATGTCTTCTCATTCTGACTCTGCCTCTAGAAATGTTTTGTGAAAGTGAGTAATCATTAGCCCTTAGTCTAACCCCAAACTGAATAACAACATAAATGTTTAATGATTTTGAGTAGACCCTCCAAGAAAATGTAAGCTCTGTCACTGGAAGCCCCTATCATCAGTCTCTTCAGCCCATAACATGGTGCCTGTCAGTAGACTTCCCTAGGACTGCTGCTCCCTGATTATGAATGCTGTGTGCTTCTGGAATCTCTGCCTTCTTCTGCCTGAGAGGTATACACACCTCATAACAAACTCCCTGTCAACTGTTCCCTTGCCCTAGGACAGGACACAAGTCCACTGCAACCATACCACAACACCTACTCAGTCCAGGATCCTGTAACACACAAAGCACAGATATCCTTCCAAACGCTGTTGACTGGACTGAAGGACGCATTTTTGCTGAGTGTTGTTTGCAGTGTTCTCTCACTTATCCCCTCAGATTAGAGGATCTTCTCTAGTATTTTATTCGACTGACATAGAACACAGCCCACTATCTTCTCAGTTCACAGAACACAATTTCTGCAAAGATAAAGTGGTAATTTATGTGATTTTTTTTAAACTCCCTATGAGGTCAATAAAAACAATTAAGTGTTATAACCCTAATATAGAAGTCCTGAGTCCAGTGTTTCTCAAAAAGTTTTGGCAACTTCCAAAGTTATATGAAAACATTTGAAAGTGGCATCTCAAAAATTTAAATATTCTGTACTATTTTCGAGTACTGGCCAATTATGGAAGTATCTTCTTCGTGAAAAGCCATTTGAGAAATTCTGGAATGAAAATCTCTAGCACCTGCTCCTCTTTCTTATGTCGAGAATGCATTGGGAGGCACTGTCATTTGTGAAGGCACAGCTGCAGATTCTGTAGGTGCTGGATAGAGGCAATCTTCCCTAGTACTGTGAACTGAATAATGATGTCCCCTGTCCCACCCCTTCTCACCTAACTTCATATGCCAAAGGCTAGAGCTAGAGTAAGAAAATAATTAAGGCTAAATGAAGGAAGGCCCCTGATCTGATATGACCAGCGTCCTTATAGGAAGAGAAACCGGAGAGCTTCCTGCTTCTCTTTGCACACAATGAAGGAAAGTGCTGTGAGGACGCACCCAGAAGCAGGACAGATAGAGAGGAAGACAGCACTCACCACACACTGAACTGGTAGGACACTTACCCTGGACTTCTAGCCCCTCCTAGATTAGTGAGAAAGATAAATATCTATCTGTTATCTCAAACACCTAGTCTGTGGTATTTTGTTATGAAAGTCTGAGCCAACTCATCCAGTGGAGATAAAAGGGTCTTTTCTTCTTTCTCAAACTGAAAGCACAGAAATTCCCAAATTCTTGTGTATGCTGTTTGTGTGCGTGGCCCCTGTTATTCTTTCGGGTTTTTTATTCAGACCTCACATTATTAACCCAATTTTACAGTTGAGATAGAAGGTATCTAAGTCAAGATTTGGCCTCCAGCTCTTGACTTTGAGTTCCGCCTTCTTTTACTTCACTTCAGGCCAGCAAAGTAGCTCAAGATATCTTTCTACTCGTGATTTTTCTCACAGTTTGAGCGTGCTGAGAATCCTGGCACTGGTTCAAGGACTGGACGCTGAATTAACAAAATAACTTCTTAACATATAAGTATAATGCTTCCTATAGCTTGTAAGAGTCGGTAGCCATTAACAAATCAAGTTGAGGAACAATATTAAAACTAATGCCAACACTGTACTCATCTTCAGTAGTTTAAGTATTAATTTAAACTTATGGTAATTTTCACCTTTGCTAAAGTTTCTTTATATAGCATATTTAAGCTTTGAATCTGTCACATGAATAAATGTTGACTAGTCCGGTGTTGTATGACATTTCCTGGGGAGATGTGAAGAAACATCTATTCATCCCAGTTAGGGTATTTAGGACACATCAAAGAAATGATTCCATCCAAGTCTAGTTTAGTGAACCAATGAGTTTATTGGGATTACATATAGGAGTATGAGTAACTCAAGGGCAGGTGCTTCTAGGGAAAGCCTGCGCAGCACAAGAAATGACGCAATGAAATCTGCATCCCTAAGAGCTCCCTAAAAAAACGTGTAGGTAGCTCTCCTGCCATACATAAACTTGGGGAGGAGGCTTTGTGAATCTCATGAGTTTCAGGAACTTCCTGACTCTTAGAAGCCTCCCACTGGAATAGAATGTTTCATGTCAGAGGAAATGAGTACAGAACACCCTGTCCTGGGGCACATTTTATAGAGCTGCTCTTAGAAGGAACTCAGGTTCAGTGTAAAGTTGAGCATATCCACCCTTCTGATTAAGTTGAAGCAATAGCCTTTAAAGAAGCCTGTACTATCTGCACACTGTTCTGGCACTTCTTTGAGAAGCCCTTCTATAGATCTCATATTATTTTTAAACTGTCTGGCTCTAGATGTCATACCACAAATAAAGGCTTCATCAACTTAGCAATTAGCACCAGTATGACCTTATCAGTATGATCATATACATTGGGCTTACCTTTCGACTTTGCAAATCAATGGTGAGAAACCAAAAATTTAATGAAGTTAGATTATTTAACACAATTGATTTGGATTTGAATTCAAAATATTTTATTTCCTAAGAGACTGTCAAAAATTCTTTCACAAAACTTTCAATTTGACAGTCCCCAAAAGAAAGTATCTCTCTTTGCTCTTGCTTCAACTCCTCTTGAAGAGAGCCATATTCTCATATCGGAGAAAATTTTGGTTACCAATGTGAGCAGTTACATTGTCATTCTCTCCTTTGGACTGGAAAATGAAGGCCAGATTTGGTATTTGTTCCTTGTCAACTTGGATGTCAAAAGCCCTTTCTTTGAATCTTGCTGACCCTGAAAAAGTCAGTCTTATCGGATGAGTCTTTAAGTGATCACTATACTCATAAAGATCAAAATTTTTAATATAAAACATTTATCTGAATTATATTAGTATCTATTTGAAAGCAATTTCTTGAAGTATAGGGGATTATCCAAAGGAAACATTTTAAAATCGGAAACACCAGGACTGGAGAGATGACTGAGCAGTTAAGAGCACTGGCAGACTTGCAAGAGACACGGGTTCGGTTCAGAGCACTAACATGATGGCTAACAACCATCTATAACTCCAGCTCCAGAGAAATTCGACACTCTCTTCTGACCTCAACGGGCATTGCACAACACAGGTGCACCTACCTACATGAAGACAATAGACTCATACACATAAAATAAAAATAATAAAATATTGCTTTAAAATCACAAACACCCCCCAAAAAAATAATGAACACAAGAATACTTTTAATGAACAATATTTTAGAAACAATTTTGAAGAATCATAACTATCCTAAATAACCAGTAATAAGAGATTCGGATGGATACGTGGATAGACTTTTATATGCACAAAGATTCATGTATTTCCCTTTAGTAAAGTACCCTGTGTTCAACACTATGATACTGAAGCATCTAGCTCCCTAGAACAGATGATGCACATAGGTTTTAACATTTCCTTCTTCCAAAATAATGTTTGCGATTACAGTTAAATAATATAGATGGTGCATGAGAAAGAACCCTCAGCAGATCAGAGACTTGCTGAAATCCCCGTCAAGGAAAGCAGATGAGATCATAATGTTAGATAAATGAGAATGAAGAGACCAATGTCCCTGTGCTGAAATTGAAATAGGTGAGTGATGAGCAGAAGGAAGAACATAGATACTCAGCAAAATCTTCATGAAACCCCATAACACCTGAAAGACACAGACTGCCTTGCAATCTTCCAGGAAAAGGCTGTGGAGACAAATTACATAAGATCTTTCATGTCTGGTTCAGAACTGAGTTTTTGTTAAATAAATTTCTAGGAAAGCTTAGTTATGCCTCAGAAATGTTCATTAATGGACCAACCACTGGTAGAATTGGTGTTGACTCAAATACTCATCCTATATTTTAATAAGTTTATGACAAATATACAGCATCCATTTATTTCAAAGTAAAATTGCAAATGTGGAAAAAAATGTTAGATTTCATAGAGTTGACAAAATGCCTTTGTGACTCATCAACAAAGCTAGCAAAATAAGGACTAGATAAACTAAGAGGAGGAAACCAACCAGAAAAATGACCAAAAATATTCTCAAAGGAAAATCTTTTAAAAATAAAAAGTTATGTGGGGAACAGGCTAGAATGACTCCGTTTTAAGTTGGATTCCATCTTAAGAATAGAGGCTAACTTCTCCATTTTGCCTCCTTCAAGCTGTTGCAAGCCTCTGGCTACAAGGGCTGAGGGAAAGGGAGTAAGCCCGGCATGTTAAGAAAAGCAGGACCCTGCAGTGAGCTTGAGTGATAGTCACATTCCTTGGACCTGAAGACAGCACCCACCAACGAGAGACCCCCAAGTCTCCCTTAACCAATTTTGGTATATGACTTGTTGTAATCAATCAATTTAAAATGTGTTAGGCGTGCACAGGCTCCCTTGACCAATCAAAATACAACACTGTCATTCTCCTCCACTCTTTGTCTCAGACCTGTAAAAGCCCCTTCCCACCTTCCTCATGGCTCTCAGCACGGATCCACTGAGTTGGTCAGGTCTGAGAGCCCCGGCTTAAGCTTGAATAAAGGCTCTTTATTCTTGCAAAAGCACCGGGCTCTATGGTGGTTCTTGAGGAACCGTTCTCTCGGCATAACAAGTTATAGGACAGGACTTAGCAAAAGCTTGATTATTCTTACAAAATTGCTATCCTTACAATGGGTTGGAAAATAAAATATAAATTTGAGGGATGGAAGATCATCCTTTTAACCCTTTTTTATCAGAACAGAAAAACTCAAGACAATCCATTGTAAATGAACTCACATAAAGTGTACCTTCCTGGTGCTAAATTTCCTAGGAAATATAAACAAACCAAAAATACAGCAACATTAGTCTTCTCATCAGTAACAGTAAATGTTAACGGAGGAAAATAAGGAAAACAATGCAGTAGGTAAAGTGCCTGATACACAAGCATGAGGATCTGAGTTCAGATCCCCAGAACCCAAGTAAAAAGCTAGGTGTGGTGATGCACATCTGTAACCCCTGCATTGGTGGTGGAAGAGGAATGCCAAAAGACCGGTCAATACTGGAAGCTCCAGCTTCGGATTTTACAAATAAAGGGAGAGTGAGATCAAGGAAAGAACTAACTAAACGCCAACCTTTGGTCTCTGAACACATGCACACACTCACATGCACACACACTAACAAGTGTATACCTACCTAATACACAGACACACACAAAACAATAAAATACATGTAGTGCCTTCAAAATTCTCTTACAAAATGAACTTAAATCAAGAATTCTATGTATAATCATACATCATTCAAGGAGGAAAGTAAGATAATAATACGCACAAATCATAAAGTTTATCTTCCAAATATGCTGCTGCAGAGGAAGGTACACCAGTGATGTATGAGGGTAGAAGGAAGCAGGAAAGACGGAAGGGAAGAAAACAGAATGGCAGGCATGGGGAGGTAGCTATTTTAGGTAATGACAGACAACATAATTCAAACAAAATCAAATTGCTTTCTGGAAAAATATGTACAAAATCTTGCTAAAACACACTAGTAAAGTCTGTTTAAAAGAATCAAAGGTATATGACAATACTGAGAGATTAGAGGCAGAAATCAAGGTTTGGGAAAAGGTACTTCATGGGAGCATTTGCTGATCTGGAAGTGACCAACCTGATCGGTAGGGACTTTTCACAAGCTCTAAGAGATGAAGGGGAAAGTCAGAGTTTGGACCCCAGTCAGGGTGAGGAATCGGGACATAGAGAGCATGAGGAGTGGTGTACAAAACCGAAGTCAACTTCTTTCCTGTCTCGTGTTTCACTTTCCTCTTGGTCTCAGTTCCCTACACCATTGAATGTGAGCTTAGAGTAAGAACAGCCGGGATCCTTAGTACCCTTGTTCAGAAGAAAAGAATGGTGCCCTGGGGCTCAAATTGCTCTGCCAAACACTTCTTCAGGTATGACATCCAGCACATATTAAAACACAAAGAGAAAAACAATATGAAGTACAAGGACCAGAAGTGATAAACGCAAACAAAACAGCCACAGGCTCTTCCAGACAATGAAAATATGCTTATCATCTTCAAGGAGAATAAAAATAGCTGTAAGATTTCAGCAGAGAGCTAACAACATAAAAAGTGACAGATGATAGAAAAAGAGACAAACTAAAACTTTAACACTGGAAAATCCAGAGCGAAAGTAAGAACTCGATGGAAATATTTAATAACATATTGGACGGATGAAGTGACAGGAAGTGAACTGAAAGCTGTTAGAGAAACTGTTCAAAATGTGACAAACCAACAGACAGGGAAAGCACAGGAGAAAATGTAAAGGCAGAAAATTCCCTGAGAACATCTATGTTCCGGCATCCAGAAGACAACAAATGACGGATGCAGGCAATGTGACGGGGAATTAGGGGCTTAGAATGTCCTAAAACTGATCAATTATTCAGAAGTAAGAATGCAAATCGTTTATAGAAAGAAGAAATAAAGATATTTGAGGTAGATAAATGTTGTATGCTAGCTGCTAAAGATGCCTACATCCAGCGGAATTTGTAAGGGATGTTCTCCAGACACACAAAAATGCTGGAGATTTCAAGACGTCAAAAGGCATAACATGAATAAAGCACAGAGCAAGTTTCAACTGTGTGAGTAAATCTTGTAAAACAGTGATTGATGCTACAAGAAAAATAGTATATTTGGAGGTCAAATATTCTAAGACTTTGCTTCACCTAGTAAAACAACAAAATTCTTCATGTAGATTTTGATTGATCAGCAATGCATTTTAGAATGTCAATGTAGATACTAAAACAGTAGAAAAGGA
Source organism: Eospalax fontanierii (assembly GCA_035773235.1). Taxonomy (NCBI): domain Eukaryota; kingdom Metazoa; phylum Chordata; class Mammalia; order Rodentia; family Spalacidae; genus Eospalax; species Eospalax fontanierii. Next base: position 22,396,635 of record CM069536.1, on the reverse strand, counting down.
CCTAATGGGTTTAACTAAAAAAACAGAGGGAAATATTAACAGTTAAAAATAAAATCAGAAGTCAAGAACACCAGGAACTGTCAGTCTACAGGACTTAGGGATGGTGGTTCCCCCATGATCTCCAAGTCATCATGAGTGATAAGCCAATTTGGTGGAGAACACAAGCTTTCAATAAACTTATGTTTGGTTCTTCAAAAATGTAAGTGATATGTTAATATTAGAAATGTACCAGTTATTTATGAATCATTACAGGGAATTGCTATGGTAAGCATATCACACTTGAGATAATAATTTCTTATATACTGAAAAACAATAGCAGGTATGGAGCCTTCTTAAGAGATTCTGGCAGTACTTACGTTGGTGTTATGCCCTGTTAAATGAAGGTAAAATCTATCAGCACATAAGGCAGCACAGTGGGCTGTGCTTGAAGAAACTGAAAGGTTTTTGTTGTTGTTGTTCCAAGTGGCAATTTTTAATTGAATATTTGTGATATTCACAGAATATAATTTGATAATATTTAGATCTCCTCTCTATCCATGCCTTTCCCCTTTGCCCAATTTACTGCAATCCATTATACATATGGATATATATGTATATATATATATGTGTACATATAGTCTAGTTTGTATCCCCAAATATCTTTCAATGTGGGTCTATCCACTGGAGCCTGGTTAACCTATCAGAACTCCTATGCTTGATTTCCTCAGGTGGGTTGGAGCTATTTATCCACTTCCTCATGCCTATGCTAGATTTTTTTTTTCTGGTTTGAGTTTGCATGGGACTTGTGCATGCAGTCACCGTTGCTGTGAGCTCCCATGAGTAACTGACCAACTCTCTTGCCTGTGGTCATCCACCACCTCTGGCACTTAACTTTCCTTCTCTTCCACAAAGGTCCTTGAGCCTTATGGAGCAGAAGTCTGATGGAGGTGTCCCAATCTGTGATAAGTGTTCTGCAGTCTCTGTAGTCTCTTCTTCTCCACACATTGACCATTTGTGGGTTTTTGTGTTAATCACCATCTGTTGCATAAAGAAGCTTCTCTGGCGAGAGCTGAGAGATGCTTTAATCTATGAGTGTATCAGTAAGTTATTAAACATCAGTGTCTCAGTATTTTTGTTTTAAAGACAGGGTCTCCCTGTATGCTGGTCTGGCACTCACTAAGTAGACCAAGCTTCCCACAGTCTCACAGAGATCCATCTGTCCCTGCCTTCGGAGTTCTGAGACTAAAGGTATGCACCACCACACCCAGCTGCTAATCAGTTTAATATAATAAGTATTTGGTACACAACTAATGTTAAGATATCTTCTATGTCCTGTCACCTATCTAACCTCGGATTCCTAAGCCTGGTATCAATGTCAGGTATCTGTTCCATCCTAGGAACCAGAACTGAAATTCAATTAAAGAATGGCTGCTATCACACTGGTGGGCATATCTTGCTGGCCAGGTGTAGTTCAAAGGATTCACAGCTGGGTAAACTTGATTATTTTTTCTTTCAGGTAGCATGCATAGCACCTTCCAGCACCATGAATGCTAGCCAGTAAAGAAGGGGTTCTGAATTCAGCACCAGCTTCATTTCTCCATGTTTGTTCTCAGCTCATGTATATAGTGTCTTCAGCTCTGGTGGGTAATCAAGAGCAGGGACAATGAACAGTATTGTTTGAGTGTCTCTAGGACCCTTGTTCAACAACTTCTAGAGAGGGAATCTATCCTTGGTATTGAGGGCTTCTTGTTTGTTCGTATTTTATTAAACAATGATATTTAGAAAGGGCAATGTCTCCCTGTTTTAGGATAGCTCCTTTTAGGGTCTTTTTAATTATGCACATACACACACATTAAGAAGCTTCTATGGTGACAGGTTGCCATATGGTTTTTTCTAAACACCTTAGTATTACTTATCCCTGCCTACACTAGCTCATCTGCACTATCCTCCCAGTCCACACCCCATTTAACCTTTCGTAGTCTAATGTCCCCCCCTTCTCCCTCATATCACAGCATTCTACCATCCCTCCCAGGAAGCCTCCTCCCCACCCAGATTGAAACATGTATAGCTAAGACTTCAAAGCTAGCAAGCAGTTATGAGAGAGAACATGTGACATTTGTTCTTCTGAGTTCTGCGTCTGGGTTACCTCACTCAGGATGATTGTTTCCAGTTCCATACATGTACTTGCAAATTTCATAATTTTGGTTTTTTTTAAAGAGCTGAATAATTTTCTGTTGTGTTTATGTACCACACCTTCATTATCCATTTATCAGTTGATGGACACCTAGGTTATTTCCATTTCCCGGCAATTATGACAAGGGCAGCAGTGAACATGGATGAACAGGTATTTCTGTAGTAGATTATAGAGTCTTTGAGTATATGTCCTCGAGTAGTATGGCTGGATCATGTAGTAGATCAATTCTCCGCCTTTTGAGGAATCTCTACAATGATTTCCATGGAGGTTACACTCTTGCAGGCAGTGGGTCCGTGTACCCCTTTCTCTACATCCTTGTCATCATTTGTCACTGTTTTGCATATCTTAGCCATTCGGAATCAGGTAAGACGAAATATCAAAGTGGTTTTAATCTACATTTCCATGATGACTAGATGTAGAACATTTTAAAAAGTATTTCTCAGTCACTTGTGATTCATTCTTAGAGAACTCTCCGTTCAGTTCCTTGCCCCACTTTTTAATTGGGTTGTTTGTTTTTTAATGAAGATTTAATGTCAAAAGTAGCATGACAAGGCAGCATACAGCCTGACTACTGGCCAGAGTCATCACCAAAATGCTTTGTTACACCCATAGAAGAATTAAGAAGTTAAAGATAGCCAGAAAATGAAATCCAAGGTACTGGTTTATGTGATAGAGTCCATGGTTTGATCAAGGATTTGATCTTTGATAATAGAAACACTTTATTTATGATTATATTTCAGTCTCTCAAATTGATATCTTCCAACAGATTTGTGATGCTACAAAAGAATGGGGCAGAGTTGCCTCAAATGCATTCTGTTCTGTATTTTTTATAATATATTTTAAAAATAATTTTTATTTTTATTTTATGTATATGAGTATATTGCCTACATGCATGTAGGTGCACCCATGTCATGCAGTGCTCAAGGAGGTCAGAAGAGGGTGTCAGATTCTTTGGACTTGGACTTACAGATGTTGTTAGCCACCATGTGGGTGCTGGGAATTGAACCCAGGTGCTCTGCAAGAGCAGCCAGTGTTCTTTACTGCTGAGCCATCTCTCCAGCTCCTATAGTCTGTGATCTTTATCTCCATTGTTTCCTTGGGATCAGGATCAAAGCTGTCCACTAATCCTGCATCAACAATTTATGTTACTACAGAGCTACAGAGCTAAACTGTCACCAAAGCCTCATTGAACTTTGTTGTCTTGTGTGTACTGACATTCTACAATTTCAGCCATATTTGTCCTAATGTGAGATAAACTTTAAATTTTTTCTCTGTTTCTTCTCTGACAGTAAATGAAATGATAGCATACTTACCCTTCTTATCTCCCAGGCTATCACTTGAAATTGCTGTAGAAGAATTGCATAGACAAATCTTTGGCAAGAAATAATAAAAAAATCATCACGATTATTTCAATATAATTAGTTTCTTAGAATTATTTGAAAGTCAACGAATGGTTGTTAACTTTGGTTACACTTTTAGAGGTGTAATTAAGTCCCTTTTGTGAAGTGACAGATGAGTTTGTTGCCAACTATCAGCTTTGACAATTTGTGTAAATAAAACTCTATTCACTATTTTGAAATTAGCTAGATACAAAACCAGATATTTATTATTTTAACACACATGCACACATGCGTGCACACACACACACACACTCACACACACAGGCAAGAAGGGGTGTGGAGACCCAGATAAAAATGATTTATTTCTATGCTGGGCATGATGGCACATACGCCTTTAATCCCAGCCCTCTACAGGAAGAGGCAGGTGAATTTCTGTCAAATCTAGGTCAGTCTGGTCCATACAGTGACTTCCAGGTGGGCTGGGACCAGGGAGACCCTGTCAAAAACAAACAAATCAACAAAATCAAAAAAAGAGAGAGATTTATCACTGAATGACTGCAAAATCTTACTTTAACATAGGATGTGAACACAGTAGCCAATCAGTGTAAGTTTTAATTTAAAAATATGGTCTTAAGTGTTTATTTGTAAAAAACTAGAGCCTGAGTCCTGCTAGGAATTTCCCAGGAAATATTAACTCTCCTTTCATACTTAATAATGATACAAAGAAATATTTACACCCCAGTAAGAAAAAAAAAGTATTAGGATTAAAGGGTCCTCTTTAGAATATTTGAAATATAATTTTAACAAAATTCCTCTTTGTAATTTTAATATTAAAACCATGTTTTTCTTTTCCTCCTTGAGGTTCAGAAACATGCTTTGAAGTACAAGCCTTAAGAAGAATTCGAGAGAGATGCAGAAGAACCATTTGACAAAATTCAACATCTTTCAAGAAAAACAATCACTGTCAACAAATTAAGTATGGATGGAATATACTTCAATATAATAATTGCTATGTATAACAAATTATAGCTAATGCCTGGGGAGATGACTCAGCAAGTAAAGGGCTTGCCATGCAAATGTGAGGACTGGATTTATATCTCCAAAACCCACGTAAAAGTCAGGTGCATGAGCAGTAGGAACCGAATTCCCTGAGCAAGCTGATTAGCGAGACTAGCCCAAATGGTGAGATCTGGATTCAGTAAGAGACTCTGCCTCAATATGTATAAGATAGAGAGCAATTAAGGAAGAAACCTGAAATCAACTTGGGCCTCCACAGGCATAAATGACATGATCATATATGTAAGCCCCTAAAAATAAATCTGTAATGTTTTGAGTTATAAAATCAACATTTAAGTATCAGTAGTATGTCAATACAATAACAATTATACAAAATATATTATATATATTAGCATAAAATACTAGGAATAAATTTAAGGTGAAAAATCTATACATTGATAGCTATAAAATACTGATGGAGAGCTATTCTAGGAAGGCAGGAAGGAGGGCTATATAGAGGAAGAGAATGGGAGGGGAGATAAATAATACTTAGGTGGCAGGGAAAACCAAAAAGGAATGTATTATTTCATAATCGTACTGAAAAAATATACAATATATAGTGTAATACACACACACACACACACACACACACACACACACACACACACACATACACAGTGCCAGGGAAGGGAAACCTCCCCTCTAGTTCAAGAGACTCCCAAAACAATATAGGCTATTGCCTCAGCCCTTGACTGCCTCCCAGAACTTGAAGGTATTGCTGAAGACACAGCATACTTTGGACACAGGACTTAAAGCAATTGGGTTGGTTCTGACCAGAATCCCTCCTCCCTGAAGACTAGCTCTCATTGTATCAGGAGATACTATGTAAGCTATCAACTGAGAAAAGCAATCATTTGTCCTTCTCAGCTATAAAACCTACAAGCAACAACGATTGACACAGCAAATTATCTCTGTTGGTGCAATAGTGGTACTTTTATGTTAGAGGTAATCAACAGCTGTCTAATTGGATTTAAGGTCTTCTCAATAAGAGAGAATCCATTCATGGTACCATAAGCATAGTGAAGTACACATGATTGGACTTGTAGACCCTAAAGATGATTCTACTTTTGCCACATCCTTAGACCAATGTACTTCCTAGCTATATTCTAAATATGTGTCTTTAAATTCTCAGACACATGTAGTTCACACCACTCATCAAAGAAGCTTCTTTTCCCAACACATGGAGACTATTACAAAGCTCCTCAACTGGCTAAACACAGAAGTGAAGGAACAATGTGAGGTTCCCAGCCCTAAGCGACACTTCTATAATGCAACTCTACACAGAAGAATTAGGGAACATTGTAGATGGAAAGAACGTAAGAGTCGGTGAGACTGGACATATGCTGCTAGTTAAGGCATTCTGGACATGCTAGAGAAGAGGCACCAAGGAGGTCTCCACAGTATGGCAGTCTAACAAGATCTGCATAATGACAAAATCCATTGATATGCCAAGATGGACAGGAGAAATTCAGAGTGCTACCTCAGGAAGAAGAGCTAGAGGCAATCAATGGATGCCGAGGGAGGATGTACTGAATAGTTTCAGTTGTCAACTTGACACACTTGGGGAGAGGGAACCTCAACTGAGGAGTTTTCTCCATTGGATTGACCTGTGTCTACACCTGTGGGGCATTTTCTTAATTGCTGAGTGATGTGAGAAGACTCGGCCCATGTGGGCAATGCCTCCCTGGGAAGGTGGTCCAAAGTTGTATGAAAGCATGATGATCACAGGTCAGTGTTCCTCAGTGGTACCTACTTCAACTTCTGGCACTGGGTTTCTGTGCTACTTTGAATTTCAGCCATAATTTCCCTCAGTAGTGGATTATAACCTGGGAGTTGTAAACTATATAAACCCTTTCTTCCCCAACTTGCTTTTTCAGTGTTTCATTATAGCAACCCAAAGTACAAAGGGAGAATCAGCCTTTTCCAGATACTAGCTCCACAGAGGTTATCTAATCCCAAGTTGGCACCTATCAGCACAGGTGCATATGAACACCACTAAATACACTCGGTGCATTCTATGTGTATGTGGGTATATTTGTAAATGTATGTACGTATATGTAAAAATAATATCCAAGAAAAGGACAAGAAACTGTAATGGAGGGGACCCGGGAGGAGTCAGAAGGGCCTGAAAGGGATGGAAATAATGCAAATACAATAATTACGTTTAAAATTTTCAAAAATATTTTAAAATTGATGAGCTGTGGTATACTCCTTAATCCCAGTACTCAGGAGGCAGAGGCAGAAAGATCTCAGAGTTTGAGGTCAGTCTGGTCTACATAGCAAATTCCAGGTGAGTCAGGGCTACATAGGGCATCCCTTTCTAAAAACAAACAAACAAACAAAAAACTCTTATATGTTGATGGTCTTAAAATTAATGTTTAAAGTATTTAAACCAACATAAAGCAATCTATAGATCTAACAAAACCCTTACTAATATTCCAATAACATTCTTCACACAAACAGAAAGAAATCTTAAACCATATCTCACAAGACTTTGAACAGACAAAGCGCAAACCTGATGACCTGATTTTGATCCACATAAAGCTGTCAAAAGAAAACTGATCCCACAAAGTTATTCTCTGACCTTCACATGGCCATTACCTTCTGTACACATATCGCACACACATACACACATATCATCATCATCATCATTTTTAAATATTTTATTTATTTATTTTTAATTTTGTATTATGAGTTTGCTGTCTGTGTGTGTATAAGTGCAACTGTGTCGTGCAATGCCCTCAGAGGTCAGAAGAGGGCATTGAATCCCCTGGAACTGAAGTTACAGACAGTTGTTAGCTGCCATGTGGGTGCTGGAAATCAAACCCAGGTCCTCTACAAGAGCAACCAGTGCTCTTAATCCTTGCACCATCTCTCCAGGGGACACTAACTTGACCCACACTAGTTTTTAATTATAAAAGTAATCTAGAAGAACTTAAAAGAGTAAGAACATCAAGGCCTTGATTGGTAGTTAATACATAAATAAATTATAGTTTATATTTTCCTCCATAAAATTTCAATATTAGATCAGAGATATATTTACAAAAGATATAGAGAATAATTATGTAAAACATACAGAACCAGGCTAATAGCAGAATAATGCTATAAAAGCATACATTGTATAAATCTTAGAACACTTTAAGGCAAGAGTCACACCACTGGCCATAAAATGGTCATTCCACTGTCCTGGTTCAATCCACCAGGACAATAAAACAATATTAAATTCAACACAAACTAATAACATCATTCTAAAATTTTCATTAACAGAAACTCTAAGTATTCTATATTTAGAAGCAAAATGTTAAGAAAAAATGGGAAGGAGAAACATATAACTCCATAATTATATTGTGAATCCTAACAGTCTTTTTCAATAACTAATAGAGCAGAGACAGAAACCATGAAGGCTCTGAAATAAGCCTCAGCAGCTTTAAAAGACACAACATAATACAATGTCACCCTTAATCAATTTCCCAGAAACTGTGTATTCCTGAACAACAATAGCTATTTCGCTAGTTGAGATGGAGAGACATACACCTATTTTACCTATCATAAGCAACTAAAATATCAGACAGTGTATGAAATGACAATTTTCAGACCTTGGACACAAAGCAAGACATGGCTTTTATACATGAGAAAAGGGTTTACACGGGCCCTTCTGCTGAACCTGTGTGTGTGAACAGAGCACTGCAGTGAGGGCGTTAAGGGAAGAGGGATCTCAACAGACCTAGAACTAGTTCTAAGCCAAGGAGACAGAATGAGAGAATGTGTGGTGCAGGATCCAGAAGCAGAGACGGCACAGTGTTCCAGAGACCTACAGAGGATCCTTTTGCATCTGGGCTGAAGAAACCACATTATAGAGAAAAGGCCCCAGAAACAAGTGGTCAGGACAATTTCTTAAGCACACAGCCCTGGGAATTGCTAGTGTTCCCACCAGTCAGAGTAAAATCTTACAGTAGATGAGGTATCGACAAAGATCTCCGGAAGTGTACTGCCTACGTAGCAGGGCTATTTTTGCCTTGAATTTAAACCTTAACAAAATTGACAATTAACCTTGGAACCTTGGAACGGGTACATAGCATCTTTGCTGCATACCAGCCAAGAAATTCAATCCTATTAAAAGGAAAACAAAATCCAGCTCAGTAATGTGCAATTCACAATGTTTAACATGTACTGAAAAACTCCTAGGTGGGTAAAAAGCAGAAAACTCAATACCACTCCGTAGAAATGGACTTGAACACAGACAATGTAATTAACCATGAAGGATGTGAAAATGTTCTCTATTTCAAAAAGGGAAAAGAAACTAGAGCATGCTGGGGAAAAAAAAAAAAAAAAAACAGAAGACAACCAAAAGCCCAGATCAGGGGGTGAAACTCACAAGGTGCAACAATCCTTCCCTGAAAATTTGCACTCAGTTCATGGTTTCTGAGGAAAGAACATTTTTAGTCAGTGTAGTAGCCACTCATAAGGCGCTCGTGCCCCCGCAAACAGCCCTCCACCCATGCTCCTATAAGCAATCTGAATGAAACTCCTTAAGGTCATTTAAAAAAAAAAGAAATGCTTTTGGTAAGATGGTCATTTCCACAATAGACTCAGTGCAATGCCAATCAAAATACCCATGACATTCTTCACAGAGCTAGAAAAAAAATCATCCTAAAATTCATATGGAATCACAAAAGACCCAAGATAGCCAAAGTAATCTTGGGCAAAAAGAACAATGCTAGGAGATCACCAGACCAGACCTTGGATTATATTACAGAGCTATTGTCATAAAAACAGCACGTTACTGGAACGATAATAGACACATAGATCAATGGAATATAATAGAAGACCTAAGCATGAGTACATGCAATTTCAGCTACCTGGTGTTTGACAAAGTTTCCAAAAACCCACAATGGAAAAAAGACAGCACCTTCAACAAGTGGTGCTGGCAAAACTGGATCTCCGCCTGTAGAAGAATGAAATTGAACTCCTACCTTTCATCCTGCACAAACATCAACTCCAAATTGATCAAAGACCTCAATATAACCTGAAGTTTAGCTCCAATAATACTAGGTGATAACATGTAAACTTCTAAGGGGGAAAACCAATCAGTGGTCCAACCTAAATTCTAATACCATAACAAACAGCACCACATACTACTTCTATTGCTGCAGTAAGCTAGCTATTTGGACTTAAAACACTCTCAAGTGCAAATGAACTCATGGGAGGCACTGTAGACTCAGCCAAATACACAGGATTGGAGGGGCACAGACCCTAGAGAACCCTGCCTCTGTCATAGCTCTAAAGAAATGAAATGTCTTACCATATGCTAAATATGGATCCTTATGTTTACAAATATACCATATACCACTCATCAAAGAAGCTTCTTTTGCTACAGATGGAGGCTACAGCAGAATTCCAGAACTGGTCAGATGCAGAGAATGCATGTCTGAGAGATGCCATGTCCTAGGTGATATAACTACAGTTGAACCTCTACACCTGAGGCTCATAAAACACAGTGGAACGAGGGGTAGAAGAGAAAACTAATGCATCTCTCAACTCTCACCAGTGAAGTTTCCTTAAACAACATAGTGCTATGCATATGACCAAGATTTATAGAATGAGAGACTGCATAGTGAGTATCCCTGGGTAGGATTCCGATGTTTAACCTCACTCAAGGATCATTGCTAAAGAGGATGCATAAAGATGGTACGAGCCAGGACTGGTTCATGAACTTAGGGAAGCAGAGGCTTTCAGGCCACTGGAAGCTTGCACTTGTGAACTTGTGGCAATGAGGGTACTGAGCACAGGACCCACACCAACTCAAATTAGACACAGGCCCAGAGTGGATCAGTAGAAATTGGTGGTGGGCCAGACCTAGACTGAGAATTATGGGACACTGATTACTCCTGGGAGAGGGAGAGTATATCTTACTTACAATCTCTAGATAGCCTAACCAGACTCCGGTGGATGGGTTTGCACTAAAGGATATCTGGGCACAAATTTTTACTGGATAGGACTTAATATGTATGACAGAATACATGAAGTCCATGAATGTTTGCAGGAGCTTTATTCATAACTAAAGAAACTCCGAAGTCACTAACGTGTTCTTCAGAAGGTGAATGGATCAACTTTGTTACATGTTTACTGTTAAAAAGAAAAGTGCTATTTAGCACAAATAGCCATGGAGGAAACATAAGTGCTTATCAAGTGAAAGAATGGCAATCTAAAAAAAGCTGTGTTATATATAATTCTAACTAGGTATCATTCTGGAAAAGTTAAAATTATCAATACAGTAAAAAGCTCAGTGTTTGGAGGGGTATTGGAGGTTGGGGATAAATGACAGACATGAATAATGGAACTGATGAGATGGCAAAGACAACCTAAGCCGTCTTTTTAGTCTTTTGTATACCCCTAACCACAACTTCCATGATAAAGCAAGCAAGAGAGCCATGAGATCAGTCATGGACCCTGAACAGTTTCAAAACAGAGTTAGATATGTGAGATCCAGGGGAATGACATCTGCATCCTGGAAGCCAGGTCTCCTGATAAACTCTCCTTTGAGGTTAAATATCCTTTAAGCAGTAGACAGGTTGTTCCCATTATGGCAGAAGCCAAGATGCCAGGACACCTTCCCGACTGCCACGCAAAGGCACAGCTGAGGTGTCTGCACGTCTTTCTTAAGGGCTTTTCTAGGTCCACCATGATGTGAAAAGAAAAAAAAAGGGCCACCTAACCCCATGAACATGCCACACTTCTCATAAATATCCATAAAACGTCTTTAAAATCCTCAAAACAAAATCCATGGTGCTGATACCTGCCCCATTTGGGAGAGCCCACTCCAGTCTCTCTTTGGAGTATAAGCTTTGCTTTGCTAAGTAAATTACTTAATCTGGAAAGGAAAGGAAAGGAAAGGAAAGGAAGAAAACTAGAAAGAAAGAAAGAAAGAAAGAAAGAAAGAAAGAAAGAAAGAAAGAAAGAAAGAAAGAAGAAAGAAAGAAAGAAAGAAAGAAAGAAAGAAAGAAAGAAAGAAAGAAAGAAAGAAAGAAAGAAAGAAAGAAAACTAGAAAAAAGAAGAAAAGAAGAAACTCAAAATTTTAGAGATGGAACAATATCAGAATTGGAAGAGAAAAGGTCAGTGATTTCAAGACACAGTTAAACTATCCAAAATAAGGAACAAAGAGAAAAAAAATCAAAAGAAAAAACAACTTAAGCAAAGTGTCAGGAATCTGTGGGGCCCCATCTGCTCCCTAATGAATATACGAGTGGAAATTTTGATGGAAAAATGTAAGTCTTCATATTTATATGTAAGGGATGTCAATCAGAAAAAAAAACATAAAGAAAATAATGCCAACATATAACATAATTGAACTGCCAAATACCATTGATGAAATCCTAAAAGCTGCGGAGGAAAAAATTACCTTATATCCAGGAGAAAGATATAAATGAAAAACACAAAATACAACCAAAATTGCCCTTTTGGGAACATTTAGATAATGTATGGGACTAATAGGGCACAATATTTAAATTGATATTGGTCTAATATGATTGCAGTTAACTAAGACTTTCATTTCTAAAAGCTACCTCCTTCTTTTTTCTCTTTTAAAAAAATTGAACATGAATAGATTTTGTTCATGGCTCTCTCATCATTTCTCCCTCAATTAGGTTATAAATCACTGAATTGCTAGAATGTAAGGATTTTCTCTTAGACTGAATCATTTTCCTTTAGGAACACCCTATCAATTAATATTCTTATTTTTCTTCTCAAAGTATTTGCTGTAATACACAGGCACAAGATAACTGAAGGGTTTAGAAAGTATCAGATATATGGGAGTATTTCCTTTTGCTATAATTCCAACTATTAAATGTCTCATGAGCATTATTCTGGATTACATGCTTAAGAGATAGTTAAAGAAATAGCTTGCTGGAGACAAAAAAAAAACATGAACAAATTCCTTAGGCCTTGATAAGTCTGTATGCTCTCTAGAAAGAGTGCTCTAAGCAAACCCACAGCCATACCAGCATTGGCTATCAGCTGGGTTCGTTGCCCCTTTTGTGGGATTCGCTACCAGTGGTTCTCTCCACTGAATATAAGTGACGGACCTTGCTTCATCAGCCAGCCACACTAGCAAAGAGCAGAACTCAGCACACATGGCCTAACCCCTTTGCTGTAGGCCATCAAAAGTCTTAGTGTACTGCACATCTCTGTGGTTTTGCATGCTAGTAGAACCAGTCCATATCATTCAAGGAGAGAGCAGGGGCATGGGGAGACCGTTGCTTAAAAGAGATGAAGAAAAGATAGAGTTCCCATGAGAAGCCTTCCACTCTCAACTGTGATGATTATTACTGATCTCAAATGAAATGTGAAAAGGCAGAAAGAACTAGAAAGAGCGGGGAGGGGGCAATCTTGGACAGAGCAGGGCAAATTGGGAAAGAAATCTGCAAATGAATTCCCTAAAGACAATCGGCTTAATTATTTCCATGGGCATCCACTGAATTCAGTGCATATTGATTGACTTTACTGCTAATTAGACTAAATGACCTTGAACATTTCTATACAATCAGTTGCATTTTACAGAGCACTTATTTTCCCTTGAATTTTTATAGAATTCAGCTTTTATCTCACAGGATAAAAGAGATTCTTTTGATATTTAGAAGAAGAAAGGCAAATGTAATAGTTAACATCCATAAAAGAAGGGATAAAAGAAGGAAATCAAACATAAATTATTAAATAATTTCCTCCTATCCTGAAACTCTATAATCCTGTGTTATATCTCTCTATATTTGTTTGTAACTATCTAGAGGCTTTAAGTTCATCACTTAAACATAACCTCAAAGATCAAGTTGTGCTTTTCCAGAAAAAAATTCCTATTTAAATGATAAAACTACAAGGAAACAGAGAATGCTACTAAGAAACACACCTAATACATGGAGCTTCCTTCAGAGAATTAGACCTGGACTTCTGAAGTGGGTAAAAATAAAATGATCTACTGAGCAGTGAACCCTGGAAGCCTTGTCAGAGGAGATAAACAGCAGAGCCACAAAGGGACTTTCTGCAATACAGAGGAGTCTGGGCCAGGCCACTCCACAGGTCAATGTAGATGTGACAACACATGACATGCTTGCATTTCCAGTCAAGGTAACATGTAGATAATGATTGAGTATGACACAAATGTTAAGGGGATGTGGCCTGTGAGCAAGAAAGGGCCCTAGGTCCAACTCATTGTGATGAACTACATGGTAGGAGAATCTGTTCTTAAGCCGGATAAATCCACAGAGCCCTGTCCGCTCCTAGCAGGATGGCAGCTAAAAGCAAAAACTATCACACAAAGACTTTTTGTTTGTGTGATGCATCCTCCTCCTCTGTGCATAAGAACTGACATACACATCCTGGCCTGGCTGGAGAACCTACAAATTACAGTTTCAAAAAGTTGATCTCATCGAAGTAGAGACTAAAGCAGTGGTTACCAGAGCCTGGGAAAGGAAGGCTGGAAAGAGAATGATTAACCTCTACAGGATGCTGTAGGGTGGGAGCAGGAACGTCTAACATTCTGTAACACAGTAAGGTAACTATGGTTGGCAACAATTAATAATGTATTTCAAGATAGAGAAGATTTTTTAATCTTTCATGTTTTTTTGAACACAAATAAATAATAAATTATTGAGATGATGGATAAATATGTCAGTTACTCTGATCTGATGATTACGTATGATCAGATTGAAATGTATTGAAGTGTTACTGTGTATCCCAGAAATAGATACCATAAATAGGTACGAACACATATTATATATATATATATATGTATATGTGTGTGTGTTAATATAGAGAGAAATAAACACACACATATGTATGAAGAGAAAGAGCAAGAGAGAGAGAGAAGAGAGAGAACTGCTGCTTCCCTTCTAAATAAGCATTCACACAAAAGCTGAATGTCTCTGACTGCTGCTGTTTGTAGTAACTGGTTAAACCAGAAAACACCATCCATGGTTTATTCGGAGAGTGGAGAGGTGAGGAGTTCTCAGAGCTGCAATGTTTTAATGGCAGTTAATATTTGTACTGTCAGAATTTCCTTAACGAAAACAATCAATTGCTATATTAAGTGGAAAATAACATATTAATTTCTAATTTATGTCTAAGTAATACTTTGTATGTTATTAATGGGGAACGAATATTTGTAGTTACATAGTGATTTTTGTCATCATGAAAGCATTTGTAGATTCAAATTAAAAACTCAGTGATACCATTCTGCCATAGCTGGTTAGCTCAGCACAGAGCAGAGGAGAAAACAGCGTGGAGTGAGGATAGGAAGGCAGCGGCTGAGGACACCACACAAGGTTACTCATGCATGCTGCACAGGTTGCTCCTTTTCAAAGAGCAACATATCATATGCAACTTTACTAGTTTGAAATGTGATGAAATTTTATTACTTTATTGACTCCAAAAATGATCAATTTGTCTATTATGATGACTTTCCAACAGAAAACAACTTTATATCTTTCATAAAGTCAGTATTTTTTAAACATTCTCTGGCAAAGAATGAACAAATTTAATAATCACAGGTCTTTTGGTCAAGCACCTAAAATAACGTGAATTTTTACACAAGGAATTACATTTCTGACAAGTTAGAAGTTTAGAACTCACAAATGCGGACAAAATTGTCCTCTTTTATGATAAGTGCAGTGATTAAACCCGATGTTTTACGGTACAGTTCGTATCCTTTGCCATTTGTTTGCTGTAGCAGAATGATATCACTGAGTTTTTAATTTGAATCTACAAATGCTTTCATGATGACAAAAATCACTATGTAACTACAAATATTCGTTCCCCATTAATAACATACAAAGTATTACTTAGACATAAATTAGAAATTAATATGTTATTTTCCACTTAATATAGCAATTGATTGTTTTCGTTAAGGAAATTCTGACAGTACAAATATTAAAATATTGCAGCCTCCTAACATATGGGCATTATTTAATGCTAAATCTGAAATGTTCAGGAGCCAAAACTCAATCAATAGTTCCCTTGCAGAACTCATATGGAATAAGTTATTCTTTGAGGAAAAAAAAAACATAAAAGAAACAATGCTGTTTATTAAAATTGCATTTGCAGTGCTGGGGAGATGAATCAGCATTTTATGAGCACTTGCTACTTTTCCAGAACCTGAGAGCTTAGCTGCCAGCACCCATATTGGATGAATCACAATTGGCTATAGCTCTAGGAGATCTGAAGCCCTCTTCTGGGCTCTGAGGGCACCTGTGCATGCACACACACACACACAAGCACGCACACATGCACAAATAAAATAAATAAAAGTACTTTACTGATGTTGAAACAATCATAGCCTGCTGACACATATACATAAACTTCTCCAGCACTAAATTATCACAAATGGGGGAGGAAGATTTAATTCACCTAAAATCTTACTATCAATCCAGCTATACCATGTCCCTATACAACATTTGAAAATCATTTTCCAATGGTGAGAGAGATAGTTCATTGGGCAAAACCACTTGAGTTCAGATTCATTCAGACTTGACTTTGTATCTCCAGCACTTACATAAAAGGAAGACATGACTATGCATGCTTCTATTCCAGCACTGGGGTCCTAGACAGTCAAATCCTGGTCTACTGGTTCAGTGCTGGATGTTTCTTCAAGGCAATAAAGTTTTTCCAGAACACTAGTTCAGTTCCCAGCATCCACAGGCAGCTCATAGTTGCCTAACTTCAGCTGGGATAGTGAGGATCTGCACTTGCACTCAGGCACACACCCATACACATATACACACATTTTAAAATGATACAATAAATCACTTCTGAGTCAAAAACTGAGTGAGAATGTGACAAAGCAAACTCCTGTACTCAGTTGATAAGAGTAAGAATAATTATAGAAAATAGGATCGAGGCTCCTCTAAAAGTAGAGGAATCATTTGCTGCAGAAACCCCACTTCTGGATGCTCATGCAAAGGAAATAAAAATTATTATCCTGAAAAAGTGGCTTCACTTCATGTTCATTTCAGTGTTATTCCTAATACTCAAAATTTGGAAGCCATTTGATTAACAGTGAATGAATGGATAAAGAAAATGTGGCTTGTATTAGGTTTGAGAATGAACTTCTATAATCTCATGTAATCTCAGCACTCAGGAAATAGAGGCAAGAAGATCATGAGTTCAAAACCAATCTGGACCACCTAGCAAGTTCCAGGCCAGTCTTTGTTATATCCCAAGACCTTGCCTCAGAAAATGCAGGTGGGAGAGAGGGTTGTCTGGGGTTGTATTTCAGTGGTAGAGTGCTTGCTTAACATGCACAAGGCCCTGAGTTTTTTCCCTAGTACTGAAACAAAAGAAAACAAAGCATGGTCTATTTGCATATGTTTTCTGTAACATTGGAAGAAGTAATATTGCTATCTTGAAAAAAGAAAGAAATCCTATCATTTGGAGCTATATGGAAAATTTGGAAGACTTATGCTAAGTAAAATAAACCAGACAGAGAAAAGCAAATTCTATGCAACCACACATTTATAAAGAATCTAGAAAAGTCAAACAGGTAGGAACAGAGTACAGTGGCAATAGAGTTGAGATGTAGGGAAGAGATGTTGGCCTAAGAGTACAAATGTGTGGTTATAAGATGAGTAAGTTCAGAAAATCTGGAGGAAATATGGAATATACAGCTAATAATAATGCATTGTTTACTTGAAATTTGCCAAGCAAATGTTAAGTATTCTCACCAACTACTCAAAAATGACACTCTATGAGCTCATAGGTTAGCTTGATTCTAATCATCTCACAATATGTACATACATCAGCACATCAGCTGATTATTAAAAATTCCATAGGTGTCTTAAATATATGCAGTACATTTCAATAGCAATCATTTAAAAGTATTTTTTGAAAAATTAGTTTTACCTCTCACTAAAATACAAAATAATTTTGGCTTTTATTTACATGTTTTCAAATACTTTTATAGCAATCAGGACAAAATTTGGGAAGTCTCTTGGACTACTCTGCCAGCAACTCATAGGGATGTTTCTCCTGTCTTGCACTATGTTTCTTGTTACATAGTCTTTATCTATATACATGCATGTGTGAGCGTGTGCACACATATCAGGACAAAATTCGCTTTTCTAATATGATTTTTAATAAAAAAATAATTTTATTTTTTGAAGAAATTAGTTCATTATTATTTATTTTGTTGATTTTTCTGTTTTTTTATTGTTATTTTTGTTTTGTTTTTGAGACAGGGTCTCCCTGTAGCCCCAGGATAGCCCCAAATACCCTACATTGACCAGGCTGGTCTCTTCCTGCCTGCCTCTTCCTCCAGTGCTGGGATTAAAAGCATGAGCTATCTTACCAAGCTAATTTTATCTATTTTTAAAACTAAACAATTTTAATTTTATTTTCAATTAAGAAAACAAAAATTTGAGTAAAATCAAAATTAACACCTTGAGACAAGTGATTTTTACCAAGAAAGACAGTACTTACTAAACTATTACCTTTACTGCTGGCATTAACGGCAAATTATTATATTCACACTCTCCATGCTAAAATAGCACTGTGGTAACCAGTAGACTGTCATCATCCTCACTGGCCAACATAGGACACTCCCACAAAGCATGAAACCACCAGAAACCCCTTGAAAGAACTTTGGAGAAGCCACAAAGATAGAAAAGAGATCAGCTTTAATAAAGTCCAACTGTCAGATACAAATAGAAAGTTCCAGAAAATTGGTCCAGCTGTAATAGGAAATCTTGGCCAGAATAAGCTGCAATTACTGGGAAATCAGTTCTCCAAACACAACAAAATTTGCACACCAGAAAGTCAATCCAAGGTTATATTGATGCAGGGACAGACTGGCCTCAGGAGCACTCTGCCTTGGAGAACAGCATCTGCAGAGCAGCTGCAGATCTGGATCCTGTTAAACTTCTAAATCCAGGGTCACCTCCCACTCTGAAGATGTGATTTCTTCTTGCAACTCCTGTTTCAGCTTTTTATTCATGGTCTCTCCCTCGCTCTTTGGGTAACTCCTCAGGTACTTCTGCTTGCTCCAGGTTGAGGGACCAGATTTTCCATAGGTTTATTAAAGTTTATGTATTTCTGTTTCCATTAGTTTCCATTTCCATTCCTTTTTCCAGTAGTTTTTTAGAGTTCATTCAGAATAGTTTCTCAAAAACTATCTTTTGGAATATGTTCTGAGATCAGATTCTAGGACATGTCCTATGTAGGAGCGCTATGAGTCTCCTATACATTGTTTGCTTCCTTTCTTATGAGAGAATCTTCTTAAAATTGAAATGTATTAATTCCTTAAGGCCTAAAAGAAACTCAGAGGTAAGAATCAGTTTTATGATAAAGGAGATTTTTGGAGAAAGTAAGCCTTAATTGCATCATATGTGAAATTTCTCTAAGAGAAAGATATGCATTTTGAAACAGATTTATATATTCCAAAGCTAATCAGAGGGAAATGTATTAGTCCAAGACCCTACTGAAAAATAAAGAAAATAAACATGTGTGTGTGTGTAATATATGTGTGCACACACTCTCATGTGCATGTATATAGATAAAGACTATGTAACAAGAAACATAGTGCAAGATAGGAGAAACATCCCTATGAGTTGTTGGCAGAGTAGTCCAAGAGACTTCCCAAATCAAAATAACACAGGCAATTGCTACAGTCCTTGAGTGCCTCTCAGAACTTGAATGTAAGACCTTATTGCTGAAGACACAACATTGGACACAGGTCTTGGAGTGATCAAGCTGGAAATGACAAGGAAACCTCATTCCTGAAGACTAGCTCTCATAGTATCAGAGAATACTATGAAAGATGCTGAGAGAGAAAATCAATCAATGGTCCAACCCAGCTGTAAAGTCTAATAACCACAACAATGACCAACATAGCAAACTATCTATTGGGCAGTAGTGGCACTTTTAACTAATTGGATTTAAAGTTTGCTCAATGGGAGGGAACTCATGTGTGGTACTATAAATGTAGCCAAGTACACATGACTAGAGAAGTCAGATCTTAGAGTAAAACCTATCTCTGTCACAACCCTAGCAAATGTAATTTCTTATTGTTTGCTAAATATGGATCCTTAATATTTTCAGACAAGTATATCATACACCATTCATCAAAGAAGCTTCTTTTTGCAATAAATGGAGACTTGGATTCAATTAGCATCTAGATTGACAGACTAAATAAAACAGACTGTGTTCCTTAATGTAGGTGGACCTTCTCCAAACAGTAAAAGGCTTCAATGGCCCAAAAACATCTTGACTCCCCTCCCAGTAGGAGAGAAGTCTTCCTGTTTGCTTTCAAACTAGAACACTGATAATTCTCTGCTTTTATGCACACACTGAAACATCTGATCTTCCCAGATTGGAGCCTGTGGCCTTCAGACTAACCATTCTTCTGTGTGTCTGGTCACTCACACCCTCTTACAGGCATTTGCAGGCTATCATAATTATATAAGGCAATTCCTTATTACACCACACACACACACACACACACACACACACAATTGGATGTGTAGGTAAATAGATAGATGATTCATAGGTAGGTAGATGATAGATAGATGTAATAAGTTCTGTTTCTACAAAAAAACTTAATATACTAATACACATCTGTTATTGTAAGTTTGAAAATTTGATGTGGATAATTCCTACAGAATAACTTGATGTCTGTAATATTTTGTTATTTCTGAGTGTTCTTTTTAATTAAGAAAGATGCCAAAAGTGCCTGTGGCATCTTTGGAAGTACACACAGGAAACGGCACTATAAAGGAGTGAAGAGCCAGCTCTTGAGCCTAACTTGAGAAAATGACTCCTCACCTGTACGCTGAGCAGTCATGGGTTCATGTCCTCCTATCTGGATTAATTCTTCATCTACGACATGAGTATGATATGATTAATTTATAACACATAAAGCATTTAAAACAGAGGCTGACACGTAGCTGATCCTCAGTAACCATGAGCAACTGTTACCATGTTTGGTGCGGTTTAAAGTGAATGAAGAACTCCTACCATGAAGCATAGGCTCTCTGTTATACTTTCTAGAATCACCCCAGTCCAGGAAACTGAAGGAACGTGAGAGAGAGAAATCACATCTTTTTTTGTGAGCCTTTGATGTGACATGGCATGTCACTGATCCCAATTTTGAAAGTGTAGAGCTTTTCCTGTGTCTCAGAGTCAGGATTGCATTACATATACTCTGACTTTTTTTAATGCAAATCTTGCCTCTATTAAAAAACACCTAGCTCACTCATAATTATCCATTTATTAAAATGTTCAGTGTTTCAGGTACACTGGTGAATACAGTGATTCCTGGCCTTAAGAATCTCTCATTAACAGCGGCAATTATCATTGTAGAAAATAGAGCAGTAACTGCATCATTAGTAGATTTTTCTCACCACTGTGGGCCTTAAATTCAAGAAACAACATTGTCAAACAGAACAAGACTCTTAGAACTATAAGGTGACTCAAGGAAGAATTTCCAGGGCGGAACTGGCCAGTATAATCACTTGATCCTTATCCCATAGATGGCCTTCTCTGATGACACAGCTACACAAATGGCATTTTGGTGAAAGAAAACTCAAAACTTGATTGACAGATTTTATCTGAAAATAAATAGTATTCTGATTTTACATTAAGTGTAGAGAGACTATTAGAGTTGACGAGGATTTTGCTAGGTTTTATGTCATAGGAAGGTTCCTATGCCAACTCTGTTATTTTCAAACAAAATGTGCTATTTTCTCACCAAATGAGACTGCACATTCCTACAGCCATTGTCCAGAGTCACAGTATCCAGTTATCACTGCAGATCCAGGATTAAAAATCCTAACTAATGAGCTGTCATCCCACCCCAGGCAGGTGGCCTGAGGCGTAGACAGAGGAAGCTTTTCGGTTTCATCTGCCTGAACTATTTTAATGAAGCAACTACTGGGGCTCATAGCTTCCTAACTAATGAAGAAGCACACAGAGACACAGATTTCTACTCCTTCAGGGTCAGACACCTGAGAAGAACACACACTTCCTGACACCAATCCCCACTGGACTCTGTTTCCAGAAAAGTGGCCTGTATGTCCATAGCCAGCCACCTCTGGGGCCGTGGTTCACCCCAGTGCCATACAACAGGCTGCTCTGGAAATCCTTTGCCAAGAACCCAAGTCCACTTCAGCACACCGATAGATATTCTTTGTCTATCCAACCCTCACAAGATTTTGGTAGTTATTCTCACTGATTCTTAGGTTATACGCCCAAGACTGATCTTGCTTAATTTGTTCCATCATTCTTTTATATCATTCCTCTCACTCACCAGTTGGGTTTTCCTTCCCCCTAAATTAGCCACTCCTCCGCCCTGCCAGTTAGCCCATACGGAACAGCAGGGATATTAGAGAACAGAAACTGACTGACCTGGTAGTTTTCTGATGTGAAAGAGTTTTAAGGTAGAGGCTGAAAACCAGCCGTGCTGAGCGAAGGTGAGCTCCATATGCATTAATGGCTGTGTGTTTCTACCTCACCCTCCAAATTCATATATACTGAAGTTACTCCAATGTGATGATATTTAGAGCTATGGCCTCTGGTGATTAGGATTAAAGGACATCATGGGGTGGGGCCTCCTAGTGAGATTACGTCCTTATAAGAGATACCACAGAGCTAGTATGTGCCTGACCCTTACTCTCATTCACACCTTTACACCTTCCCCACAGGACAAGGAAAAGATACCTGAAGGCATGTGAGTGTCATAGGTAGTGCTTCAGCTGTCAAATTTATAGATCCCAGAGATTCCTGGGAAGAGGGAATATCAACTGAAGAGTTTTCCTTGCTTCTGATCACGTCTGTGAGGCATTTTCTTAATTGCTGGTTGATGGAGGAGGGCCCAGTGACTGTGAGCATAGCTATTCTCAGACAAGTGGGCTGGGACTGTATAAGGAAGGTATCTGAGCCAATCAGAGGGAGCAAGTCCGTAAGCAGCTCCTCCACGGGGTCTCTACTTCAGTTCTTGCCTTCAGGTTCCTGCCTTGAGCTCCTGTCCTGGCTTCCCTAGATGAGAGACTATAACCTGTAAGCTAAAATAAGCCCCCTTCTTCCCAATTTGCTTTTGGTCATGATTTTTTATCACAGAAACAGAGGCAACCTTCTCTATGAGGCAGGAAGAGAGCCCTCATGAGGGACCAAATATGACAAGATGTTTTTAGAAAATTTGAGTGATTCAGTTGAGAATACAAGTTGTTGATTTTTCTTCTCAAATTCTCAATTATTTTTTAATCTATTACTTTGATTTTATGTGTGCAAGTGTATTTCCTTCATATGCGTAGGTGTGCCCATGTCATGCAGTGCTCTCAGAGGTCAGAAGAGAGCATCGGATCCCCTGAAACTGGGGTTATAGAAGGGTGTTAGCCACCATGTGGGTGCTGGGAATTGAACCTAACCGCTGAGCTGTCTCTCCAGTCCCTTGTTTTCAAATAAATTTTAAGTTAGATTTCATCATGGCGTATTCATACCTGTACGTAATCATACTTGGCTCTCCTTTACTCCCCTATCTGACCCCTCCCCAATATCCGCCCTTCCTCCAGCTGGTCCCCTCTCTTCCCTCAGTTAATTCCTCACTCTGCTTTCATATATATATATATATATATATATATATATATATATATATATTGCATTTCTATTTGTATTTCTCTCCTCTTTTAAGATCCCTCCTCCCATCTCATTAACCCTTTCCTACTTTTGTGACCAATGAACACACACACACACACACACGCTATACCATTTTAAATTTAGCTTCCACATATGAGAGAAAGCATGTTGTGCTTCTCTTCCTGGATCTGACATATTTCACGTAACACAATGATTTTCAAGTTCCATCCATTTTCATGGCTTGATAAAATTCCACTGTGCGAATGATCCACATTGTCCTTGTCCATCCATCTGCTGACAGACAAGCTGTTTTCATGTCATGGCTACGAGTAGAGCATGTGTAGACACAGGTATCTCTGCGGCATACTGACTTACAATCCTTTGACTATGTAGCTGAGTGGTGTAGTTGTATCGGGTTCTATTTTCATTCTGACTTCCATGCTGCATGCACAAGTCTGCATTACCACATGTACTTTGATCTTGAACTTTCCGTTCTCCAGAAAGGAATGAGAATCAATTCTCATCTCTTAAGCCTCATTATCTATGGCACTTCGTCTGACATCTTGAAATGACCAAAGCAACATGGAACAAACATAACGCTATCAATCTAAATTATAAATCTTGAATATTTTATGTCCTCCGTTAGGCCTGGAGAATGAAAAGAATCCAAATGACACTTAAAATGCTTTAATTAACACTTACTAAAAGACTACATTAAATCAAACCAACGCTTTTAAATTTTTTTCACTGAATTTTTGTACTTTTCATTCAATATAATTTGATGGTTTTCAATCCCCTTCTTTATCTGGACCTCCCTTTACCGTCCTTTGCTCAATTTAGTATATCTATTATATACAATAAGGCCTATGGCATCCAATTTGTGTCTCAAAATGTTCTTCAGTGTGGGTCCATCCACTGGAACCCATGCTAGAAAGAGACTGACTCTCTCTGTCCCAGCAGCCATTGGTTGCCCACATTTCCTTAGGTTGGGTTAGGGTTTCTTAGCCTCGTCCCATTATCTGTGTTAGGATTTTGTCTGCCTTGAGCTTGCATGAGCTTGCATGGGACTGTCACCATTGCTATGAGTTCCTGTGGGTAACTGCCCAGCTGTCTGGAAAACTCTGTTTCCTTGTGGTCCCCCTCAGGCTCTTGCAACCCCCTCTTCTGCAATGATTCCTGAGACTTGGTAGGCAACAGTTTGATATACATTGTTTTCTGCATATTGGCCTGTTGTTGGTTTCTGTTTGATCACCTCCTGCTGTATAAGGAAAATTCTCTGGTGAGAGTTGAGGGATGCATTTGTGTATAACAACAAGTCATTAGGAGTCAGTTAAATATTACAACTATGTAGCAGAAAATTAGTATTAGGTACTCCCCTATGCTCTGTGACCTGTCTAGCCTCAGATTTCTAGGCCTGATGTCAATGTCAAATATGTACTTCATCCTAGAAAGCAAAGCGGAAATCCAGCTAAAAAATGCTTGATTACTCATGTAATATTCATGTCACTATTGTGCCAGTGAGCATATCTTGCCAGGACAGGTGTTGCTGTTGTTCACAGGATTCATAGCTGGGTAAGGTAGATTATTTTTTCCTTCCACGAACATGCATAGCACCCGCCAGCACTATGAAAGCTAAACAGCATAGATGAAGCTTTGAAGTCAGCAGCAGCTTGATTTCTCCTTGTTTGTTCTATGACTCATGTATGTAGTGTCTTCAGCAATAGGGGCTTACAGTGAAGTTCGGGTGGGGAGCCAAGGCAATAGCCAGCTACAGTGTTTGAGGAACTGTGGGACATTGGTCGACAGCTTCAAGGGAGGGAATCCTTTCTAACACTGGGGTTTTATTTTGTTAGCCTATAGTGTCTAGTAAAGGTAATGTCCTCCTGTTTCTTATGAGGTAACTCCTCTTGATGCCTTTTTATAATGTATATGGATATACTGTAAAATGCTTTTATAATGGTATGTTTCCACGTGGCTTTTTCTAAAGGCCTTTAGTGTTGATTATCCTACCCGTACTCCGTCCGCTGCCTTGCCCTTCAATTTTCCAACCCATTTAACCCCTTATATCTTATTATTCTCTATTTCCCCTTTATATTACTGCCTTCACCACTCCTCCCAGGAGGGCTCCCCTGACCTATGACCATTTATTAGTTGCTCTGAAGTTTCAAATTGAAACATGCATATCTAGAATCTCAAAGCTAGCATCCAGCTATGAATGAGAGAAAGCATGTAACATTTATCCTTCTGGTCTGGGTTACCTTCAGGATGTTTCCAATTCCATTCATTTGCCTGTGAGTTTCATATTTAAGAGCTGAATAACATTCCTTTGTGTATATGTACCACATCTTCATTATCCACCCATCACTTCATGGAAATCTAGACTGTTTCCATTCTCTGGCTATTAATAAAATGGCAGCAATGAACATGGATGAACAGGCATTCTATAATAGATTCTATATTCTATATAGATTCTTTGGGGCATATATCCCAGAGTGCTATGACTACTTCATATGCTGGATCAATTTCAAGCTTTCGGGGGAATTTCCACACTGATTTTCATAGTGACTGCCCGTTTGTGATCCAGCCAGCAGTATACAGGAGTCCCCCTTTCTCCACATTCCCACCAGCATTTGCCATTGTCTATCTTTTTGGATCTTAGCCATTATGAGTGAGATAAGGTGAGATCTCAATGTGGTTTTAATTTGAATTTCCCCGATAACTAAAAATCTTAACCATTTTCTTAAGTATTTTTCAGCCATTTGCATTTCATTTTTAGAGAACTCCCTACTCAACACTTTGTCCCACTTTTTAATTGGGTTGTTTATTTTTTTGATGTATAGAGTTTGTGTGGGGTTTTTTGCATGTTTATTGAATCTTTGTGATTTTCATAAAATACAGTTTGATGACATTTTAATCCTCTCCCCTCTCTGCACTGCCTCCCACTGCCCCCACCCAATTTAATGAACTCTCATAGAGATAGATGATAGATAGATAGATAGATAGATAGATAGATACATAGATAGATAGATAGAATTTCGTATAGAATATGATTTGTGACCTCCACTGTCATTCAGTATAGATCCATCCACTAGGCACACCAAGAGTCCTAACCCTATAAGGCATTGTCTTTCCCTCTTCTATCAGTCATCAGTTGCCTGAATTTCCTTATGTTGGGTTTGGATTTCTTACCCACTTCCCTATGTCTGTTCTGGGTTATTGTCTGGTTTGAGCTTGGACAGGACTTGTGCATGCTGTCACCATTGCTGTGAGTTCGTATGAGTCCTGTCTGGAAGACTGTTTCCGGTGGTCACCCACCCCTCTGGCTCTTATATTATTTCCTCCTCTTCTGGGATAATCAACAGCTGTCTACTTGGAATTAAAACCTATTAAGGCCTACTCAATGGAAGGGAACTCTTGTGTGGTACTGTAAACATACCAAATACACATGGTTGGAGAGGTCATAGACCAACCAACTTTGCCACATCCCTAGACCAATGTAATTGCTTACTTTATTATTGTTACTAAAGAATTCCAGAACTGGTCAAACACAGAGAATAAGTGTCAGTGAAAACCTTAACCCTAAGTGACACATCTTCACTTAGGATACATGCATCTTTTAACTCTCACCTAAGAAGTGAGATGCACTTCTTATGCAGCAGATGGTAATTAACACAGAGACCCACAATGTGTGGAGAACAAGAAGCTTCAGAGTACCTATCCCTGAATAGGACAACTATTTCAAACCTCTGCCTCTAAAGGCTCAGAGATCATTGAAGAAGAGGAGGTGGAATGATGTTTACCTTTTGTGTTCATTATATATTCTAGATGCAAATTCTCTGTCAGGGGTATACCTGGTAAAGATTTTTTCCAATTCTGTAGTTGCTTATTCACTTGAGTGATGGTGTGCTTGATGTACAGAAGCCTTTTAGTTTCATGAGGTCCCATTTGTCAGTTGGACTTACTGCTCACGCTATAGGAACAAACTCTTTTAAAAACAATCTGTGCAGTCTTCGTAAACTTAATGTGCATGTTTCAAAAGTAAAACAAACTTAACTAAAGTAAATTATTTTCAACCATTCAATAAAATTAGTGAAATCCCTTCTAGATGACATAATAGTAGGCTTTGTGTGTTCAAAATATTAGTGCAGGGAAATGACAACCCCATCTTTAATAGGATGAACCTCTAACATCTAAAAACTCATAATACTCACTTGAATAAGCTTCTGCAGTACTTAATTTATCTGTGCCAATTATAGGCCAATTCCTTATTTGAGTCTATCTTTAAAATTCTCACTCATGATCTTTATTGTGACTTCAAATCCATACTGTAATATATATTTATGTACATACATATGTATATATGTGTATATATATATATATATATATATATATATATATATATATATATATATTAGGACCATGTCCCCAAGTATAGAGGTGGGAGTCGATTTGATTTTCTGTTAATACAGCCTAGTAATACATCAATGTATAAAAGGGATAAGGAAAAAGAAAAGGTTGAACTCAAAAATTATTCACTTATATACGAAAGCAGACTATTCAAAGGCTTATAGGCTGCACTCAAGGTTCTCTGCTGAATATAATGAAATACCATCTGCTTGCCTCTCATTTATGGAGTTTCACGAAGCCAGCAAAGAATGATCTAATATTCATCCAGAACCAGCAGTACCATCTATTTTTCTCTAGCACACCATACAAATGCATTTTTTTATTTTTGAAACTAAATGGATTTTTTATTAAAAGAAATACTTTTCATTGCATTCATTTAATCTCTTAATAATATCTTCCAGCATGAAAAATGTATTTTCTCCTTCAAAGAATATTTAAGTTGAGAGCTTATCCACACCTGGTTCCTATTTGTTTAAAGAAAAAGAAAACTTTAGTGTCTCCTCACTCATGCCTAGGGGAAGATAAAACATGTTCAACAGCAGCAGCAAAATATGTTAGAAGTATGAGAAATGCTTCACTCACCAAGGTAGGAGTGAAGAGCTCTTGTGTGAGTGTGTTTGTGTGTGTGTGTACATGTTCGTGTGTGTGCTTGAACTTATGCATGTGGGTGAGTGTGTCCACATGTGTAGAAACTAAAGGTTGATGTTGGGATCTTCCTCAGCTATCCTCTTCCTTATTTTTGGAGACAAGCACTAACCTTGAGGCTCATCCATTCAGCTCTGCTGGCTGAACAAGCTCCAGTGATCTACCTGTCTCTTTTCCTTATGTCCAGCTCTGGGATTACAGGCAGGTACTCTACACCTAAGTTTTCCATGCCCTAAACATATACAGGGAAATATTACACCTACATAATAATATATTAAGACCAGAATAGCAGCCGATTTCTAAAGTGTATGACACAAAGTTTTATTTACTTATAAGAGGAAGGAAGGTTGTAAATGGTTTTATTCCTTCACGACTATTGTGATATACAACATACATTCAGTGGATGAACTGGCTCCAGGATACTATTCTGCTAACACATTTTGCTCTCAAATAGGGTGGCATCAGAAAAATGAGGAATGGGCTGGTGTAAAGACCACATACTACTAACACAAATAGAATACTGAAAGTCACTGCTAACAAGCTTATAAATAAACCAAAATGCTATATTAATATTAATTTTAATGAATGTTAACTATTTTGTAGAGGCAAAAACATGTATTCAGAAGAGTGTAAGTCATCAATAAATCCATGGGAAGATGAGAGAAATGACTTTATATAGAAAGGAAGGGCTTTCACAGATAACATATGATGCCATATCTCTATCATCCCTTGGTAGGATCTCTGTAGCTAAAGGGATCATGAAAATAAGCAGAGGCTTGGTACCATAAGAGGTCAGGGCGGGTCCCTGGTGACATTACTACCTCAGCTAAAGTGGAAGCCTCAGGATATTAGAGATGCCAGGATGGTGGGGTTTTCACCAAGGACAGCAGCGGGTATGGAGTAGACTGAGCCTGAGCCTGTAAGACACACTGTGTGTGCTGTAGTTGGCAGAGCTAGAGAAGTGGGGTCACCCAAGCTCTATGGAACCAGAACATTGTGACTGAGTTCCAGACAGTGAACACTGAGCTACATTGCTGAACCTTAGTTTTGCTTAAATATTCTATTCCTCCCTTTTGAAATAAGAAAGGTTTTCTCTTTACTTGCTATTGCTTGATAAAATCACTGACCAAAAGCACCTTGGGGAGGAAAGGTTTATTTGGCTTATAGCTCTCAGACCATCAAAAGAAGCCAAGGCAGGAACTCGGAGCATGAACCTGGTGCACAGACCATGAAGGTACATACTGTTGCTCCTCTGGCCTGTGCTCACTCTGCCTTCTTATAAAACACAGGACTACCAGCCCATAGGTGGCACCATCCACAGTGAGCTGGACCTTTCACATTCCTCTACTATCAAGAAAACTCCCCACAGACCTAGCCACAGACCAGTCCAATCAAGGAAATTTCTCACTTCAGGTTCCCACCACCCAGGTATGTCAAGTTGACAGCTGAAGCTATCCAACACAGGATATTATTCTACAGGAGACTGCAGTTAACTTTGAATTCAAATTTAAAATTCAAAGTTTTTTAATTGTGCAATTTTTGATATTGTGGAATTGTAGAATATTGTGACATTAACTTGAGATCTTGGAGATTAAAAAAAAAACGTTATGGTCTAAAAGTGATTTATTTGTGTATCAAGTTGACCAGGAGTTAATTGTACTGGTTAGTTTTTGTTAACTAGACACAACCGTGGAGACACAGGGGTAGAGGAAGCCTCACCTGAAGCATTTCCTCCATCAGTCCAGTCTGTGAGTCATTTTATTAATTGCTAATTGATGTAGGAGGACCCAGCCCTCTCTGGGTGGTACCATTCCTGGGCCCGGTGGGCCTGAGCAAGAAAGCCAGCTGAGCAAGCCCGGGTGGGGCTGGACCCGGGTGAAGCAAGCCTGTAAGCAGCATTCCTTCATAGTCTCTGCTTCTGTTCCTGCCTTTAAGTTTTTGACTTGAGTTCCCTACCTTGGTTTCCTTTGATAATGCATTGTAATGTAAGCCATAAGGTGAAATAAACCCCTTCCTGATTTGTTGGTTGGTTTTGATGAGCGTTTTAACCCAGCAACAGAAAAGCAAACTAAAAGTGTGGTTCACTTTGAGTTACTCCCATCTTGAAACCTGCTCTGAAGCTCCCAATGGTATTTATCTACCAGTTCATCAACTTTCCCCGTATAATTTAATTTCATAATGAGGACATCAAAGGAGCCCTTCCTTTCTGCATATCAAAGTCTAGCACATTTTCTGGTATACAGTAAGACACTGCCAACTGTTTTAGCCCAATGAGTGAATTTCTCAAAGGTTGCTTTGATATCTTTGATATTTTTAAAAAATTATTTTCCTCTAGTTTTACTAGATACCTTCAAGGACTAAAGCCAGGGGAGACCAAAGAAAGGAGAAAAGATCCACTAGAGAAAACAGATTGAGAATATCTTGTGTAGGGACTCAGTCTGCTTTACTGTTTCACATTCAACACAGAGCTTACTGCAGTGCCTGTGTTCAGTAACACTGGGCAGGTACTTATGTGTTGGAGTTACGTTAGCTCTGCTTAGATGAAGGACATTTTGTAGCTCTTGTTTACTATGGTCCTGCAAGCGTAATTCTAATATTAGTAAAGCTACTGAAACAAACCATAGTTATACTTGTCTAACTTTGATCCTAATGCTATGTGCCTTAAGTTCTGACTCTGAACCCCCCACCTCTGTACTGCATCATTACACTCGGCATGCATCTTGTAACTCTGTACACTGGGAAATATCTTTGAATCGGTACCAGTACTAGCTAGCCAAAGCAGCCACTCAATAACAGTGTCCTTTGATGCTTTTCTGTCCTTCCTCTCCAATTCTCTTACCTACATTAGCCCTCAAGGTTCAGTTTTATAATCAGTATGGTACATCTTTCTGTTTTTTTTTTTATCTCAGTTGCTATGCCCAACTGGAAAACTCCCACTCTGATTAGATATAACTCCCTGTACGCTATTCCTGTGCACATGTATGCATCAACAAATGACTTCACCAGAATTTCCTCAGAGTATTCACTCTTCAGCCCTTCTAACTAAAGGCATACCTGAGACCATCTCAAACCTCTAGCACTTCCCTGAATTCTTCACGTCATGCATGTAACTTTGGTTACTATTATGAAAGTAGAAGCAATCAGAAGGCACCTAAAGCTTTTCACATCTACAGAACCATGATTGCAAGTCTTGTTCCTTCCCGGTCCCTTTGTGAATGAATCGTCTCTGATCCTATCAAAACCAAGATTTTTAGGGCATTTCTCTCGAAGTTTTTCTCTCTCCACTGCACTAACTACTCTTTTCCTTTCCTGTTTCCCATGCGCATATTCTCATCTAGACAAAACTATACAATCTTAGTTTTATCCAAGTAGTGTCTCATCTCCCCCTCCTCTCCTTCTACCTCTCTTCATGTCATATACATATGTGTGTGTATTTACATGATACATGTACATATACGTATGCATTACTGACACTTACCTGGACTTCTACATGAACTTTACCTTGTCTCCAAGTTTCTATTCTCTTCTAATTCTATTAAAACAACAGCCAAATCATGTCTCTACATTTGTCAAAGCTCTTCTTTATTTTCCTCTGAGTTAAAGCAAGGCTGTATTTAATCTGGCTCTTTTCGCTTCTCCTGCCTCACATTGTATTTCCCTGGCCTCCAGAGGCACCAGGATTCTGAGGTCGGAGGGATCTCAGAATCCTTTGTCCTGCTTTTCCCTTTGACTAAGATGTTATTCCCCCAGATATCCAGAGAATCACTTCGCTTTTTATAACCATTGCCCAAATACTCCCTTACTGAGGCCTGCTGCTGTGGTCCAAATCCTGGTATCCCTCCAAATTTGTTAAAATATAACTCTTAATGCAACAGTACTAAGAAATGAAATCTTTAGACAGCAATAAAGTTATGGCGGCTCCTCCCTTACAATAGTAATTCTTATAAACATGGAAAGAATCTCTTTAGCTGTATGAGATGTACCAAAAGGCAACATCTACGGGGCAGAAGGTATGCCTTTATTAGATGCTGATTCCTCTTGTAACTTGATGTTAAACTTTCTAGCTTCTATACTTGCAAAATATATTTCTTATATGTATAAATTACCCAGTCCAAGGTATTTTGTTTTGGCAATAGGAACAGAATAATTCTCATTAGTGCCATTTTCATTTGCTCGTTCATTTTTTTGATTTATTTACTTTCACTGTATTTGTATGAGTTCGATGTCTGCATGCGTGTAAGTGCATTCATGTCCTGTAGTGCCCATGGAAGACAGAAGAGGGCATCAGATCCCCTGAAACTGGAGTTACTGATGGTTATTAACCAACATATGGGTAGTAAGATTTGAACCCAGGACTTCTGCAAGAACAACAAATGCTCTTACCTGCTGAGTCTTCTTTCTACCCCTCATTTGCTCCTTTAAATGGCACCTCCTTCTCTCACCCTTCTAGTATTTCTTATCCTCCTTATCCACTTTTCTCTACAAGCATCACCATCTGTCAGACATTGAGATGCCTGGAAGGAGCACTATCAGCTAAAACAGAGGGAACCCAGTTAAAACTGAACTCAACTTATTTGCAGGTTTCAGAACCTCTGCTGAAATGCGGAATGGCCCTTGCCATTCAGTTTAATATAGAAAGGAACTATTCTATTTGCAATGGATTGTTTGGAATTTCAATTCTTTGTATACAGGAGAAAGACCAAGAAAGAAAAATCTTAAGTCTACATTTCTTTTGTTTTCAAATTTTAAGGCTTTGTTAAATTGCAATATTAGCAAAGTACTTGGATTTTCAAATATCCAAAGAACACTGCATTACTGATATACTCCACTTGGTCATTTATACTAAAAGAGCTTGTATTTTCCTTTATATTCTTTTGGCTTACTTTGATGTTATAAATTTTGTTTTAATCTATGTACATTAAGGGCATTAGTATAAGGTTTTATTTGTGTTTTATACTTTTCTTGTAATATTGTGTGTGATGTGGGGCAATGCTACATTTGTCAATTAATAGGGAAAACATTCTTCTTCAGTTTTACAAATTTGCATAAATCCTATATTATCTCTATTTACATATTTGAAACAATTCACTTATGAAACTGAACGGGCCTGGTGTTTTGTGGAAGTGTTTTAACCTGCCATATCTTCAGGTCATCTTTGTCCTTCTGTAAGTTTTTGTTTGTTTGTGTGCTAATAATTTATGCATATCATCTAAGTTGCCAAATTTGTTGGCATGAAGTTGATGGAAGCATGCCAGTCGTTTTCATACCTGTGCTGCTGGTATCTGTGATGATGTCATCTCTCACATTATTTTATTTAGAACTTCATGCGTGCATATGATGAGCTTGGATCAAATGCACCCCATTCCCTCCCCTCGTTCTTCTCTCGAACCCCTGCCATTTTCCCTCTCAGTTCCATGTGATTCTTTTCTTTAAATAATGCACAAGAGGAGGAGCTGGAGAGATGGCTCAGTGATTAAGAGCACTGGTTACTCTTCCAGAGTACCCAGGTTCAATTCCCAGCACTGACATGGTGGCTAACAACCTTCTTTAACTTCAGGCCCAGGAGACCCGATGCCATCTTCTGACCTCCTCAGGCTTTGCATGACACAGGAGCATTTACATACATGCAGGCAATACACTCACGTACATTAAATGAAGGTAATGAATAAAATATTGTTTTTTAATGCACATACCTGAACAAGATCAAGGCATCCAAAATCCCACCGGGGGCAGAGGAGGAACTGTAAAGTCCCTCCCTTAGCTGAGGAGCTACGACAATTGATGGCTTCTAGCGGAGGGACCATGCATTTTCTTCATGGATGCAGCCTCTGGAATGGTACCTGTGCTTTGGCAGATAGTCTTACTCTCATGCATATGCAGTCATATACTAAGTGGAGCCAGTAGCTTTTTAAAAAATTCTATACTTTTAACATTTCAACCCAGATCTAAATCCATCCTGTCTGGTATTAAATCTTCTCTGCTCGTGTTGAAAGACCTTGACTTTGCTGTTGTCCTGATAGAAAGCTTCCCAGTGTTTCATTCTAGTGAATATCTTTAGGCTTCCTGTTCTGTGTCCCCAGATGGTTAATTCTGTCCTGCTGATGCTTCCTACCAGACTCTGAGGTTGATGCTTCATTAGTAACAGACTGCACCAACACAGTGGATGTTCAGTAAATTTTAAAAGAGCAATATTTGATGTTTTACACCAATCTGTATTGCATTCTAAATGTTATTTTAATTGATTGCACTAAATAGATTATTTCTAATTCAGCAGCCTTTACATGTAGCAAGCTTCCTGCAGCTTCTTACTAATATACTTTTGACATACGTGGTGTCAGTTACATTAGCACAAATTACTTAATGATTTAATGATACAGTAGAAAGATGTTTTAAAATAAAGTAACAATGAACAGCTTTTTTAATCCTGAGAGAATATTCCTCAGGCATGTTTAGAAGGTAGAAGCAAAGCATGGTTGAAGCTGCGTGAGCATCAAGCTCCAGAGACCAGTACAGAGTTAAGACAATAATCTCTACTCCCTTTTGAGTAGGTAAAAATGTGCTGGAAGCTGATTGAACAACCGCAGGTGTCAGACCTCCCTCCCCTGGCATGATGTAGATGTTAAGGGTTGGTCTAGATGTCTTCATAGTGGAAGGAGTACCTATATATAAACATATGTGGGCAGAACAGGTGGGAGGAACCTAAGACCACAATTAATTTAGAGCAGGATTTGATGGGGATGCAATTACAGGAAAATAATGTTACTGAAAACATGAAAGAATTAAGCAAGTTTTACAAATTTTAGAATAAAAATCACCATATAATTTTTTTCTAGATTGTCTTAGACCAAGTAATATTCCTCAAAGTGGTACAAAGAACTCAGCACCTCTACCAACGGAATCCGTGAGTTGTCTTCGGCCACCAGACTTTTTATTTTGCCATACAAAACTCTTGTATTTTATAGGACTTTTGGAAAGAAGCCACGTGGACACTACATGAGGTAATTATAATGTAAGAGGAACTCGCTCTTATCAGCTGTGCTCCTGGAGAAAAAGTGTACTCGTATTCCAGGAGCCTCCGGGTACTGATGTGAAGCATGCGGGGCTGTGGAAAAGTGTTTGCCTGCATGCATGAAGGCCTGGGAAGAAGGAAAGAAGGAAAGAAGAAAGAAAGAAAGAAAAAGAAAGAAAGAAAGAAAGAGAGAGATAGAAAGAGAGAGGAAGAGAGAAAGGGAGAGAGGGGGAGGGAGGAGGGAGGGAATTCGAATAAAGAGGAAGAAGGGCTGGAAGGATGGTTCAGCGTTTAACAGCACTGGCTCCTCTTGCAAAGGACTAAGGTTTGATTCAGCATCCACATGCTGGCTAACAACTGTCCTTAACTCCAGTTCCAGGGCATCCAGCCTTCCCTTCTGACCTCTGCAGGCACTGCACAACATGAGCACACTTACACACATGCAAGAAATACACTTAAACACATAAAATAAAAATGTTAAATAAAAAATTTTCAAAGAAGAATGAGGAAGGAAGGACAAAAGAGAGTGTTACTTCTGAGCAGCTGACTGGCAGTCAGATTCATGCAGTAGCCTTCTGGATAATCTCATCTCAGTTCTGGTCCTGTTACAGGCTTTCCCTTGGCTGTGATGGCTTGCTTGGCACTTTGCAAGAGTCATTTCAAATCAAGTCAGAAATTCAAGGACATTTAGGAAGAAATTAAATATTATCCTACAATCCCAGGTAATCAGAAAACATCATTAGATTTTGTAACAGAAAGAGGCATAAACTGTGTTTCAAATCTAAAAACACATTTAACCTTCTAAGATTTTTAACAAATAATACGTACTTTTAAATCCCTTAATAAATAAAAATACACTTATATTGGCCTACCAACTTATTCTGTACATTATAAGTTCTAGTACACTGACACCTGCAAATTATTTTGATTGAAAGAAAAATGCACACTCAAATCATAATTATGATGTGTCGACTTATGAAATCAAACATTGTCATACTGACTTTCCTTTGAAGTGAAATTTTTAACTTTTACTAAATTATTATTTGGAAATCTCATACGTGTATATAATACGTTCCTGTTACCCTCCCCCACACCGCGCTGTCCACATTTCCCTGTGACTCTCTTTCCCACATTTCTTTTTGTTGTGTTTTTTCGCACAGAGTTTAACCTAGGCTGTCTGTATGAGCTAATTTTGGAACTAGTCATTTGAGCCTGGTACTCACCAGTGAGTACAGAGTTGAAGACTATGACTGCTCCTCCAATAGTCAATAGTGAGGGGTAGGGCCCCTGTAAGCCCCTCCCCAGTCCATGATCAGTTGGTGACACCCTTGTGCACCACGGATGATGTAAAATCATGATTACACTGGCTGTGAGATGCCCAGAAAGCAGAATTTCATAGTTCTATCTTCCAACTTTTATCTTCTCCTCTCCATCCCCCGCCACACACTCTGCAGTGTTTCCCGGAATCTTAGAAAGGGTAGTATAATTCCCCTCTTTAAGGCTCAGCACCCAACAGTCCATTTTTCTCAACACCTTGAACATCGATAATTCTGCGTTCACTGCGATTGATTGCAAAGAGAAGTGTCTCTACTTAATATTGAGAGTAGTATTTGTCTATAGGCATAAATATAAATTAAAATGAATTTTTTTAACTTTCATACTTGAACTATGATTCATCACTTATCCAATTGCTTAGTCAATGTAGTGATGTTTCTTCTTTTCAATCACCAACTCAGGTAAAAAATTTATTTTAAGTGAATTCCTAATCTTAAATATTCCTCCATAAAAACTGAATTATGTACTTAGCCACAAATATTTCTTTAATGTCTTATGAAAATATAATAGAAGTGAACATTATATATATATATATATAACATATATTATATATATAAAGTTCTCTCTAAGACTTTATAATCAAGATAGGGAGATAAGTCATTATCAGAAATAAGAGATACAGGTATACAGAGGTAAGAGTCCATAGTTCAGGTAAAAAGGAATTAGGAGAACCAAAAGGAGAAATACTTATGCTTAGATGTCTGAAAAAAAAAGTCTCATGGAAGAAATGGCCTTAGAATTGTACATAAAGGACCCGTGACTTGCCTACGAGATTAGTAAACTTATTTCTAGGTGAGTCTGTGAAGGATTTCCAGAGATCAACTAAAGGAAGTAAGTTAATATCCTGAATGTGGAAAGCGCTGTCTGATAGCTCGTGGCTGGGATAGAAGATGGAGGGAGCTGCTCGAAGGAAGTACTTCTCTCTGCCTCCTGGCTACCGTTATGTAAGCCGCTCTGGTCTGCCATATCCCCTCACCAGTGATGGAAAAAACAACCTGTGAAGCTATAAAGAAATTCTTCCTACCCATCATTGTTGTGGCAGGTGCACGGCTGCAGTGATGGAAAGTCTGACACCTTTACTTTGGCTGCTGTATATGCTCTCATTTGTTGCCGGTATGCACATTTGTGCAGTCGCTATGGTGAGAACTAAACAGTCTGAAGAGTTCTCTAACTCTGTACATGTCTACACTCTTCCTACAAAGGTCTTTGGGAATGTTTTTATTTCCACATTTTATAACGATTTCACTATCAAATCCAAACTAAATCCTGTTATATCTTTGTTAACCATACACAAAAAGTGTTCAAAATAGACATTCCAGAAGAATGTTCATAAAAAGAGGGTTTTCAAGGGATCTTGAGATAGCTCAAACCGATAAAGGCTCTTGCCTCCAACCCAAACACCCACAAGGTGGGAAGCGAGAACTGACTCCCTGTAAGTTATCCTCTAACCTCCACATAGCACATGTGTATATGTACCCCCTCCTTCTACATATACATGATAAATAAATATAAAAAACTAAAAAGAAAGATAACTTGCTTTTTTTTCAGATACAATGATGAAGATTCCTTCCACCTTAGTTTTTTTTGTTTATTTTTTTTTCATTATAAACTCTCAGTTTCTTACTGTGTGATACATAAATTTTCCTATACCCAGAATTTCACGATTGGAAAGTTAAGTTCACTTTGAAATCCTGGATGGGGCTCTGCTCTGAAGTGTCAGGCATATGTCATTCATGGTTCCTGTTTTCCTGCTTTTCCCTCAGTCTATCGAATCACCTCCACTGAACCTCCACCACCTCTCTCCTCTCTCTCTCCCGCCACAAAGACACTTTAGATATTATTCATAATGAGATTTTAGAGACTTAATAGATTGCCTCTAGTAGACTTTCACATTTTAAAATAATGACTGAGTTGGTATAAATGGAATAAAGTCAGGTGAAATAAAGATGTTTTTAAGTGAAATAGTTTGTGGAGTTTTTGCTAATCACAAAGAGGATATATATCCTCTCATTTCATAAGAAGCAGTTAATTGGCTTACTGCTTCCAATGAATGATTGGTAATACTTGTAACAAAGATAATACGAGCTAATGGGTGGAAGTTTATTAGTATTAACAGTCGCCATTTTTTTCACTCTGACTTAAGCATTCAAAATGTATTATCACCTAATCTCCATTATTATTTCTAGTATAAGATGAAGGTGCTCAAGCCTGCGTGTGTTAAGAATGCACATAAAGAGCTAGAATTCAAACCTGGAAGTGTAAACAGCTAGATCAGAACTGCTAAAGACCCTGAGGAAGAGCAACCAGCCCATGCGAGCATGGGATGCACCGTAGTGCACAAGGTCTTTTCTAAGTGGGATGTGTCCCAAGCCATTCAATAGATGTGTCCTGGCCTTTTATCCAATTGTCCTCCCATGCCAGAGCCAGGATCTGAACAACCATTTTTTGTAAACTTTTTATCGAATTTTTGTGTATTTCATAGAGAACATCTTAATCAACTTTATACCCCATTCTCCACCGGAACCCTCCCATTGCGCCCCTCACTGGAATTCATGTATTTTATTATTTGTGTTAAGGCCCAGCGTGTCAAGTTAATGTCCCCAGATGTTCTGTAGTGCAGGTTCATAAACTGAGATCTACTCAACCTATCTAGAGTCCTTCCCTTTAAGAGATAAGGTGTTCCTCACCCAGCAGTAATCAGCTGCTAATAAATTTTCAACCAACATTGGAGTCTGTTGCCTATTTCCACAGTTCTGTGCTGGGTTTTTGTCTGCTTGAGTTTTTATGGGTCTTGTACATGTTGACACTGTTGCTGTGGGCTCATATGGACACAGTCCCAGGGGCCTGTAGGACTCTATTTCCACATGACAATGCACCCCCAACCCCCCTCCCACCCTGCGCCTGGCTCTTGCAATCTTTCTGTGCTCTCTTCTGCAATGGTCCCTGAGCCCGGGGTGGTTAGAGTTTAATCTAGGAGTCTTGACAAGGACCTACTCTGCAGATTCTTTTCCTCTATACTTTGGCCATTTGTGACCTTTTGTGTTTCTTGACCTCTGCTGCATGAGGGAGCTTCATTAATGATAACTGAGAGGTGGCTGAGTGTTCCCTTTACCTCTTGTTCTGTGTTTCATGAGCCTTAGGTGTAGAGGTTGCACTGTGGATGTGTCACTTGAGCAATTCACAGACAATCTCTGTGTATGACAAGTTGTGGAACTCTGTCTGTTGTAAACCAGCTTCTTTGACGAGTAGTGACTGGGATACTTGTCTGTAAATATAAGGATCCATATTTTGCACATAGTAAGGAATTACATTTGTCTTGGGATTTTCTGTATGACCTCTCCAGCCATTTATAATTGGTTGTGTTTACAGTACCACATCTGAGTTTCCTCCCACTGAGTAGGCTTTAAGTATTTAGGTTACTGTTGATCACCCCCAAGATGAAAGTACCACTACTACACCAATATCATTTGCTGTGCAGCCCACTGTTGTGGTTATTAGAACTTAAAGCTGGGGTTAGACCCTTAGCAGCTTGCATAGTGCTCTCCAAAGCTATGAGAGCTAGCCTTCAAGAGAGGTGGCTTCCAGGTCAGGTCCAGCCATATTGCTTCAAATCCAGTTTCTGAAGTATGTACTGTCTTCAGCTATACGGTTTTACCTTCAAGTTCTGAGAGACAATCAAGGACTGTGGCAATAGTCTGTGTAATTTTGGAAATCTCTTGGCTCACCTTGGCCAACAATTCAAAGGGAGGTTTCTCCTGTCTGGCACTGTTTCCTGTTATATAGCCTTCAGCTATGCACAAGGACTCCTGTGGAGATATTGTAAGTGAAATTTTTCACTAGGTCTTTGGACTAATATGATTCCCTCTGTTTTGTTTTTACACTAGCTAGGTATTATTTATCTCCTCTCTCTCTCTTTCTCCCCCTCCTTCCCCCTCCCCATCCACCTCGCTCTCCCCTCCCCCTCCATTCTATACCTTCTGCAGTTGCTAAAAGTTCAGCACCACCACATTTCAGTCCT
The DNA here is from genome assembly GCA_035773235.1 of Eospalax fontanierii. NCBI lineage: Eukaryota > Metazoa > Chordata > Mammalia > Rodentia > Spalacidae > Eospalax > Eospalax fontanierii. The sequence continues at coordinate 22,356,042 of CM069536.1, read as the reverse complement.
TCTTCTTCATACCTTCTTTTCTCCTTCCTTTGCACCAGTTCTACCCTTCAAAACCAGGGTGTTGTGTTCCTTTCCTGTGAGATTCCAGAAGGAGCTGGGTAATCCAGTTAATCTCAACACTCTTATTGCCAATCAATCATGTTAACTGCCATCCTAAGTGTCGACAATAACTGCACGGTGCTTTCCCAAAGCAATTTATTTTGTAACCCAGGTTCACAAAAATTTAAAGCTAGGTGACATAGCAGCCACAGGAAACAAGCCCCTCTCCAGAGGTGATAAAATGAGAACCCAGAGAGTTCTAGGGACTGGGATATGGCCACATAACTAATTTATTCCAGGATATAATCTAGATTTTCTAGCTTCCCATGCAATTTAATTAGCAAAAATTTAATAGGATTTTTATGTTGTTAGGTAGGGAGGGTACGAAAGGCGAGCAATATCTAACTCTTTTCCTTGCCATTTCCTGAACAAAGACAAGTGTAAGCAGTATCTTCATCTCTTAAATGATGTCTTCACATATATAGGAAGAAAGTCCATTGAGCAGAGCAATGTTTCTCTTCGCTTTAAGACAAAGAAGAGTTAGAATGCAATATAAAGTATTGGACCCAGCAATATTTATGAAGTATTAATTCATGTTCATAATCTAACTGAACCTCTTTATTTTACCACTGGAATAAATGGGAAAAGTGAAGCGACCTGTTTTTATTCCCTTTCTACCGTATTTTCACCCCTTGCCTTCTTCTGGTAGGAACTGACATTTTTATAAGGTATATTTCTAAGAATTTCAATATTTTTCCTCCAAATTTCTACCAGAGGAAGAAAAATAAAACAGAAGAGTAATGTGCACAAGACTCTTAAAGATCCTCCTTTACAAATGACTTTTCATGCTGGCTAAGAAAGGTAGTAAATAGGAAAACGGAACCACGGGTTGAGCAAGCAGCAGGCAGGACCCTCTCGATAAAGCTGGCTGGCACATTTAAGAAATTACATGATCTTTTGACTCAACCAGGATGTTGTCTCTGAGCTGTGGAAAATCTCTGGCAGCTGTGACTCTAAGATAAAGATTCAAGATAGAAAGAAGCTTTCTCAGCATCTCCAGCCAATGCTGACACCCAAGGGTAATAATGACACAGTGACTGCTTTCTTAAAGAATGACCTGCAGAGTGTCCACCTCTTTTTGCTTTCTTCTAAGCATGCAGCTAGTCACAGATTTTGACATTGTTTTCTACATACCATTATCATTTCTTCCTGATTGTTCCTCGTGATCATCTAGTGTTTGGGAAAAAAAATCTAGGTTGATGTGGAATGTATGCCAAGTAAGTAGATTTGACAATCCCCCGCCTACCAGAGATGTTCCCCAGTGGAAACACAACAGTTATTACGGAGTCAAAGCCATTCCACAGTCATTTCTCAGAATCTGTGACATGCAAGAGAACTTAAACTAAACATGAATAATGTTTTTTAATATACAAAGGCTGAGTGCCTAAAGTTGTTTTTCTCTTTAGTTAAACCAAAACACAACAGGAATGAATGTTATATGAAATCCAAAATCTATTTCAAGACAAGCAAGAACAATAAATTATGAATATCTTAAATAATAAAAATGTGTATGCAAGATAAAACATTTTCATGCTCACAAAATTAGACAATATGAAGTAAAAAATAAAGTATCTATAACATACATATTCTGAAAAATGATCCCAGAATCATAATAAAATTGCTTAAGATGAATGTAACTGTTAAGCAAGAATGTCTAGGACTGGCATCATATTTAGATATAGAAAGTGATTTCCTTCAGCAGCTATTTTATTCAAAATCATCTGTTGAATGCACTATGAAAGGACTTTTCATATAAGGAACTGAATCTAATGTTTATTGAGTACCCACTATGTACCAGGTATTCCACATATTGATTTCACTAAATCTTCATAATAATTCTCTGAGATAAATTTTAGTTTGAGCCATGGGAAATTTCCATCTTCTGGATCAAAAAGGTTAAATATTGGCAATTCACAGAGTATGACCTAAAGGTTAATGTTTTCCTTTCATAGGTGGTTCAGAGAAATTAAATTTGTCTAAACTTATACAGAAAATAACTGGCAGTCAGGATTTCAATACATGCTCTTTTTTTTATCACTCCATCATATGTCCCTTTATTCTAAGTGACTATGATTAAGTTAGAAGGATTCCACCTACACCCAAGCTATAATCTACTACCTTCACCCAACTCAATCAATAGACCTGAATGGCTTGAATAGCTTGCCTTCTGTTTAAGGGTGTGATTCTGTTAAAACACTTCTTTTTCTACAAACCCACAGCCTTCTTTTCATTAGCTTCATTATAAAAATAGCCACTTTGTTTTCTTTATTTTTCATGCAATTTGCGCATTTATTAATTGTTCTGCATTTTATATAATCCATCTTAACCATTTTTAGACATCTTCCTCTATTTGCATTCCCTGGAAGCCCCTCCCTCCAGCACCAGATTTCATGCATTCTGTCATATACGTTAAGGCAAACTGAGTCAAGTTTGTGTCCATAGATATCCCTTAGCGTGAGTTCCTCCACCGGAGCCTATTCAGCCTATCACTCTCTTAAAGAAAACTAATTCTCCCTCAGCCATCAGTGATCAGCTGCCACTAATTCCCAGGCTAAGGTTAGAAATTCTCACCCGTTTTCCCAGTTCTATGCTGGGTTTTTATCTGGTTTGAGATTGCATGGGTCTTGTGCATGCTGTTAGCACTACTGTGAGTTCATATGAACAAGTTCCCAGAAGCCTGGTAGACTGTTTCCTTGTGGACACCCACCATCTCTGGCTCTTACAGTCCACTTTGTTTTCTGAACCAAAACACTGTGCATATGATCAGAGAAAGACATTTACAAGGACAAGTTTATAAACTCACTGCAATTAATACCATCTTAGGAATTTTAACCTTCTCTTAGTTTTAATTGTTTGAAAGTTCACACATGCCTATGATACGTTCCAATCAACTCCAACCTCTTTTCTCCAGTTCCTCCCCACCACCCACCACTTTTCCCTCCTGAGTCCACATACCTGAAAACTTCTTGTCTCCCTCTCCTAATAGTCATTAAATACCAACAACTCCTCAACTAGCAGTGGAACTCCATGAGCCCCTACCTCATCCGCACTGGAATTTTGACTACTTTGATATTGGACAGGTCTTGTGCATGAGATCGCAGCTGCTGTGAGCAGTGTTTTTTATATTTATATTTTATTTTTGAGAATTTTGACATGAGTATTGTATTTGCATTACTTCCAGTCCTCCTAGTCTTCCTCCAGCTCTTCCCATGTCTCTCATCTCGCTCTCATTTATTGTGCTCTTCTTTGATTATTATTGTTAGATATATATATATATATTTATTAATATACATATATATGTCTGTATAATGTACCGAGTCCATTTATTGGTGCTTGTTTTTATTTGTGTTTAAAGCTGTCCACTTGGGATTAGATAACCTCTCAGAGAACTAGTCCCTAGAGAAAAATGATTCTTCCTCCCTCAGCATCCATTGAGGATTTATTTCATCTTGAGGTGGGACCATGTGAAGTTTCTAAGCACTATTTCTTTCATCATAATCCGAACAAATGCATACTACAGTACAATTGCATGTAACTACCACATTCTACTTAGAGCTCCCCAAGGGCAGGTCCATGGTTTGTTGCCATTTAAATAACAACTGTAATTTCTATGGCACAAAACACTGGAGCATTTCTGGGGTGAATGGAGGTAATCAAAACTACCAAGACTGAACAGTGCTAAAGTAGATCAGATACACCATTTTCCCTTAGGAAACCTGTTTATCAAGTACTTTTTATGCACATAGTATTTTGCTAGGTGTTACATGATATATCTGGGGGGTCTTCTAAGAAGCAAAGAAATGCTGATATGGTATGGAAAATAAAATACATCAAAATCACAGTGAAGACTTATGATCTCAAACCCTCATGTTGTTCAAAATCATCTGGAGGGCTCATTAAAATATGAATGCATGCAGTCTGGTGGGAGGATGCTATGGACAGGTGTGGGTGAGGGAGGGGGTCAAATATGATTAAGACCTAGTATATGAAATGCACAAAATCCCAATAAAAATGAATTACATTAAAAAGAATTTTAAGGAAACAAAAACATGAATTACCAGACCCATGCCAGAGTTCCTGATCCAGTAGATAGACCTGGGGCCCAAAATATGTATCCAATTCACGAGTTATATTCATGCTGCCAGTTCAGCAAGCATATTTTGAAAATATATGGTGTGAATCATTGAAGAATGGAAAGGCAGAATGATCAGTGTCACAGAATTTTGCTCAACCAAAAAGGGTCTGGACTGAAATGTAAGTATAGCTGTAAGTTAAAGTAACTTGATTCTTTACAGACTATCTATGTCCTTCCAACCTGAAGCTTCTCTTAGCTCTGATCCAACTGCTCCCTAACACAGCCTCCACATCTGGCAGAACGAGAGAGATCTTCCAAACATACATCCATTAGAAGACGCAGGTGTATTTTCACCAAGTCACTCCCTAACTCCAGTTTTCCAACAGTTTGGCTTGCTAAGTTTCCTAAGGCCAACTGAGTCTACAGGATGCTATATAGACATGACAATCAAACATCTTGCTGCTTTAAAAGACCTTTCAAGAATTCTCAGACTTTCAATGTAGCTATAAAAGTCAGCACACTTTCCTTCTCAGTTATTCATTATCTTGTTTCTAAAGAACTGTAGAAATCAAATTTTGTAATTCTCCTCCAACTAAAGTCCATTTTTAATCTACCATGACATCTTCAGCTCTCTGGTGATCCTGACTTAAAATGACTCAAGACATTTGTCTCACACTCTCCCCAACAACAGACCTCATCAGCATATCTCGGCCTCAACTTGGGTTATTGATTAAAAAAGTGAGAAGTCTGAAGTTTAATCAATATTTGTGAGATTGATTAATGGACCTTGAGCCATATAGTGCAGCAGAGTATAGGGTTTATAAAACACATTCGGTGAGGTGGTACCACATTCATCTTTTTTTGTCTTACCAAGTAAGAAAACAGAATCAATAAAGGGAGCAATGTGCCTACTGAGCAACTCAGGGGATACCTGACTCGGTTCTGGAAAGCAAGATCTCCAACTATCTGCAAGCAGAACACTCTCTCCATTCCCATTGATCCGCCTATCAGTGTGTCTCTATTATTACCTGTTTTCCATTCCATGAATGGTAGCAACTCATCTACTTTTCAGTTCAGCAGTGGAACTAGTCATGTGTCCACAAAAGCAGAGGGAACGATAGGCAGGAAAAAAAGTGAAAGACGAAAGCAAAAAGTAGCAAGATGACAAGATTCTTTTACTCTAGGAAATAAAGAGAAATTGTCACAATATAGTTAAATGTAGCAATAATAATAATAATAAAGGCATTATAATCTTATTTGGATTTTTCCCCTTGCAAAAATATTGAAAGCTTTGTCTAAACATAGGAAAGAACCGCATAACTCTCTCCGATGCCTTGAATAAAACCAAAGGACTATTTGGATTTTAAGGATAACCTTGAAATTCTTATAGCTGTTCATAAAACATCACAGTGAATTAGGAAGAAGGCTTCAGTTTCCAAGAGAATCTTATATTGCTGTTATGTTTTCTGAATCACATCTGCTTTTTAAAAGCATGCAATCACTATCAATGTGGAGCATGCCTAAAATAAAATAGTTCAATATTTAAAAAATAAGAATCATTCTAATTATTGAAAATACACATTTCCACAAAAGATAAAGAACTACATATTTTCAGATCAACCACATTGGCTCTGTGATAAACACATACTAGGCTATATAAGCATAGAATTATTTCTCCCAAGATATTTTCTCTTGATTTATTCTGTTTATATGACCTACAGTAAAGTTGAGGGTAAGCATAAAAGCAAATACATGATTTGCATTTATGTACAATAAAGTGTCAATAATTCAAAATCAACTAAATTAGACTCCTATAAATTAAGCAGGTTGGGACCAACATTCTTGTTATCTCTACAAAATAATTTACTAAGCAAATCAATAATTCAAGCATGATTATATGACACAATCAAAGACTTTATTATGCTAATTCTTTTCATATGAATGATACCACTGTGCCAAACGGGTCTTAATTCTGTTTCACAACTAATCAAGGGCCTGCCCGAACCCATTAGTTGGTTCTTATGCCTGTGTTAGTTTAAATTCCTTCAACTTTTGGTAACTTCTGACTTATTGAAGACACTCTCCATGCCTTTCCTCCATTTATCCTGTGCTCTCCCCCATCAAGGCAGCTACAAGAAGCTGTAGCATTACTCCCTCAGTAATCCAGCAGAAAACCCAGAATTCAGAAGCAGAGCCAAGAGACGGAGTCCCCTCAGGGATAGCCTACATGGACTCCAGGTCTTCCAAAAACCTATGATACCAAACTTTCTGCTTATCCCCTAGGACTGTCATCACAGAGTGACACATGAGGTGCCCTTTACAACAGGAGTATATCCTCTCACAGTTTTGGAAGCAAGAAGACTAAAGTTGAAGTATTTCCAAACTATATTCCTCCAAGGAACCCAAAGACTGCAAAGGCAGTTCCAGCCACACGTTCTAGCTCAGGGTAGCTTCTGCTGGACCCCATGTATCTTCACATGCCCTACTGTGTGTGTTTAGTGAAGTGTTTTGCAGTTGATCACATTGTTCCACATACACCATCCCATCTGATGTACATACTTGGCCTTTGGCATATTAATACTTCCATTTTTATAGAAGAAATAACAGATCAGAATGCCTCAAGGCTCAAAGGCCCAGATCGTCCAAGTTCTATTCCTGCTGTACACCAAGCTACACTCTTCCCTTACAGTAGTTCATAAAGAGCCTAAAATATTTTCATCGCCCTTTTCCATAACAAATGAATTATCACAAATTTGAATATCAGTTTTGAAAAAAATGTGATGCATGGAGCATTTTGAAAAAGAAGGAGTTAGAAGATTATACATGTCAAGTCCTAATTAACTCATACGGTCATTTATTGGATGGTTTTTATAGCATAAGGTCCAAGAAAACTGTTACCTGAACTAAATTCCTGTCAGAGAATTTTCAAGGATCAAGATGGGGAAAGGACTCAAAATTTCAGTTGGGATGGATCACGGCAGTTCGGAAAGTCACAGTGGTAGAGGGAAAATCAGAGGAAGAAAGAGAAGAGAAAAAAATCAGACCAAGACTTTCCATAACCACTGACGCTTGTGCTTTTAAAGACTGTGATGGTACCCTCTTAATTGATCTCCTTTTCTAGAATTTTATGTCTTCACATCCTGCCTTCAAATACACATAGCATGATAACTTTACCCAGGTGGTGTTTACCCAAGAACATAATGGAGAAACCAGTAGTGGTCTTTTGTGATTTGGAGCCTGTCTAAACCTCTGGTCTTACCTTCCATCATTCTTCATACACCTATCCTAGCATGATACGATGTTGTTCTCTTCCTTTGCCCCACACTGCTTCCTGTTCTGCAAATGCCCTTACTCCACTGTTCCACCTAGTGATCTGCTAGTCATGCTCCAGAGTTGGCTCTTCTTGGCCATGGTCTTTACATTAATTGCTTTCCCCTTGGTATCTTTTCTGGAGACTCATCTATTCTTCTGCCTACCTCATTATACTGTAATTTCTAAGTTGCATATTTGATTCCTTTCCTAGAAAGACTAGAACTTCAGAAGTACTCTCTTTAAGTTACACACACACACACAAAATGCTTGCTGTCACAATTAAGTGTCAAGGGCTTAAAGAGTAAATAGTTCTCCCATATCTCCTCTAACTCTAGCCTCCCCTTTTCACTTAATAATATGTGAGAATAATAATATAGATTTCAAAACACGGTACCCTACACCATGTATTACTTTATTGTTGTTGTTTCACCTAATATTATATTATGAACACTGTCCAAAGCTAATATACTTTGATTTAAATTATTTCTTTAATACTATGAGTTATGGAGATAAGAAACAAGAGTATAAACTGAACAATTGTTAGACAGAATCACAAATTTGTGCTTTCCAGAAAAAAGCTACAAAGAGGAAAACATAATTAATTATGTCTACAATGAAAAATCAATCTACTTACTCAAAGGCAAATTTTCTTAGGACTAGTGAAGAACTTATCATGCGTTCCTCACAGAAGTTCTGTTCAACTTCAACAAGCGAACAGTTTAAAACCTCTCCACAGTTTCTAGAGGTCAATTGTCAATAACTATCAGGTTCCTATTACTTTTACCTAGCACAAGGCCATAGAGCAGCAATTGCAAACAAGGTGACCAAGCTCTAAATGACTGGCTCCTAAATGAGTGACTATTAAAAGTAACTAGAATCAGAGCCACTCATCTCTACACAAAGAATATTTTCAGGCAAAAAATTAAGTGAACATTAAGTTATATTTGTGGTTATCTGAACTTTTCAAGGAACATTGTTTGTGGAGATTTATCAGACTCTCAGGCAAGTCTGTGAGGCAGAAAGTAAAGTATGGGACCACCAATATGAAAGAGCACACTGCTGAGAGTCTTCCCATGAATTCCATTTATCTACAGTTAGGTTTTGACAGTCATTTGTTCATCTGTGTTGCCTTACACTTTAGCACAAATTCTAATGAAAGCCTGGGTTATGATACCTTCCAAAATCCATATGCTGAAATCTAAATCCCTAATATGATAGGATTAGAAAATGAAGCTTGTATGGATAAGTAGGTCATAAGAGTGGAGCCCTCATAATTGGGCTCAGTGTTCATGCTAATAAAACATAAGAAAAGTGATTTATCTCTTCATCATATAAAGACAGCCAAAAGACAGGCAAACCAGGAAAGGCACATTCACCAGACCCCTGATGTGCAGACACCTAGACTTTGGGCTTCCTTGTCTCTAGAGCTGTGAAACATAGATGTCTGTTGTTTAAGTCATCCAGTCTGTGGTATTATGTTCAACATGAACTGAGCAAGACAGTAAGCCTTCAACTGAAGAAGAAATCCCCAAAAGCTGGGCAAGAGAGATGTGGTGGTGTTCACAATGGCGGAAAGAACCTCAAAGTCAAATTGTTGTCAATGATGCAGCAGTTAGCAGTCTGAAGAAACATGAGGAATCAGCCAGAGAGACTCTGATTACAAAATGGGGAGAAAATACTCCAAGGTAAGGCCAAAGCTCCTTTAAAGCAGTAATTTGTAAACATCTCCAGTGCCTAGATAAATGAGTGATCAAACTTCAAAAATCCCTCACCATAGATCAAGATTACCATAATTTAAGTCGCTTTTATATCACTTGCCTACAGAAGTATGTCAGCCTATCAAATCACGTATGTGTATTCAATGGCAGTGGTTGGCAATATTGATATACATTTTCCTCATAAATGGACTGATCACTCATTTAACTGTCAGTTCACATCTGCCACTGAAATAGAAAAGACAAATTGACTCCATTTTTCACCCAGCAGAGTTATTTATTTTGTTAAGCACAACATATTCATCTCTGCTAGTTTTCATATGGCAACGAGAATCAAGCCATTTGAATGTAAAACTAATTAATGGAAACAACCTTTGAAATGCTAAACTGGCAGTCTGATATTACCGCATAGATTATCACAGGAATGGTGAATTGTGGTGTGTTATTAAAATAATTCCAGACTTTCATTTTATCTTAGGAGAAAGCTTAAGTAGCTTTCTAATTACGAATTCTTTGTTGGGTAGTTGCACTAATTTTTATACATTTCTTTCTGACATTATGTAAACAAAGACCAATACTATGTGTTCTGTTCAGAAACACAACTAAAGTTATCTTGCAAATTCTTTACTGGAGAGTGAGGAGGAAGAAGTTTTAAAGTCTATTTTGAAGGAGAAAGAGTTGAAAAGGGCAGAAAAAGAGAAAACAGAAAAAACAACTATACCCCAAAATAACCTATATCTATTTAGGAATATAAATACCTCTATACTGATACAGGAAAAACATCAAACAAGGTTTATTTAAAAATTAATCTAAAAACCACCTTTGACATGAATTCATTGTTATATGTTCTTTTCTCTCTACTCTTTCTTCAGGATTAGAATGGGGGGGGTTAAGTTCTTTCCATTAGAAAATAGTATCAGAAGTAGTCTTATATGAATCTCTACAGATTAGAACTTTCTGCTGCTTAAAAAGCCGTGAAATGTAGTTTGCCTGAGAAACTGAGGAATCTGTGTTGTCTTCTACAGGTAAGAGAACCAAAACCTTCAAAGTCTTCCGAAGGCCAAATAATTGAGAACTCGGACGATGCTATTTTTGGTGCATTAGTAAACATCCTAGAGCCATGTGTGGTCAGAAAATTATTTCTAGAGAGTTAATTGTACATAAAATCTTCATACCCTGGAGAAATAAATTGTAATCACTGCTGTCAATGTGGGCATAAACTCATGATCCAATCCTACAGCTACATAGTCCCCTCACTCACCTGATTCAAATTTCCATCTTTGTCTAAGCCAGTCTTCATTTTTAATTTAAACATTTGATATTTTGTTTATCATGAGTTTCTTCATTAAGTTTGACATTTTTAAAAGTATGGAATTAAAATGTCATCTTTATTACTGAGATTTGGGTGCACTTTTAGGTTTTGTTCTCTCATCAACTAGCACACACTTCCTAGCACCAACCTAATCATCATTTAATTTTGGTGGCTCTTTACATGAATGACTGCTACTGCTCTTTCTTCCCATGAACAACCCAATGTATATCATGTTTTCTTAGAAATAAATTTTTAACACTTTTATTTATTCTTTTTTTAATTTAATACTTTTATTTATACTTTACAAGTTTATATACGTATAAAATGTATTTTCATCAGATTCACCCCATTACTCTCTGTCACCCTCGCTCCACTCCTAATGAAACCCTTCTTCCTAACGAGTCCCCTTCCCAGTTATTTACTGGAGCACAAACATCTTACCAAAAGTTACACGACTGAACAAAAACACACCCTCCCCCCACTTTAGGGAAATGTGGGAGATCTCATGATCCCTTCCCCTACTCATGACAGAATATTTGATGTGCCCAATCTTTTGCAGGTTTTGTGCAGATAACTACAGTCGCTGTGAGTTGGTAGGTACAATAGCCATGTCACATCCAGAAGACAGCTTTTCACAGCGCTTCTCCCTGCTTCCAGCCTTTGTATTCCTGCCACCTTCTCTTTCATGATATTCCCTGAGCCCTGAAAGGGTACAGTGATGTAAATGCGATGAGGACTGAGCACTCAGCAGTCTCTTATTCTCAGCATCCTAACCAGTTATGAGTCTCTGCGTTAACCTCTATCCACCACAAAACAGAAGTTTCCCTACTGGACAGTGAGAGCAATGCTAATCTAATAATATAAACATTAATATTTAGAAGGCAGTTTGATATTACAGTAGCAAAACATTAGCAGACTCCGCCTCGAGCCTATGATATCCTCAGACATGAGCTATTGACCATGTTTACAGTACAGACATGAATCCCCTCCTCTGTTGTAGACACCAAATCCAATCATAAAGCAATTGATTGCCTCCATCATATTCATGCCACTATTGGATCAGTGGCCACATTTTCCTGGTCATCTTACAGGGACGTTCAGGGAAAAAAAAAAAAAAAAACTACCTTAGTCCTGTCACCTAGCATTAATAACTCTTAGAACCTTGATGTAACTCATTCCAGATATTTTCCTGTGTTTGGGTTGTTTGTTTTGTCTTCTTGTTTTGTTTTGTTTTGTTTTGTTTTGTTTTGTTTTGTTTTGTTTTGACAGAGTCCCCCTGTAACCCCAGCTAACCCAAAATTCACTATGCTGACCAGGCTAGCCTCAACCTCACAGAGATCCACCTGCCTCTACCTCCCAAGTGCTTGGATCAAAGGTGTGCACCACCAAACCTGGCCATTTTTCCTGTGTTTTTGAAAGGTACATTTGCATTAAGAAAGTATTGGAACAAAGGTCTGCGTCATAAGATAGTGTCCATAACCTGGTATTGATAACAGGCCTACGAACCTATGGCTAGACATAGCATATGCTATAAGTGAGGAACTAATACTATTATTCTGCTAGATATAGTACTAAACTGACTCCTATGGCTTATTGTTGCATCCTAGATTAATACATCTCTCAAATCTCAGCAGAGAAGCTGCAGAAGATGGTGATTAACACAGAGAATCACAACTGGCCAACAAACAGAGAAGGAAGAGGCCACAGAGCACTTATCCCTGAATGGCACACCTATCTCAAACTTCTGCTTCCCAAAGCTGAGGGATCATTGTGAAAGAGGTGGTAGAAAGACCATGAGAGTCAGAGGTGGTAGATGACTACAAGGAAACAGTTTTCCAGACATCTGGGCAGTTACTCATACGAATCAACAGAAATAGTGACAGTGTGATTATTCCATGTATGCTCCAACCAGACGAAATCCCAGCATGGATATGGGAGGTAAGAAACCCCAACCCTGCTAGAGGGACTACTGGCGATTCATGGTGCTGGGAGAGGGAGAGTCAGTCTCTCTTCACGGTGAGACTTCCTGTAGATTAACTAGGCTCCGGTGAATGGTTCCACACCAAAGGGCATTGGGAGATCCAAGTTTACTTTAGAGGCTATGTGTGTGTGTGTGTGTGTGTGTGTGTGTGTGTGTGTGTATACACGAAATCGGGGGGTATTAGAGAGGTGCACATAAAGGAGGGGATCTAAATTTGATAAAAATATATTACATAAATTCCACAGATATTTAAAAAATGTATACAATAAAAAGGCAGATGATAAATAAAAAATATTTAAAAGACATGACTATATAACAATTTTCCGGAATAATGATGCTCTAAAAGAACTGTTATTTTATTTTTTACAACTTATTCAAATACCTATTTCTCTAAATATATTCTGCTTGTGAATGTGGATAATTTCAATAAGCCTGCAGATCAGAGCTTTCCTAACCATTACAAGAATCTTTCAAAACATAAAACAGGACAGAGGTGGGTAATGCATAAGTCAGAAATGTAGGTAGTTCTAAATAAACTTCTCTCTCTCTCGTATATGTACATATATATGCATATGTGTATATAGGTATCTGCATATATGTGTATGTGTATTTCCCACATCATTGATTCAGTACATGTATGATTATTATTAATATCCCATCAATTACCATAGCAGATAACATTATGGACTTTGACATCAGACAACCTAGATTTCAATGCTAGTTGTATATCTTTAGAAAAATAGCATTTGTGTTTTAATCCTAATCTTTATATATGTCAAGTAAGGTATAAAATATTAGTTCATATTCTTGCTACAAAAATAAAATCAAATAATTTTTAAATGCCTACCATACTACCTGGTACTGATCATGTATTGAGGGAAAATAAGTTACTAAAATTAAAACAGAAATTCCTAGCCTCAAAGTGTAGTATAATCAAATGGAACAGAAAGCCATAGATCCAAATAATATAAATGTGGCCATGTAAAATTATAAAAGTTGATTGATAATGAAGGTAACCAGCCTTTGGATTCCAAATTTGAAATTCATGCTAATGAATGAGTTTAATTTACAACTAATCTCTGTTTATGAGAGAGCCTTTTAAGTCTTATGGAATAAAGAAAGCCCAAAAGAAAATTAACACAAAGTGACCTTGCACAATATCTTCTTAACTATAGTAGATTTTCCCCCAGTGACTTTCCAGTATGGAGAAAACAGAGAACTGAATTGTAAGATGGAGTATACTTATGTGTCAAAATGATACAAAAACATAAGACCTTGATGAAGATATTATGAAGGTAATCAGTGTTATTATCAAATAAAAACTACAAAATTTAGGTGGCATTCAATAACAACAATATATTATAGTAAGGCTTATATTGGAGGTGTCATAAAAAGACAAATATTTGTCTTTAAAAAGTCATGATAATTGTCTACAATGGAATGAAATAAGACAGAAAATGTCAAGGTCACCCCAGAACTTTAAGTTATCATCAATGAGTGAAGTTAAAAAGAATAAAACTAAAATGACAAAAAGGCATCTATACTAGTAACATCTGCACAGACACTCTCAATCTCAGATTGAGATTATCCCTAGGACTCAAAAATTAATAAACTCAGAAATAAAAAGAGAAACATTACAACAGATCTTGGGAATTTTTAGAAAGCCATAAGGACATTTTAAAATCTATATTCCATTAAACTGGAAAATCTAAAAATAATGGATAAATTGCTAGGTATATATGACTTATCACAGTTAAATAAAAATGGCATAAATAATTTAAACAGACCCATAGAAACAGTAATTAAACATCTCAAACATCTCTCAACTGAAAAGAACCCAGGACCAGATGGATATAGCTTAGAATTTTACCAAACCTTCAAAGAAGAGCTCATACCAATATTCTTTGAGTTTCCATGAAATAGAAAATAAGAAACTTTCCAAGATTCTATGAAGCCAGTCTTACTTTAATACCAAAACCAGATAAAGACCTAACTGAAAAAAGAAAGTTATAGACCAATCTCTCTGATGATTATATTTGCATGATAGATGCTAAAACACTCCCAATAGAACACACCAAGAAAATTGCCACCCAGGATTAAGTTAGCATCATCTAAGAGATGTAGGAATGGCTCAACATAGAGAAATCTATAAATATAAGACACCACAGAAACAGACTGAAGGACAGAAACTACATGATCATCTCATTAGATATAGAACAGGCTTTGAAAACATCAAACATCCATTCAAGGTAAAAGTCATGAACACAGGGGACATATCTCAACATAATAAAGGCAATATACAACAAGCCTACATCCAATGTCATACAAAATGGATAAAAAGTATCATTCCCATTAAAATATGGAATCCGTTCCTATTCAATAAAGTACTAGACATTTTAGAGAGCAACAAGTCAAATGAAAGAGATCAAGGAAATAAAAATTGGACAGAAGGAAAGTATCCTTGTTTGCAGATGATATGATTCTATGTGTAAAAGACCCTGCAGACTCCACCAGAAAATGCCTGATAAACACATTCAGCAAATTTTAAAGATATAAAATCAATCACCTCCTATATGCCAACAACAAACACAGTGAGACAGAAATAGGAAACAATCTCATTCATGATAACCTCATAAACCATAAAAAATATACTGGAGTAAATCTAACCAAAGAAACAAAGTACTTGTGTAATAAAAACTTTAAGACTCTGAGGAAAGAAACTGAAGATACCAGAAGATGGAAAGACTCATGTATTGGTACCATTAATACTGCAAAAAAGATAGTCATACCAAAAGCAATCTACAAATTCAGTGCAATACCCATTAAAATTTCAACACAGTTCTTCACAGAAATTGAAAAGATAATTTCAAATTTCATATGGAAACACACAAAAATCAGAATAGCTCAAACAATCCTGAACCATAAAAGAACAGCTTGAGGAGCTGGAGAGATAGCTCACCTGTTAAGAGCACTGATTGCTCTTGCAGAGCACCTGGGTTCAATTCCCAACACCCGCATGGCAGCTAACAACTCTCTGTAACTCCATTTCCAGGAGATTCAACACCCTCTTCTGATCTCCGTAGCACTGCATGACATGGCTGTACTTATATACATGCAGGCAATATACTCATACACATACAATAAAAATAATAAAATAAAAAAGAAGAACTGGAACCATTACAATCCCTGATCTCAAATTATACTGCAGAGCAACAGTAATAAATACAGTGTGGTCATGGCACATGAACAGATATTTTCATCAGTAGAAGAGAACTGAGGACTCGGATGTAAGTCCATGCATTTCAGCCACCTGATTTTTTGACAAAGGAGCCAAAAATATACATTGGAGAAAAGAAATTATGTTCAACAAATGTTGCTGGCCTAAGGTCTAATGTCGAAGAACTAATACTGGGGAGGATTGGGGGAAAAAGGAACACTTATCCACTGTTGATGGGAGGGCAAACTGATGCAGCCAGCATGGAAATCCATGTACAGATTCTTCAAGAAACTAAAAATAGTTCTAGGATATCACACAGCCATAGCGTTCTTTGTGACATACCCAAAAGTCTAGATATCTACTACAGAGGTATTTGTTCAGTCACATTCATTGCTGCCATGTTCACAATAGCCAGGAAATGGAAGCCACCTAGATGTCCATCAACTTATGCGTGGAGAAGGAAACCATGGTGCATTTGTACTCAGGACACTTGGGACAACATGAAAAGATCAAATTTATGAATTATAGGCATATAGGAAGGAGAAAAATCTCAGGCAAATGGTATTGAACAGAACTTCAACAGAAGTATAGAAGAAAACTTCCCTAAACTAAGGAAAGACTTACTGATAGAGATTCAAGAAGTACATAGAACATCATGTAGACATGACCAGAACAGAAACTCCCCATGGAATATCGTAGTAAATACATTTAATGTAAAGAACAACGAGAGAGTACTGAAAGATGCCCAAAAAAAAGCAAGTTACATATAAAGGGAGACTCATCAGAATTACATACAGTAAATTCTGTATTCAAAAGTACATACACTAAAAAATGACTTTTTAGTGCAAGCTATGAAAGTCAGAAGAACCTGGACCAAAGCATTCCCAGCACTAAATGAACATGGGTGTCAATCCTGAATAATTCATCCAGGAAAAAGTTGTATCATGATCAAAGAGGAATGGAAAATTTTTCATGACACAAATGGGATGAAAGTATTCATGTCTACCAAGCCAGCCCTACAGAAAACACTCAAAGCAATACAAAGGATCAAAGGATCAAAGAATATACCCAAGAGGCTACAGAAAAAAATCAAAGAAAGATATAATGACGGAAACACAAACAGGACCACAAACACAAAGAGATTACAATGACTGGATCCAATGCACATCTTTCAATAATAACACTAAATATCAGTGGCCTCAACTCTGCTGTCAAAAAGCACAGGATAGCTGAATGGATCAAGAAAGAAAACCCATCTTTCTGTTTCTTCAAGAAGCGCATCTCACCTTAGGGTGAAAGGATGGAAAAAGTATTTCAAGGAAATGGCTCTTAGAAGCAAGCAGATGTTGCAATTCTATATCTGACAAAATAGATTTTAAATTAAAATGAATTTACTGTACGACCCAGTTATACCACTCTTTGGCATGTACCCAAAGGACTCATCCTACTGTATGGATCCTACTCATCCATATTTATTGATGCTTTCTTACCAGTAGCTAAGAAATGGAAACAGCCTAAATATCCCTCAACTGATAATGAAAACGTGGTTCATTTACCCAACGGAGTATTACACAGCATTAAGAAAAGATGAAATTTGCAGGTAAATGGACGGAACTAGAGAGTGTTATACTAAGTGAAGTAACATAAACAGAAAAGCAAGCAACGTACATTCTCTCTCATTTGCAGACTGAAGCACCAGCACCCTATATGTGAGTACAGATACTGATGTAACACCAGGAGCCAGTAAAAGAGAAGATACATGGAGGTTATAAAAAAAAAAAGAACCCGGAAAAGAGGGATATTAGGAAACAGATGTTACCAAGCAGGAGATGGGGAAAGAGGGAATGCTCAGCAGGGAGGAGAGGAGGGAGGGACATGCAGGGGTCACGCTGAGGGGGGCTCAGGAAAGGGAGGGGAGGGGAGGGGTGTTAATGCAGGGAGGGTGGAATAGTGTGGTTGCTGGGACTGGCATGGAGGAGGGCAGCCAGATGGGAGGAAAAAGAGCAGAGGTGAATGAATTCTGGAGGGCTGGGGACCCAGAGGGAAACATGATGCCAGTAAAACCCCTGAGAAATGCACAAGCAGCGTGTAAACATTAGTACGTCTACATACTGAGGGCTGTTTCGCAAGGAACACAGTGCCAGACAGAAGGTACCTCTCTTAGATGGTTGTTGAGAGTGGTTCAAGAGACTCCCAAAATAACACAGGTATTGCCAATGTTCTTGATTATCTCCCAGAACTAGAAGATAATACTCTACTGCTGAAGGCAGGACATACTTGGGATAGAGGTCTCAGAGCAATGGAGTAGGCACTGACCCGGAAGTCTTCAACCTGAAGTTTAGTTCCCATAATTCCAGGTGATAACATGCAAACTGCGAAGGAGGACAATCAATCAATAGTCCAACTCAACTCTAAATTCTAATAACCGTAACAACCAGCACACTACCTCTATTGGTGCAGTAGTAACACTGTAATCTGGGTAATCAAAAATTATGTAATTGGACTTAAAACCCTCTCAATGGGAGCGAACTCATGGGTAGTAATGTAGACTTAGCCAAATATACCATATGCTAAATATGGATCCTTATATTTACAAACAAAAATACAGTACACTACTCATCAAAGAAGCTTCTTTTTGCAACAGGTGAAGTCTACAGCAGAACTCCACAACTGGTCAGACAGACAACAAATGACTGAGAGATGCCAAGTCCTAGGTGACATATCTACAGATGGACCTCTATGCCTAAGGCTGATAGAACGCAGTAGAATGAGGGGTAGAGAGAAAACTAAAACATCCCCCAATTCTCACCAGTGAAACTTCCTCAAACAACATAGCTCTGTCCACACAGAAGGCCACAACCGATGAAGTTATAAAATAAAAACTGCAGAATGTGTAACCCTGGATAGGACTCCTATGTTGAACCTCATCCACCTATGGCTGAGAGATTATTGTGGAAGAGAGTGGGGGAAAGACTGTAACTTAAAGAAGCAGAGTCTTTCAGGCTACTGGAAGCTTGCACATGTGAAACTGTGGCAATGATGGCAATGAGTACAGGACCCACACCAACTCAAATCAGACAAGGGCCCAGAGTGGAGAGTTAGAAATTAATGGCAGACCAGACCTAGACTGAGAACTATTCGAGACTAAGTACTATTGGGAGAGGGAGAGTATGTCTTACTTAAGATCTCTAGATAACCTAATCAGACTCCAGTGGAAGAGTTTGCACTAAGGGACATCTGGACACTAATTCCTGACTTGATAGGACTGAACATGTATGATAGAGCACATGAAGTCTGGTGGGGTTTGGGGGAGTTGGAGGGGGATGAGGTCTAAACTTGATTAATAACTGTTGTATGAAATGCATAAGACTCAATAAAAATGAATTTTAAAAAAGGAAAAGAAATGAGAACACTATAATTCTATAGACATTTTAAAATGTTACATAAAATATACAATAAGTTCAGTAACTTAAATGTAATACACAACTCTTAAAAAATGAAAATTATGAAGCTAATATTAGAAGAAATAGTCAATGTTAACAGTCATGAGTTCATTATTTAATCATATATTCATCTCATAAGATACAGAAAAAGCATTTGTTAAAAATCTATAACCATTCATGAAAACCATTCTTGCAAACTAGGAACATCAGGGAACCCCCACCCCAGCCAATAAGTAGCTTCAAATCATGCAAAAAATAAAAAATAAAGCTAGTGTTATAATTAGCTGTTAAATACTGAGTGACTTCTTCCCGAGCTCAGAATCGAAGCAATATGCATTACAGAGTTATGCTTACAATCCGTATATAACTCAGGATTCCCAGTAAGAGAATAAAAGTACATGCCAATGTTAAACACTTGGTTCATTTGTTTTTAAGAACACAACCTGTCCCACTCTCTGAAAATAAAATGGGCAGTCTTCTTCAGATACTAACACTAAAATATTCCAGAATAAAATTAACTTTTCTCTGAGATCTGCTTCAAAATTATTTAAAACAGGAAATTAACAGGGGGAAAGGCCCATGGGTTTCATATTTCAGTTGAATGAAATGCACATAGGATTTATTATATTCTCTCTACTTTCGTATTTTTTTAAATTTATTTCAGGAGTTGCTGCAGAAGAGAGAGCAGAAAGAGTGTAAGAGCCAAAGTGGAGGCTGACCACAAGGAAACAGTTTTCCTTACAACTGGGCAGTCACTCATGTGAACTCATAGCAATAGTGGCAGCACTCACAAGTCCCGTGCAAACACAAACCAGACAAAACATGAGAAAGTGGGTAAGAAGCTGCAACCCCACGTAAGCAAATTCTGACAACAGACGGCTGCTGGAAGGGACAGAGACAGTGTCTTTCAAGGGCAGGACTTATCGTAGGTTAACCAGGTTCCAGTAGATGGACCCACACTGAAGGACATTTGGGGACACAAATTAGAATCCATGGGTCTTTATGCATACACACACACACACACACACACACACACGCACACACATTACATTAAACTGGACGGGGGGGGACAATAAACAAATGGATCTACATACCTTTAGGATGGGGGGGACCTAAATACCATCAAATTATGTTGTGTAAAATTGCAAAAGTTCAATAAATCTGTGTTATTTATGATTTTTATTTTATGTGTGTATTTTGCTTGCATATATGTAAATGAGCCATGTATGTACAAATGGATCCCCTGAAACTGGAGTTGCCAATGACTCTTAGTCTGTGCTAGGCATCAAACCCAGGTCCTCTGGAAGAGGAGGTGCTCTTAATCTCTGAGCCATCTCTCCAGTCCCAACAATTTTTTTTTAATCCCAGATTAGTTTTTTAATCAGAAACCAAAATAATGCCTATTTAAATGTCACTTACTTTTGAATTGAAAGTATGAAATGTTTTTTAATGTTGGGTGAGTAGTCTTATTGCTTTATAGAAACTGAATTTCTCTCCGAACCAAAAATTTGAGATTAAAAGGTGGATTCAGTAAAGCTCAAAAAGGTTTAAATATTTGTTAGATTATATCCATTATTCTCCACATTTAATCTTTGCTCTAAATGTATGACTATCCCAGTTAATGTACAAAATGCTTTCAATATTAAGGGGTGTGTGTGTGTGTGTGTGTGTGTGTGTGTGTGTGTGAGTGTTTTGCCTAGCAACAACATTCTCTGTGTATAGTCTGAGATCACCCAGCTCTGGGTAGAGCTATTTCATCAGAGAAAAGTTCATATTAGCATATTCCATGCTCTGTTGTAGACATTACTTCAAGGTCCAGGCACTCATAACTACCACCCAATCAAAGTCGACAAGAGCGACTATAATATGCATGGTGGTCATCAGTGAGGCTCTTTGCACTCAACGCTTGGAATTTCAAATTATCCTTGTTGGCAATGCACAAGTTTAACCTGGGGCCTTATTCTAATTTACATTAAGCAGCTTGAGAAGTCACTCCCTTCCAGCAGAGTCTCAATTATATGAATGAGTTGACAAAACTCATTCATTCATTTGTGATGTGGAAGGTAAGTATGAAATAGTGTAGGATCTAAATGCCATGCTAAAACACCCAGAGCTAGTTTTTGATACATTTATAACTGATAGTGCTTTCAATATCAATTAGTATTCCCTGACTATTATGTTTCCAAGACACTTCATTTTGTCAGTTTATAATTATACAACGTGCTTAAGTGCTATAAAAATTTAGGCGTAATAATTGTTTTACTGTTGTTAAATGCATGAAAATACATAATAAAGCGCCTGCATGGATGGCTCAGCACTCTGCATACCCATATTAGTAAACATTTAAAGCTCATTAACTGTTTGTAGCTGAGGCATCATACATGGAAAATGCTAATCTATATCCTGAGTTCTGCACTAAAGTCACTAGTCAAAGGTTCTAGCAATGACACAGGTTATTTCCCTGGTGATCTAATCTGTCCTTCAATGGTGTATAGTACATGGCTTGAGACAATCACCTCTCCTTGGGTACATCTTTGTATTGACTTTATATTGTCCAATTTGTTCTAGAAAACAAAAAAACCTGGGGTAGACACTTTATTATTTGCCATTATCTTTTAACAAGGAATAGACAAAGCTTCAATAAATGAAGCATGATATATTTAATTGTTGACAACACCTAGAAGCAAAAAATTGGTGCTGAAAGAGACAGGATTGATGCAGTTGATTAACAACTACTGACTTTGTTTTTTTAATTTGGTGGTAATAATTTACCTAATCCCATTACAGCATGTAACTGAGAGCTGATTGTGCTAAAGGGAGAGAGAGAGAGAGAGACAGAGAGAGAGAGAGAGAGAGACCAGAAATTTCACCAGCCAATGAAAAAGTATGTTAAAATTATACTCAAATTTTCTGAAGAAACAAGATTCCTAACCAGCCACCTCTGCTAACATTAAGCACTAATCACCTTGAATGCTGTGTGACTGCTTTAGAAACCATTGCATTGCTTTTAGTTCTTAGAAAATAATAACAGAGGAGGCCTGGCCGTGCTTCGTGCCCACCTTAAGCATTGGCCTTGTCTTCTCTTTACCCCATGGAAAGTATTCTGACTTGCTAGTCCTTTATGTTGAACAAGTAAAAAGAAGTTTATTCTTTTGGAGAAATACTCAGTCTATCCTATATGACTTTGTCTTTTGCCTTCATCTTGAGAGCTGCTCACCATGTGTGGAGGACTTGCAGCTGAGGCATCCAGACAACTCCACGCACCTCTGTACTCTCTGCATCTTACAGGACCTGACCTTTTCTACACAGCTGTTGAGGCAACCAGGTGACAGTTGGTGTGCAGTATGTTTTCTTCTATTTTGAAAACTTACATGACTTCTTTTTCTGACACTTTCACTGTCAAACAGGTAATAATACAAATGTGTAAGATGATAGATGACCTTGAAATCTTGCCAGAGGAAAAATATCCACTAGAAATAAAATTATCTTCTTTTATTTTTATGTGAAATAAGCTCTAATAGGAAATAGTCCTTTTGACTAAAAGTCCAAGAACAAAATGCACACAGTTCTCTGATCTAATTAAAGTATTTTAAGTGGATAATATGGCATGAGAAGAAAAAAAATCATAACATGGGTCACAGCTCCAAAATGATTAACAATGAAGTTCCTTCCAAGGTGGCAGCCAACACCTTGCAAGCACTTACAGAGTTGTCAAGCAACAAGAGTTTCAGCAAAAGCCTTTCTGCTCAAACAAGTTGAAGTTCAATGAAAGTGATTTGAAACTCAAAGCTGTGCCAAGGGCTTAGAACCATGAAGCAAATGGCATTCTGCAAGACTGAGTTTTTATTCTGCTGAGTTACGGTCACAGTTTCAAATACTTGATTACTTTACTAAAATACTCTGAAGATAAATAGGAATTACCACTGAAATTCCTTTTTGAAATGTGCTTTAAGCATAGTGGGCCTGAGGTCAGGCTGTCTGTAAAGCCTGTTGAGTGTTCTAGATTTTGCAAATGAAGTCTTCCTCAGTTTCATGACCTAATCTATAATTATACCATTAGTCAAAGACTATCTCATCATATCATTTTATTCCTATTCTTATAATTCAATAGACATTAAAGCATTTACTCCATGCTGCAAAGAGAGCAACATGTTAGAAATCAGACATCAAACCAGAGTAACAGAGAACATTTGTGGAAACGGAGAGCAGTGAGCCCTTAATATGACTGACAATTTTTTCAGTGACTCCTTACGGCTTTAAAGGAACAAAGTAAAAATCTGACCAAAACAGGTCACCCCACCACACTCAGATGCATCTATCTAGGTTTCTAAAGGTCCTAGCCATTGCACCATCAGAAGCTTTTTATCACATGAGCCCTTTTATTGTTAGTAAAGTTCCATCAAGACCAGCTCTTCCAGCACCATGTAAGCCACCATCATCTCTTGACATCTCTGCATTCTTATCAATCTAGGAGGCACCTAACTTGTCTTCAACACCACCTCCTTGGTCATCATTTCCAAGGCAACTCTATCACTACTTTACAATGGGCCACACGGCACATGCCTTAATGCTGTTATCACAAAATTCCACAGACTGTGTAATTTACAAAGAAAATGAATTTTTTTTCATTACTCTGGAGATAGAGAACGACATGATCAAGAGGTGATGGGGTTGGTGTCAGGTCAAGTCTACTCTCAGCTTCCAAGATGGCACTTTGCTGATGCATCCTCTAGATAAGAATAATGCTATGAATTTACATAGCAGTTAGAATCGAAAGAAAAAGGGGGACTATCTGGTTTTCTCCCATAGATAGCACATATAAGGCTAACAATCCTACTCATAAAGGATTCAGCTCTTTTTTAATGAATATTTATATTGAATTTTGTGCATTTCATACAATAAATCTTAATCATATTTACAATCCGTCCTCCATTTGCACTCCCTGTATCATCCAGCCCCCAATCTCGCACATTCTGTCTTACATGTTAAGACCGATTTGGTCAAACTTGTGTACCCAGTTGTTCCTCAGAACAAGTTCATTCACTAGAGTCTAGTCAACTTAACCAGAGTCATTCCCTTTTTTAAGGTCAACTCCCCCTCACCAGAAATAGTCAGCTGCCAATAGTTCCTCAGTCAAGATTGGAGCCTGATGCCCAGTGCCCCAGATATATGCTGAGTCAGCATGAGTCTTGTTCATGCTGTCACCATTGCCATAAATTCATAAGGCCTTTAAACATCTATTTCCTTACGTTCATGTACCACCCCTGGCTCTTACAATCCTTCTGCCCCTTCTTCCACAGTGTTCCCTGAGCCCTGGGTGGATGACGTGTAATAGAAGAGTCCTTCCCAGGGACACACGCTGCAGTCTCATATCCTCTACACATTAGCCAGTTGTGGATTTCTGTGTGTATTACACTCCGTCACATAAGGAAGCTTCGCTGGTGAGGGCTGAGGGGTGCCTTAGTATTCTCTCTAACCCCTGTTCCACTATGTTCCATAAGCTTTAGGTACAGGGTTCCATTGTAGATATGTCACTCAGAGATGGGCATAGCTTATACACATAGTCTCTATGGGAGACCAGTTGTGGAACTCAGTAATAGACTGACTCCATCTGCTGTTTCTTTGATGAATGGTGCACAAGTATACTTGTCTGTAAATATGAGTCCATATTTAGCATAGTGTAAGAAACTACATTTGTCTAGAGATATGACAGAGATAGGGCTTTCTTTACAATCTACAACCTCTGCAGCCACATCTGTTTGGTGATGTTTACAGTGCCAATCATGAGTTC
The DNA here is from genome assembly GCA_035773235.1 of Eospalax fontanierii. NCBI lineage: Eukaryota > Metazoa > Chordata > Mammalia > Rodentia > Spalacidae > Eospalax > Eospalax fontanierii. Next base: position 22,331,097 of record CM069536.1, on the reverse strand, counting down.
CTACCAAAGCACTCAGCTATTTATGCTATCACATTGGCAATTAAATTTCTGCATATGGTGCAATCACTAAAGACCCAGATAACCAAAGCAATCTTGAGCACAAAGAAGAATGTTGGGGGGATTACCATAAAAGATCTCAAACTATATTACAGAACTACAGCCATAAAAATAGCACGGTGTTGGCACAAAACCAGACATGTAGATCAGTGGAAGAAAATAGGAGATTTGAACGTGAGTGCATGCAATTTTAGCCACGGGCAATTTGACAAAAGTGCTAAGAACACATACTAGATAAAAGACATCATTTTCAACAAATGGTCCTGGTAAAACTGAATTGAAATTAGAGCCTTCTCTCTCACCCTGCACTAAGGTCAACTCCAAATAGAGTAAAGACCTGAAGTGAAATCTGAAACTGTTAGAAGAAAACATAGGGATTAACCTACAAGATATAGGTGCAGGAAAGGACTTTAACTTGGACATCAGTTACTCAGGAATTAAGGAAAACAATCGACAAGTGAGACCTCATTAAATGAAAAGGTTTCTGTAGAGTAAAGAAAACAAGTAATCCAATGAAGAAAAATCCCACAGAATGGGAAAATCTTCACCAGCAACACATCTGACAGAGGTTTAACATCCAGAATATATAAAGAATTCAGAAACCAAAGAACTGAGGCTGGAGAAATGGCTCAGAGTACTATCAACTCTTGCAGAGGACTCAAGATCAATTCCCAGCACCCACATGGTGGCTTAACAACAGTCTGTACTTCCAGTTCCAAGAGATCTGATAACCCTCTTCTGATAGCCACAGGCACTCCACAACATGGGTACACTTACATACATGCATGCAATACACATAGAATAATAAATAAAAATTTTTTAAATCAAGAAAACAAATGACCCAATTAAAACATTGGTTATGGATCTAAACAGAAAATTCTCAAAGGAAGATATCAAAATGGCTAAGAAAACCTTAAAAAGTGTTCAATATCCTAAGTAATTAGGGAAATGGATATTTTAAGATTTCATCTCACCCCAATCAGACTGGCTAAGATCAAAGGAACAAAAGACACCAAACGCTGATGAGGACATGGGGGAGGCGAACGCTGGTACCACTGCAAACTCCTGAAATCACCTTGAAAAGCAGTGTGGAGAAGTCTTCAGAACTAAAAATGAATCTACCCTATGATCCAATAATACACTCCTTAGCATCTACTCAAAGAACTCATTCTACTATAGGGACACTTTTACATTCATTTTTGTTGCTGTTCTTTTCACAGTAGCTAAGAAACAGAAACAACCTAAATGCCCCTCAACTGATGAATGGATATTGAAAAAGTGATATATTTCACACTGGAGTTCTATTCAGTAGTAAAGAAGGGGGAAATTATGACATTCTCAGGTAAATAGATAGAACAAGAAACTGTCATACCAAGTGAAGTCACACAGTATCTACCTGTCACCACCGATTAAAGAGCCTTCTTTTTGCAACAGATGGGGGAGATCTATTATACAGTTCCACATCTGATCATAAACAGAGAATATGTGACTATGAGATGCCCAGCCCTAGCTGGCAGATCCACAGTAGAACTTTTATACCCAAGGCTCATAGCAGAACAGGGGATAGAGAGGTTAGTAACGCATCTCTTAACTCTCACCAGCATGTAACAGAGGGCGATTAACACACAAGGCCACAACTTGTCAGAGTATAGAGAATAAGAAACTGAAGAAAGTCACAGCTTTCCAAAGTGTAGAGAATAAGAGACTGCAGAGCACAGCACCTGTGGATAGGTCTCCGCTATTAAACTTGACCCACCATTGGGCTCAGGGACCATGGTGGAAGGGCGGGCAGCTAGATTGTAAAGTCAGGGGCTGGTGCATGACCATAAGGAAACAGAGTCTTCTAGGCTCTTGGGACCTTGCTCATATGAACTTCCGGCAATGGTGATGGTTGGTATGCACAAGACCCACGTAAACTCAATCAGACAAAAACCCAGCACAGAAGTAGGGAAATGGGCAACAGGTGCCAACCTTAGCCAAATATCTATTGGTAGCTGACTACTGCTGGGTCAGGGTGAGTTGATCTTCTTCAAGGGAGAGATTCTAGAGAGTCTGACTAGACTCCAGTGGATGAACCCGTACTGACGCATATCTGGGTACATAGACTGATAGGCCTTAACATATATGACAGAATGCATGAAATCTGGTGTGTGTGCTATGGGAGGGCACATATGGGAGGATATAAATATGAATAAAATGTATTGTATGAAATGCACAAAAATTTGATAAATTTTATATAACATTTTTTAAATTTCTGAATTTTAAAGGGCATGTTTAAATCATATCATCATCACCAACCAGGTAAGTTTTCAGAACAGAGAAACAGAAACGCAAAGTGACCAAGGATCCAATTCAAAAGACTTCCTCCTCAGGGAAGTCCTCACTCTCAGACTTCTCATATATTGGTGCAATAATGGCACCTTTACCTTAGGGTTAATCAACTGCCACCTACTTGGACTTTAAGTGATCTCAGTGGACAGAAAGTCATCTGTGGCACTGTAAACAGATTCAAATACTCATGGCTGGAGCAGTCATAGATTTTAGAGAAAACCCCATGACTGTCACACCTCTAGACATTTTGCTATGTGTGAAATATGGATCTTTATATTTACAGTCAAATATCCCAGTCTCTACTCGTCAAAGAAGCTTCTTTTGCAAAAAACAAGGATTATTACAGAGTTACACAACTCGTCCAACACAGAGATTGTCTGTGATTTTCCCAAGCCTAAGTGGCACAGCTACAACGCAGCCTCTTTACCTAAGACTCCTGGAACATAGAACAAGCGATAAAGAGAACACTAATGTACAAAAGGTCACAAACAGGCAAAACATGAAGATTAGGAGTCTGAAGAGTGTGGGTCCCTGGACAGGACTCCTATATTCACTGGCTCAGGGACCACTGTGGAAGAGGGAGCTGAAAGATTGTAAGAGCTAGTGAGGAGGTACGTGACCATATGAAAACAGAATCCTACAAGCTCCTGGGACCCTGCTCATATGAACCTACAGCAATGGCTTTGACATGATTAAGACCCATGCAAACTTAGGCAGACAGAAGTGCAGCATGGAACTGGGGAAACAGGTAGCAGACCCCAGTCTTTGCTGAAGAAATATTGGCAACTGGTTACTATTGGGTGTGGATGAGCTAATCCTCTTAAAGTGAGGGACTGATGAAGTTGCAGTGAGGAACATTTGGGGACATGGTCTTGACACAATAGTCCTTAACACAGATGAAAGAATGCATAGATTCTAGTTGGGGGAGGGGCTATACGAGGTGCTGGTGGGGAAGAGGGTATAAAGATGATTAAGACTGATTCAAATGTTCTGTGTGAAATACACAGTGATTCAATTTTTTAAAATTTTAAACAATAAACTCAACTGTATAGCACTATAGAGGAAGGCAAGACAATTGATAGTGGGGGACAAAAATTGATAACACTTGTTAAGTAGAAGACAATTATTCTATAAAACTGTTGCCTTGGAGAAAAAAATGCATCTATCAGTTCTTTTTAATGAAGCTCCCTCATGCAAAAGAGGGCCAGGAACACAAAACATCACAAACGGCCAAAGCATAGAGAATAAGAGTCTGCAGAGTGTGGTTCCTTGGAGAGGACTCTTATATTAAACTCTAACCACCCAGGGCTCAGGGACCATTGTGGAAGAAGATGGGGTAGAAAGGCTGTAAGAGCCAGTAAGAAGGTGCATGACCATATGGAAACAGCCCTATGGGCTCCTGAAACCTTGTTCATACGAACCTACTGCAATGGTGTCAGCATGCATAAGACCCATGCAAACTCAAGCAGACAAAAACACGACACAGAAATGAGCAGCAGGCCCCAATCTCAGTCAAACAGTTATTGGCAGCTGATCACTGCTGGGTGAGGAAGAGCTAATCATTTTAAGAGGAAGGACTCTGGATGGGTTGACTAGACCCCAGTGGATGAACTTGTACTGAGGGAAGTCTGGGACACTTTCTTGACATTATTGGCCTTGACACAGATCACAGAATGTGTGGATTCCAGTGGAGGTACTGTGGGAGGGTGCCAGTGGGGGCAGGGCTGTAGAAATGTTTGGTATGTTCTGTGTGAAATATACAAAAGTTCAACTTAAAAAATTTTAAAACCAATGAGCCCTTCCCTTCAAAAAGAGATGTCTCTGTCCACAATTGATGAGCACAATAATTTTTTCTTTCTAAGGAAAGGGATTATGAATCAATTTTGTTCTCATTTTTGAGGTGCAGAAACTGAATCTGGAGTATTTATCTGAAACTAAAGGCTCCTTTTGAGTCTAGCCTAGGTTTTGGCAGATCTTTCTTGAAAATATATACACAATAATATTTTTATTGAATTGCTGTGTATTTCATACAGAACATCTCAGTCAATCTTTATTATCTTTACACCTCCCTCCCCAATGGCACCCTGCCATAGCCCCCGACTGGAATCCATATGTTAAGGTCTACTGCATCAAGTTAGAGTACCCAAATGTTCCTCGATGGAAGTCATCCACTGAGATCTAGTCAGCCTATCTAGAGTCTCTCTTTTTAAAATTAACTCATCTTCACCTCACAATAATCAGTTGCCAATATTTCTTCAGCAAAGATTGGGGGTGGCAGTAAATAATCTATGCATTGTGGGCCACATACTGTCTCTGTTACATATCCTTCTTTGAGGTTTTTCAGGGTGTGTCATAATTTCTTTTCCTTTTTCTTTACTATTGCTTTTTGGTAAATTTGTAAATAATTCTTTTAAAATGTAAGAACCATTCTTAGCTCCTCTGTTATACAAAATTAGACCACTAGCTAGATTTAACCTACAGACTATAGTTTGCTGAGCTCTATTCCAACCTTCTACCTTCAGTGTTTAAATACTAATCCCACTGGAAACTGTTGCTATTAAATACCTTTAACTACCAAAATTCTTCATTTAGTATGAAAAGCAACCCAGTCCCAACACAGTCCCAGGAGGGGGACACTGTATTAAGCATTACCCACAGATGTCAGCTCCTTCAGGTCTGCCTCAGTAGGGAGAAATGCTGCTTGCCTTCACAGGATAGAGTGCATTCAGTAACTGATTCATACACAAATATAAATGTCCAGCCATTTTGTCATATCACGGACAATTCTACTTCTTCCCAGACTTTCACAGGAGTCTGTCCCTAACTAATATCCTACATTCAAATTCCATCTCTCCATCTGCTTCTTGTGAATCTAGCTATGACAGAGATTTACTTATGGCCCTACACGACAGCTTGATTTTTCAATATGCTACACCAAATTAATGAATCTCCTTTTCCCAGCTACAACCCCAAAAGTAATTGTCAATGTGACAACTTTACATGTTTTATGTTATTCTAGTCATTATCTTACATTTTTTAAATTTTTTAGATCAAATTGTTTTAACTAATGGGAGAAACTAGTTGTGATCTTATTCCTGTGTTTTGTGAGATTTCTTACCCTTTAGCTGTACTTGTTTGAATGTCAAGTTTGTGACAAAGCCCCTAAAGATTCTTTGCTTTCTTAAAATTATTGTATTTTTCCATACAGAGAGAATGATTTTAAAGACTTTTCAGTGTGCCATTATCTTTCCATCAACCAAGTCCATCCTGCACTCATGGGTTCTCCTTTGAGATAAAGACTTTTAATGGACTGTGCTTTGATGCAAGGCTATGGACTCACACTGAGGACATTATACTACACTACGGAACTTTTCAGTGTTGCTGCTCTAAGGATGTATTGAGGATGTTCATCCTTAAATTGAGCTGTGCCATCTTTATGAGACCATTCAGGAGAAATGCACTTCCTGACCTAGCATTAAAATTGTTACGCTTATCCTAAGCAGGCAGTTCATTTGCTTCAAGCTTACCTGAGTCATATAGCACTCAGGGTGTAAGAAAGTATCCTAGCACAGTGCCTAGATGGATCAAGACTAGACTGCTCTGCCTCCTAGCTTTGGTATTTACTAACTTTACAACCTTCTACCCATTACTTAAACCTTCTGTACCTCAATTTGTTGTCTGTAAAACAGAGATCATAACATTACCTTCCTTAGACGGTAACGTCACAAACTAAATAGTATATGTAACATACATATAATATTTAAAGGGAATATAGCTCATATTCAAATTTCTAGAAATATTATTTTTATGTCTAATAGAATATAGTTCACACACTATCCCAGTATTATGTTTTATTGGCTAATTTTTGCTTCATTAACTACGCACATTCTAAGTTTTGGATTTCCTGTGTCTATGTCTGCGTCCTTAAAAACTTGGTGCTGTGTTTCTTTCATCAAGTTTCTATCACATTTATTTGCATGGGGATGTGTGTGCCTGTGCCAGGGCACATGCGTGGAGGTCAGAGGACAACTTGGGAATCAATTCTTTCCTTCCATCATGTGGGTCCCAGGAGATAAATTTAGGTTGTCAGGCTTGGCAGCAAGCATCTATACCCGCTGAGACATCTCACCAGCCCATGCTTCTAACTTTAAGGTGTTTGAGGAAACATTAATGCTCAGTGTTGCACACACACACACACACACACACATGCACACACACACACGACCAGTGCTAAGGTTAGTATCATAGATTTAAGAGTATGAAGCTCCCATTCTCACTGAGCTATCAGGTTGATACTTTTGACTCTGAGAAATTCAATCTGTCTCGGTCCTGCTTTTGATTTATAAAAGGAAAACATGACATTATTTCTAACAGTTTCATGACTCTGTGCCAGTCAGAACTCCAAAAGCCAATTTTTGCCTTCTCAGACACACTGTTCTCCAGCTTGTGGTGTCTCTGTGCTTCTTATCATTTTCTGACACTATTAACCATCCCATTTATTAAATCCCAGTTGCAAAAGGTAAAGCCCCAAGAAGCCCAGTTCATGAAGCACAGTTTCACATCTGTTCTTCTGAGTTTCCCATCAGACACTCAGAGCACCTGGAGGCTTCTGGATTCCTGGGTGTAATAAGCAGTGACTTGGTACCTGCTGTGCTCTCTTCCGCAGCCCTGTCACCTAGAAAACTGTGACAGCAATCATGTTCCCAAGGGCATGGTTTCTACACTTGGAAATGTATGTGACAAAAGGAGGAAATGAAATGAAATGTTATTAAATATTTTGTTTATAATCATTCATTAATTAAACCTTTGGACAAGCCTATAGTAAGTAAAAAATACTCTGAATCACCAATGGAAAAGAATCCTTACAATCACACTTCTTAGAATTCTGCTGTGCCGTCTAAACATTTGCTACATCACTTCCCTGCCTTAGAAAATACAAAGAAAATAGATGTCCTCATTCATCCTCTACTATTACCACATCCTCAAGGAACTATTGAAAGGACAGGTTAATAACACAGTAAGATGATGAAGACCTAAATCACAAGGGCTGAGTTGTGGAAATAGTTTTCAGTCATTTGTCTCACATGGAACACCTCCTGGAGATATCTTCTGAAATGGCAACATGGCTATGCACTTTGAGAGTCTACTCACCAGAATTATCAGCTGATTTATAATATCAGGAACAATTATTATTTTATTTCACTAGATTTTCTTTAAAGCTCATTATGTCAGTTATCCCACTGTTCTTTCACACAGAGTCTAAAACTTTTAAGTTGAATATTATAATATTTGGAAAGAAGTGAAAAGATCAGGCTGTCAATCTGTAATCTTCTGAGCCTGCTGTCTTCACCCGCAGAGTGGTCATGCAGGCCAGTAATGAGAACCATGAGCCAGACTTCCCGGATGAAAGTCATTGCCTGTGAAACACCGGGCAATCAGTGACTTCCAGGCCTCTAACCAATAAAACAAGAATGCTGATGGTATTCATCTCAGAAAGTGATGATGAAGATTTAATGAGTGATGGTGTTGTGCCTGGTACACTGTGTGTGCTATATTACAGAAGCATTTCCTGGCAGCATCTTCATTGGACTGGGGCCACAGCACACTTGGCTTCTCTAATTCCTAATATATAATAAGCATATTATTTCTTCTAGGGCTCTTCAGTTTTTTCTTAGAATTTTCTTCAATGTTTGTTTAATGACCACTTTCTTTTCTAACACAAGGTCAAGAATTCTGTTCCCACTGCAAACCTAGGACTACATCAGTGTTTACAGAGTGTGCAATAGACGTGTGTTAAGTAAAGAAAAGCCTAAGAGAAAAGTATCTAAATAAATTTTAAACCAGCAACTAGGGGTTGCTAGAGCCTCTATGTCTGAAGCCGATTTCTTCTGTATCATGTTACTGCATCAAATCTCAGTTTAGTTTCAGGTGTCAGAGGTACATTTTTCCTTATTTCCTTTCAAAGTGCTTCAGAAACCATATTGCATAAAGACAGCCACATCTTTTCAAAACTGCATAAATGTATGAACAGTCTATAACATTACTTCATTTATTTCTTCTTAAGAATATAGACAGCATGAACAAAAAGCTAATGAAACCGAATCAGTCAATAGTAAACACAGTGTTCCCAGAACGAAATTCTTAGCAGATGATGCAAGACTTTGAAATTCAATGTTTTTCTCTTTAGGAAGTAGAGACAAACACCAGTAGGCTCAGTGCACCCTAATGATGCTATTATTTTGGTTTGGGGAATGCAGTTTGTAATGAGGATGTACTTATGGAGCAAGAAAATGATGTGTGGGGAGTATACACTTGATTTTTCACATTACTAACATATTATTACTATTTTCCTATAAGGAAATTAGCACCCTCAGAGGACGATGACCAGATGGCTAATGTTATTAAAAGTACTTTGCACTGCTCTGGGAGAGGTTCTACATACCAACATTATTCAAGTAGTCACTCAACATTCACTTGAGGGTCTCAGAAACCTTAAGGCCATGGAAAAAGCAAATGCTTGGCAAAAGCACCATTGAGTTAGCAACTTCAGATTGCACCACTTGCACCTGTCTTGTATTCAGTCCATTCAGTTATGCAACCTAGGGGTGCTGTTCACTTGTTCTTATCTTACTACCTTGCTACTCAAAGTACAGCCTGCAGGATACCAGCAAAACCATCACTTCACCCTGTTAGAAACACAGACCAGAATCCACAAGTTAACAAGCTCCCCTGGAGACTGATGTGAAAAACAACTTTGAGAAACACTACTGAAAACAGTTTCACTCAAAGCAATGAGAATTAAGTGGAGAATTTGAGTGGAAAAATGAAATAATACAATGGCTGACGAAAGAGAGATATTTATTAAAGTGCAGGAGTCTGCACTGTAGGAACTCGCAGCACAGAATTAGACTTTTTCTCCAGCTCTGCCTCTCACTAGTTTTGTGCACTGAATATGTTGTGTTCTCAATGTCCGCTTGGCTCTCCTTTTCCTCCAACCACCCTGTGCTATCATTACACATCTGTAACCTAGAATACCCCACTGGGCTGCTCCAGGTAGTTGTCATTTTCCATGCAGGTTTCTATGCTGCCCCTGTAAAAGTTATATATGAGAACCTTGGTCATTCTGCCATCTATACCCTTCTAATGTGAGTTCTCCATTCATGTGGGAACTCTTGACCAACCATGCATTCGTTTCTGAGGTGCATTCTCTAAGACCCTCAGAGTGACACCAGCTGGATATCAGTCACCTACTAGTAGCATAGCTGGCTGAATATAGGCTCTGTGGCTCCCTTTTAACCAATAGATTATGCCAAAGTGCCAGGATATCACTCCGATGATGTTACATTGTCCGAAATTCTGTCTTGCTATGAGGTGCACTCTGGAGGTTTTCTTTCCTAGGATGGCTCTGAAGAATCAAGGAGTCATACTGAGAGACACAAATGTCAAGCACCTGAGGGGAACTGAGCAAGACTCCAGCCAACTGCCAGCATAAAGCCAATGCCATCAACAAACATCTGTAAGGAAACAAACTTCATCACTTGATCTTGAAGGCGGATATTTCCCCAGTTGAGCCTCTAGATGAGAGTACAGCCTGATGACACCACAACTGTAGCCTGTGCTACCCCGAGCAAAGATTAGTCAAGCCACACACTAACATTCTGACCAAGGGAACTGTGAGTCAACAACGTGGGCTGCTTTATGCTGTGTTGTATATTATAATTTAGTATGCAGTGGTAGAAGACCAACACTCTGTGTTAGACTGTGAGCCCTTCCAGGGTAAGCACTGTGTTTGGTAAGTCCAGAGACTATCAGAATTTGTGACACATAGTAGTTGTTCAATAAATGTGTGTCATATATAAAGATAAAGCTCTGATTTTCTTGACATATATCTCACAAATATTTATCTAAAAACATATTATTCAAGCATTACTATAGGCTACACAAGCAAAATTGGCAATGAAGAAGGAAATAAGCCTCCAAATAATTCTTGTTTTCGATATCCCTCTGTGTCTGATCAAGATCTGTCTCTGCAGATTGAGGCTCAGCACTATAAGAACCATGGTTATTGTACAACTCCTTCTATCCTGTTTTTCTGTCTTTCAAAATAATGGCCAATACTATATATATTATTTATATATAAACATAAATATAAATACATATAAAGTATATATTGTACATACAATTCTTTCTGGGTTATTTCACTCAATATCCTAATATGAGTATATTTTTGCCATTATAAAATCAGATACTTTCAAAGATACATTTCAAACATACAGCCTTGCTTAGGCACAGTAATGTTCTAATGCTGGTCTTATCTCATGGGAATAGTCAATCATGACAGACAGGTGCAGCATAACTGGCTTTCAAGGAACAGTCAGGGAATCCTGCATTTCCTAATTGTAATAACATTTCCACCTCATCAGAGCACTGACTGAGTGTGCCGGATGAAGCTCTAACACAGTAGCTTACAGTAAACTCAAATCCTCTTCTAGCTTTAAACTCCTTGGCAAGATCCATCATAACTACTACAGTAAATATGTACCTATATACACATACAAATGCACATGCACATATATGTGTATTCTGACAATTTGAACATCTATGGAATTTTCATTTGCCCAGTTCATTACCCCTTCCTCAGTTGGTACAGATTTCCCACTGAGGTGACTTAGTAAGAGCACTAATAACTGGGATGAGTTGGTCTCAGAGACTTCCTGTGTGTGTTGTCATCACATCTATTAGTGCCCCTTTAGAAAGCTCCTAGCAAAACATTATAAAATATAATGGAAGAAAAGGAAGGTATAAAAGGCAATAAAAGAGTTGTGAGTTACTTTTTAAATAATCAAAATCAGTATGTATTTGGACTGTAATGTCTACTTACTTTTCTTTACCTGAGAGACCTTTCTAACAAAAAATCCTATTGCTCTCTTACTGGATTTCAGCTGAAAGAAACTCATAATCATAATCTTGTTATTCTTGTTTATTTGGGTCCTAAATGGCCAATAATGTCCCCCAGATAATCTGGGATTGTTTGTATGCTTGTAAGTATTAAGATTTATTCCTGAGATAGGCAAGATGGGTAAACACAGTTGCTGAGCAAGACAGGCAATCTGAATTTGATTCCCAGAACTCCATAGATGAAAGGAGAGAGATGTACTCTGACCACTCGTGTGCTGTGGCATGCATGCTATGGCATATATGCTCACACACACACACACACACACACACACACACACACATCATTGCTCACACACACAAATACAATAACAATTTTTTAAAAACTTATTCCTCTTTTTTGATTTTTCAAGGAATTTAAGAACAACAACTAATAGGCTTAAAAATGATCATCAAGTCATCGCTTCCAAACCTGATGGAACCCAATGCTTCATGTGCTCCACACCTGCACCTACATAGCCAACTGTGTCTGGAGAAAAACACACAAATGTGTTGATTGATCCCACTTGAGACTCAAAACTACCAAATTTCCCTTCGCTTCAGGTGTCCACTCCTCCACTTGTGAGTACAAACCTTCTAGAGAAATGTAGAAAATGGTATACCTTTCAAACAGATTGATCTGTGATTTTCATCCAATATTTGCGTGTCTACTTACGATACGATAGAGCGTTTCTATTTCAGAGTTGATTGTATCTATTTTGGATTTGACTCATTTTGGTCTCATCAGGCTTTTCAAGTTTTCTTACTTCTTACTCCTTACTCATACAAATAGCATTCCAGGTGTGGAAGCTGTCTTCTTAAAGGCCTGAACTTTCAATAAATTTTCAAATTATGCTATTTTCTGGATGTGACATATGAAATGGAACAGTTGTCAGCTGTAAACTGACAGGTGCAAAAATCACAGGAGTCTAAATCAAGACTCTACATATGGAAACACGACAACCCAAACTGCAGGTAGTAATCCCAGATACCTACCTACATATCTGTGCTTTTCTTTTTAAAAATTCAATTGTATCTAAATTGTTATATCTAAATTCTATTCTTCCTCAGTATCTCCTTCATAGCTCTACTGTGGTGATTAAATCAGTGGGTGTATACAAAGTGGTGAGATCATTACAAAGTAGCGATTATTTTCCTTTCCTCGAGATTAATAATTATTTACTAGTCTGAGTGAATATAGTTTAGTTATAACCTGAAATCTGTTCTTCACATGATGCTGTTACTAACATTTTCAGTTTCCGGCAGCTTAAAAAACAAGATTTAAATAAATTAAATTCACAGTGGAATTGCAACTGTGCACATGTTAGGACACATGGATGTATCAATGCAGCATGTTGGACAGGGAAATAATTAAGTGCCGAGATCCATACAGAGCCAATAAATGCTGGCCTGTGATAGAGTACATTAACAGAAGCAAAGTTCACGAGGGTGATTCTGCCAAGTAACTAAACTATTGGCAGCTGATTCCTGCTCGGTAAGGGAGAGTTGATCTTTTCTAAGGCACTGACTCTAGATACACTGACTACACTTCAGAGGATGAACTTGTACTTAAGTACATCTGGGTACAGATGTTTGACTGGATAGGGTTTAACCTGTATGGGCGAATACATGAAGCTCTGTCAGGGGTTGGGGGCATGGATGGGGAGGAGGTCTAAACTTGATTAAGAATTGCATGAAATGTACAAAATCTCAATTAAAAAAAACAAAACAAACAAAAATCCACCGATGTAACCCTTTTTCCTGTTGTGGTGGGATGTCTTTGAGATTCTTACACTGGCTGCAAACATGTATCCCTGCTGAGCATTCACATCCCATATGTGCCCATGCTTTGCTGACAGTTTCAAAGTACTCATATGCATCGTTCACCAAGGTCTTCTGTGGGAAGAGCAGAGTCCCTCACAGTTCTCCCACACTAAACTCTAGGTCAGACAGTTTGCTATGAACATCAGATGAGGTTTTATAAACCAGAGACTAATTTTTTCCCCTTTTTATTGATTTTTTGCAAATTTCATACAATACATTTGATCACACTTAGATACCATCCCCTGACTACACCTTCTCGCGATACCCTTCCCAATTTCATTATCTCTATTTTATCTGTATTAAAGTCTATAGAGTCAAATTTGTGTCTCCAAATGTCCTTCATTGTGGATCTTATCCACTGGAGCCTGGATAATCTATCAAAAGTCACAAACCAAAGAAAGAGTGACTCTCCCCTTCTCCGGAGCTATGAGTTTCCACTAGTTTCTCAGGTAGGGTTGGGGTTTCTTACCCAATTCCAAAAGTATATGCTGGCCTTTTGTCTGGTTTGAGGTTACTTGGTATTTATGCATGCTGTCACCATCGCTGTGAGTTCATATGAGTAATTTCCCAGGTGTCTGGAAAGTTCTGTCTTTGTGGTCATCTACCACCTGTAGCTACTACAATATTTTCACCATCTCTTCCATAATCCCTGAGCCTTTGGAGGCAGAAGTTTGATATAATTGCCCAGTTGAAGGATAATCACTGTGAAGTCTCACTTTCTGTACATTCTCCAGTTGTGGGTCCCTGTATTAATCATCATCTGCTGCAAAAGGAGGCTTCTCTTGTGACAGTTGAAAGATGTATTAATCTATGGATATAACAAAAAGTCATTAAGTGTTGCTTTAGGCAGGGCATGGTGGCACCATTCTATGTCCCCAGTTCTATTCCACTGATCAATGTGTCTGTTTTTATGCCAGCACCATGCTGTTTTATCACTATAGCACTGTCATATAATTTGAGATCAGAGATGGCAATGTCTCCAGCAATTCTTTTCTTATTTAGATTGTTTTTGGCTATCCTGGGCTTTTGTGTGTGTGTTTCCATATGAAATTTGAGATTATTTTTTCTATTTCTGTGAAGAATTGTGTTGGAATTTTAATAGATATTATACTGAACTTGCAGATTGCAAGTTCACTTTCACAATATTAATCCTACTGAACCTACTGAGCATGTGAGGTATTTTCATCTTTTGTTTATCTTCTCAATTTGTTTCTTCAGTGTCTTAAAGTTTATAATATAAGTCGTTTATTTCCTTGGTTGAATTTATTCCAAGATATTTTTATGATTTGAGGGAACCATCATGAATGGGATCATTTCCCTGATTTTTGTCGCAATGTTTGGTGTTGATATATAGGAAGGCTACTTATTTTGTGTGTGTTAATTTTATATGTTAGCTCTAGGAATTCTAGAGTGGAGTCTTTAGGGTCTTTTGTATGAAGAATCACATTATCTGGATATAAGGATTTCCTTTCTAATTTGTAACCCCTTTATCACCTTCATTTGTCTTATTGCTCTAGCTAACATTTCAAATAATATATTAAGCAGGAATAGAAAGAATGGATATCTTTTTCTTGTTCTTGATATTAATGGCAATCTTTGGATTTCTCTCCATTTAGTATAAAACTGGCTGTGGGCTTTTTTTTACATGTTGCCTTCGTTATGTTGAGATATGTCCTTGTGTCCCTAGCTGCTCCATGACTTTTTTCATAATGTATGTTAGATTTTGTCAAAGGCCTTTCTGCACTGAATGAGATGACCATGTGGTTTCTGTTCTTCAGTCTGTTTATTTGATGGATTTCATTGATTAATGTCCATATGTTTAACCATTCCTGAAGTTCTGAGATGAAGTCAACTTGATAATGGTGGATAATCTTTTTGATCTATTCTTGCATTTAACATGGGAGCATTTTTACTGTGAATTTTTTAACCTGTAAGAGAGATTGACCTGTAATTTTTTTTCTTATGTCTTTGTCTGATTTTGGTATTAGACTAATATTGGCTTTATAGAAAAAATTTTAGAGTGATCCTTCTTTTTCTATTTCTGGAATAACTTGAGGAGCATTGGTATTAGTTTTTTGAACTTTTTTTTTTAATTCTGTGAGGTATCTCTCTAATCCTGGGCTGTTTTCATTGTGAGATTTTTAAATACCGATTCTATCTCATTGATTACTGTGTGTTTTAAAAATTATTTTAAAACCCATAGTTTTAATTTAACCCATTTTGGTTTAACTTTGGTTAGTCATACAGACCTAGCAATTTATCCATTTCTTTTACCTTTTCCAGTTTAGTGAAATAGAGATTTTTATTAAGTATGTTCTTATAGTTTTCTAAATTTCCTCAGAGTCAGTTGTAATGTTTCCCTTTCTTCTTTGAGTTTATTAATTTGAGTCCTCTTTCTCTTTTCCGGGGTGAGTGGGTTTAGGCAAAGGTTTTTGAAGCTTGTTGATATTTTCAGAGAACCAACTCTTTATTTCATTGATTCTTAGTATTGTTTTCTTCATTTATATTTCACTAAATTCAGCCTTGGTTTTTATTTATCTCTTCCTGTCTGTTGTTTCTAAGTGTTCTTTGTTCTTGGTTTTCCAAAGCTTTCAGGTGCATTGTTAATTTATTTATATGAATAGTTTCTAACTTATGGTGTAGGCAGTTACTGCTATAAATTTTCCAATTAGAACTATAAATTCATTGTGTCAATTAGACTTTGCTGCGTTGTGTTTGTTTTTCATTCCGTTCTAGGAATGTTTTGTTTCTTCCTTGATTTCTCCCTTCTTCTAATCTTCATTCAGTTGGGTGTGTCTGAGTTTCCTTGATGTTTCTGTACCTTTCCTGTTTTTATTGTTGTTGATAACTACCCTTTATTCTTTTGTGACCAAATAGGATACTGGACATTATTTCAGTTTTCCTAAATTTTTGGAGACTTGCTTTGTATCCAAATATGTAGTCAATATCAGAGAAATTTCCATGGACTGCTGAGAAAAAAGAATGCATTCTTTGCTACTTGGGTGAACTGTTCTGTAGATATGTTAGGTCCATTTGATTTATGATACTAATTAACTCATAGGTTTCTCTATTTAGTCTAGCTGACCTGTCAGTTGGTGTTATAGGGGTACTTAAGTCTCACACTAGTTCTGTATTGGAGTCAATGTATGATTTTAGACATAATAGAGTCTATTTTATAAAATGTAGTGTTCCTGTGTGTGGTGCATGTATGGTTAGGATTGCAATATCTCCTTTGTGTGTTTTTCCTTTAATAACTCTAAAGTTACATTTCTAATCACTTCTAACTAGTTTTAGTTCTAATTTATTGTGCCAGGTACTAAAGTAGCTATATCTGCTTCATTCTTAGTTCCATTTGCTTGAAATTTATTATTACTGATGAAATGTGCTCCTTAGAGTCAACAAATCCATGGATTCTGTTTTCTAACCCAATCAGTTAATTTGTGACTTTTTTTGGGAAATTAAGACCAATAATATTGAGGGTTGTTATTAATGAATATTTGTTAATTCTAATATATTAGTGATGTACTTTTTGTTTAACTGTTCGGGGATAAATTATTCTTTGTACCATCTTGAGAGTGTTTAATCTCCTAAGACCAAAATATTCCATAAAGTAGTCTCTGTAGATGTAATTTCATGGACATGAATTTCTTCAATCTGATTTATCATGGAAAGTTTTTCTTTCTCCTTCAATTACCACTGATAGTTTAGCTGGCTATATTGTCTGGGCTGGAATCTGTACTTTTTTATGACTTTTAGAACATGACTTTAACAGATACAATCAATTTGAGATTTACTTGAAGAGGCTCACTTAGAAACAACTTCACTCTAAACACAAAATGAAATCATTTCTTCTTTCTGCTGGTATTAGGGAAACTCCCTAGAATTAAAAATGGAAGTAAACTGACCTGGGAGAGGATTAAATGTGTAATTAGATGATGATTTTGTGGCACATTATTTCCAGTTCTACTTATAGGAATCAGTTCTCATAAGAAAATCATATAAATTCCATCAGTAATATAACATAACATCCCCATATTCAGCCTTTTATAGTTACTATGACAACTGGCACTTACCCTACACAGTAATGACTAGTACTTTGGAAGGGGATTTCTTCTTAGTTGATTTATTTAGTGGCTCTAGCTTCTTCCATGGGATCTTAACATGATGAGACATATATCCAGGGGTGGCGAGCATTTTTAAATCTTTATTTAGAGTGGTAATAATAATAATATTCACTCCAATGCTAAATGTTTATGCACTAAAGCTATGATGAAAACCAAGATTAACGTATGGATAGAATAGTATGTTCTTTTACTGTAAAATTTATGTGGTTTGGAAATATCTTGGTTCTGATACTTAGGCAAGTTTGTTCTTTCTGTAAGGTACTATATTCTTCTTTTTCTCAATGTATATTTTTATTGAATTTTTGTGCATCTCATACAATACATCACAATCATATTTAGACTTCCTCTGCTGTCCCCACCCTTCATAGCCCCTCCCACCATTTTCCTCCATTTTGTCATATATTAAGGCCTATCCAGTCAAGACTGTGTACCCAGATGTCCCTTGGTGAGAGTTCATCCACTGGAGTCTAGTCAGGCTATCGCGAGTCACTTCCTTTAAGAAAGCCAACTCTCCCCCACCCAGCAGCAATCAACTGTCAATAGGTGTGTGTCTAACGTTGGAATGTTCTCCCCATTTCCCCAGTTCTATGCTGGGATTTTGTGTGACTGAGTTTGCTTGGGACTTGTGCATGTTGTCACCATTGCTGTAAGTTCATATGAGCAAGTTCCCAGAGGCCTGGAAGACTCTGTTTCCTTATGTTAATGCAGCAGCTCTTGCTCTTACAATTGTTCCACCCCCTTTTCTGCAATGGACCCTGAACCATAAGTGGCTGAGGTTTAATACAGGAGATCTATCTAGGTATACCGACTCTGCACTCTCTTATTCTCTACACATTTGGCAGCTGTGGCCTTTTGTGTGCATCACATTCTGTTGTATGAGGAACACTAGTGAGAGTTGAGAGATGCATTAGCATTCTCTCTACACTGTGAGAGAGAAAAAAATGACCCAATAAAAAGATGGGCTAAGGACCTGAAGAGAGAGTTCTCAGATAAATAAATAAATATAGCTAAGAAACAACTTTAAAAGTGTTCAACATCCTTAGTAATTAGGGAAATGCGAATTGAAACTACTTTAAGATTTCATCTGACCCAAGTTAGAGAACAAATGACACCAAATGCTGGTGAGAGTGTGGAGAAAAGAAACGTTCACGGCTGATCAGATTGTGACCTGCTGAAACCACTGTGGAAAGCAGCATGACAAGCTCCTAAAAACTAAAAATGTATCTGTCATATGATCTGGTTATATCACTCTTTGACATATACCCAAGGGACTCATTCTACTGTGAATATACTTGTGCATCTATTTTTATTGATGTTCTTTTCACAATAGCTAAAAAGTAGGAACACCCTAAATGTCCCTCAACTGAGGAGTGGATAATGAAAATGTGGTACATTTACACAATAGAGTTCTACTCAGCAGTAAAGAAAACTGAAATCAGGAAATTTGTAGATCAATAAATGGAACTAGAAACTGTTATACTAAGTGAAGTAACACAGATTCCGAAAATCAGGTGACATATGTCCTCCTTCATTTATGAATCATAGCACCAAATCCTTATATGTGAGTATGTATCCTGATATAACTGCAGGAGTCAGGAAAATGGAAAGAAATCAGGAGTGTAAAGGAAAAGAAAAAGCCTGAGAGAGTAAGAAAGTGGGAAACAAATGTTGTCAAGAGGGAAATGGTGGGAATGGGGTATTCAACTGTGAAGGGAGGGTGGAAGGACTTACAATGAACCAGGGGGTTAAAGGGGAAGAAAGAGTCACTATATTTTTGGCAATCAACTGAGAGTAACACTGCACATAGAGTAGTTCTAAGCAATGTATGTGATGTCTACAAAGTGCTTCACCGAGTGTCTGGTACCAAGTGGGCATTTAAAGTGACAGAAATTATAACTGCATAACACCTTTGTGAGAGAGGAAGAATTTCAACTTCGATAATCAATTCAGACCCCATTCTCCAATGGGGAAAAATTGTAATCTCCAAGAAAAGATATGTTATTACAAAGAGACAAGAAAGTAAAAATGTAAAAATAAAGGAAGTTCATGGCATGAACAAGCCCTTCTCAAAGAGGACCAGAAACGGGAGGAAGACACAACTGTGCAGTGAAGGGGCTGCAGACAGTCACTGCGTTTCTCTTTCCTTTACTTTAATGGCTGGTACAGTCTTCCCTTCCATTTGTGGTCACTTCTTTTTTATCTTTCTTGAATCTTCCTCAGGGGATGCCTCTGATTAGCAGGATGAACCAAACCCAACTGATTTTTTTTTATTTTTATGAATATAGTGTCTGGATATATGTGCAACCCTGTTGTGAAATGCCCCGTGGAGGCCAGGAGAGGCCAGAAGACTCCCCTGGGACTGGAGTTACTGGCGATTGTTAGCCACCATGTGAGTGCTGGGAACCAAACCTAGAACATCTGGATGGGTGCTGGGAACCAAATCTGAGTCCTCTGGAGGCTGCTCTTTACCGCTGAAGCATTTTTCCAGTCACCCCCACAACTGATGTTTTAACAAGCTTCTGAGAGAGGGAAGCAAGGAGGAAGGGAATGAGGGAGGGAGGGACAGAGAGGGAAAGAGAGAGAGAGAAATAAAGACTGGATTGTTCATAGCAATAGTTATATTAAAATCTTAATATACTTAATACTTAATAGACTTAATTAATAATATAATTACACCATTTTGATCAAACTAATGACTGATAATTTCAAAGAATGTTCCAATATTTCTTTATGGATTCATAGTTGTTGTTTCTTTTAACACCCATTTAGGAACTAAGATGGCTCAGCAGTTAAGAGTGCTTGCTGACGAATGGGTTTCCAGCATCCACATCAGGCAGCTCAAATCACCTACCTATCATTCCAGTTCCAGGGGATTCAAGATGCTCTACTGGCTTGGGTGAGTGCATGCAGCCATGCACATATAACCACACACAGACACACACTTACACACGATTTTCAAAGCCAAAATTCACAACAGATGGTAAAATTAAAAGCAAATAGTTTAATGTATTGGAAGAGGATGTGAGTCAGCATGGTCTATCCAAAGTCATGCTTGTCAAAATGTGCAGTGACAGCTCTTCAGGGATTTTGACTGTGGACAACTGCTCACAAAGCCTAACATAATCTGTGTCTTTGAATCTTCACATTTCCTTTTATATCATATACCTAGATACACATAATAGAGGGTGCTTCACAGATATCACACCAGAGTGAAGCAGGATGAAAGTTTCATTGATGATCCTGTTCCTGGATGTCTCTTAGCCTTTGCAAAATCTCATTTTCTTCAACCTCTTTATTGTGGTCAACACTCGTATACTCATTCACATAGAAGAATTACATAGTGTGTACACATGAAGTATATGGCTCTGGAATTGTGAAAGAGGCAGAAAACCAGAGAAATATAGTGTCTGGGATTCTAAGAACTTAAAAAAAATTTTTTAAAGGATGAGACAGTAGTAAAATAAGAAATAAATGGGCCAATAAGATGGTTCAGCAGCTAAAAGTTCATGCGGAACAATCCCGATGACCTAAGTTTGATCCCTGAATCCCACATAAAAGGCTGGATGTGTTGGTACAGGGGAATCCTTCCTCCGGAAGTTTGCAGGTCAGCTCACTTAGGGTATGGAACACAGCAGAAACAGCAAGAGAGACCGAGGTGCAAGGTGAAAAGAGAAAGATGGCTCCTGAAAGTTGTCCTCTGACTTCCGCATGCATGCTGTGGCACGCGCACACCCACACTCAAACACCAGCATCACACACAATAATAAAGGAACAAAAAATTTAAAAATCACATAGAGCAGATGGGCCACGGAAGGCACGGATTAAGGGAAAAAACTACCACATTTGGTAAGAGGACATTATTATAGAGATCCTAGGATGATTTCAAAGAAAAGCCCAATTATTTTTAAATGGGGCGGAGCGCAGTAACTAATTAGAAAGTGAGTTTTACGTTTGAAGTTAAAGCATAACTCTACATAACTCTCCTGAAGGAGCTCCGTGAAAGGAAAACTACCCCAGTACAGTGGCTGAAAACCCAATGGCAGTATTAGTGAAGCACAGCTTTGGGCCCATAAACACCTGAGAACCTTTGAAGACATGGAAACTGAAACCTGTGGAAAAAGAGGTTTCAGATTCTGAAAAGGAAAGTCTTGACTAGAGACCTAGATCCTTTAGGTGTGAGGGATGCACTTTTTCATACTTTCACTTCCTAACCCTTCAAAGTGTTATCAGAGTGAATATTTTAGAATGGTGCAGTGGGATTTATAAAATAGTGCCAGGTATGCAGAGGACTCGTGTCCAAAACTTCGTGGATGAAGATGATTGCTGCACTCTGAGCATAATCCATCCCAGGAAGAATTCTGGATAGAAGCATGTTTCAGACAGACACTAGCTAGCTAATGGAAAGAACTTGTCGGAGTCCTATCTTGGATTATTTCTGAGGGTGGAGCTGGTTATGGATAGCCTAAAACAACCTGTCAATTCTGCTGTCAACATTCAGCAAATGTTCTTGTTGGAATTCAGAACTTAAAAAATAGGATCATAAATAGTAATTCCAAGCTGTCAGCATGGAGTGATCACTGCTCCTGCAATCACGACTTCACTGTTTTATTCTAAAGGCCAAATGAGTTCTGAGAGTATTTATGTTCCATTTGGATTAACTAATTGAGATTTTGGCCTTTTTCTCTAGTTGCCTGTTCCTTACACAAAATTAATTTGTTACAAGGCACAGAGAGTTAATTAGTATGATTAGTTCCCTGATCTCCATGCTTGCATTTATGAGCTTTAAAGTCAAGGTACTGCTTACACAGATGATGACTTGTAGGCAGTTAATACTTGAGCTATTGTCTTGGGGTGGCTATTAGCATATTATTAGCATGTCTTTTGTACTTTGTAATTATTTAGGAAGATCTCACATTTTCATCTGATTTTAGAACTTTATATCCTGTCCGTCTTTTTAGGTTGTATACTTTTTAAATGTGAGATTTCAAGTTCATAAAAAAATCATATGTTTTGACCAGCGGTAGTAGTAATAAGCTTTTCGTTCATCAAGTTATTATCATAATAAATAGTCAGTGATGTGTCCAACTTGTGCCTGTTGAGAATCTGAAGTTGAAAGAAAAGTTCACCATTATCGACCATTCTGCTCCTAAAACTGAAACCAAATATTGAAAAGTGCAGCAATAACACAATAGTTTGAAATAAATACTTTATTTGTGGTTAAAATGGAGGTACTCATGGGAATTTCATACACTAAATTTGAACATCAAGTTGTGGAAATTTTTGTCTAAAGATGATTTTTTTTCGGATACTATTCAAGTATTTTATATTCCTTGACATGACTAAATCATGTATAAAAATCAGCCATAAATGGGATATCTATATCACAACCTCTGCTCCCTGAAGCTCAGGAAACATCTTGGAAAAGGGAACAGAAAAGTTGAAAGAGGTAGAGATCAAAGGTCAAGGAGGATTGGAGCAAAACAGGATCTCTAGACATGATAGGATTGCTGTACCCATGAGTTCGCAGCAGCTGTGGTTGCCTGCATAGCATCAAGTCAATCAATATTCCAGCATGGCTGGGAACAAACACAGGAGCCCCCACACCTAACTGGAAAGCTACAGACTGGTGACGGTTGCTAGGGGAGGGAGAGGATGCGGTCCTGCTCACCGGGTGGCCCCATACCCATATGTATTTTGGAGGTACTAATGACTCCTTAAAAAGACATGAATTGGGAAGAGGCTGTAGAGGTGATCCTTGAGGAGGTGGAGGGACAAATGTGAAGTATGATCAAAGCACATTGTATACATAAATCAAAATCAAAAAGAACAAATAAAATATAGTATATTAAAAATAATTCCTTTAAAATTGACTACGTTCCATTTCAGTTGAAAAGTTTGTATCTCTCTCTAACCAATCAACTGATTATTTCCATTTCCAGCATAGATCTATCAGCAGTTTGATATTTCATATGCTAGACAAAGTAAGCATTCCTTCACTAGATAGCTTTAGTTGTCATCTTGACACACCTGTGTAGGGGAGGCATCAGTTGGGGAATTGCCTTCATTGGACTAACCTTTGGCCATGTCTGGGGTGATTTTTGTTGACAGCTGACATGGGAGGGACCAGCCCACTGTGGGCTGTACCACCTCTGCATAGGTAGTCTTGTATTGTATAAGAAAGCAGGCTGAGCTCAGGGCCAGTGAACCAAGTCAGTAAGCAATATTCCTCCATGACCTATGCTTCAATTCCTGTCTCCAGGTTCCTGCCCTGAGTTCCTACCTTGGACTCCTCAGTGTGACTTGGGAGATGTAAGCTAAATAAACCCTTTCCTCCCCAAGTGGATACTGGTCAGTGTTTCGTCAGCAATTGAAGGCAAACTAAAACAATCCCAAGCACCTTTATAAAATAAGCATCTAGATGATGCCTCCTCTGTTTTATTCACACCGTTTTTCTCCCTTCCTTACTCATTCAGAATATTACTCAGCTTTTAAGGGGTATTCTCAAATGTATTACTCAGCTAGTAATGAATATCTGGTATAACTCTGCTTTATGTTTGGTATACATACTTTTGATCTCTTTTTTTCCCCACACTTTTCCAAACACATTGCAAGGGAGGTATTTTTGTGAGGGAAGCTGCTTGTATGCAATGCTAGAATAGAGTAAGTTCAATAAATGCTGCAAAATAACTTATCAGTTCTCAAAGAAAGAGAACACACAGTTTAACAAACTAGACACTCATTCCACTCCAGACCCTGGTTCAAAGTGTTCCATTGACTCAGGAAAAAGAAAACAGACTTGACCTTAAGAAACTTAAATTCTAGAGCAGAAAATAATTGTACAAATGACAAAAATGATACCCTTTGGTGTGAAGAAAAAAGAAACTCAACTAACCCCTTTTGTCAAATTTGAAGAAACACCTATGCACAGATAAAGTGATTGCTTATACTGGATCATTTAACTTATACTGAGAGAATTAACACTTGGCTGCCAGTGTGTAGATATAAGACATATAGAAGCATAACAAAAAAGGTAATAAAAGAAATTTATAGCATGTGAAGATATGATAGTTTAGAAAGAGCATTTTGATTATTTATATAACCAAGAAGAATGATGAGCTCATCCACATCCCCGCCCCTATAGAAAAGTAACTCAGAGAGGACAAACAGGGCCCACACAGGAGTGCTCCGGAGCAGGGCCACAATCCAGTAAAGTCAAGAGACTGACTAATTGATGAATTGAGTAAATCAATAAATATATTGGGAATAATGAAAACCAGAGGAGACTATAAATGTGAAAAATGAGTATCAGAGAAGGGGGAAAGGACATGAAAAGGAGGAAGCAGAAGTGGCCCCTACAGTGTTGGAGGAAAGTAAATACAGAAATAGAGAGCTGTATGTCTTATGGTACATGCTTGTACACAGATATCCCCACATTCTATAGATGTGGAGGTTTGCATGAACAGGCAGAGATTCCCCTGTTCTGATCACAAAGAAGACTTAGGGGCAACAGTAGCACTCATTTAAACATCAAAGTAAACAATAATTGTGAAATATTTTA
Organism: Eospalax fontanierii; assembly: GCA_035773235.1. NCBI lineage: Eukaryota > Metazoa > Chordata > Mammalia > Rodentia > Spalacidae > Eospalax > Eospalax fontanierii. The sequence continues at coordinate 22,306,269 of CM069536.1, read as the reverse complement.
GTTCATCGAATAACATGTAAGCTTTAGAGGATGTACCCCAAACAGTGCATACATGCATACACATATACATATACACATTGTACATATACTCCTGTACAATGCCAATTAATAGACAACAGAATAAGAAGGTGACTGAAAGGCATTATGGTAATAATTACCTTGGACAACATAGCGATGCTGAAAATGGTGGATGAAAGTAATACTAGTATCCTGTTCATAGTCTCCACGTGTCTCTCCACAAAATTACCATGATTACAAAGAGAAGGAAGGTAAGTTTAGAGTGTAGACAGCTGGACAAAATCATCTAAGCTAGGTGTCGAAGTTAACACCTTTGGCAATGGGGCAAGTAGACCAACATCTGCCTTCAGATAGGATGAACTGAGGACATGGTATCACCAGCACAAAATTCTGAGTTGAATCATCAGAAAGCATCCAAGACTGCTGAACTGATCTGTAATATTTGCAACTATCTATACTCATGGACTACCAAAGAAGACTGAAGAATTTGATTGACATGACCACTGAGTGTGAAATATGGTCCAGAATGTGTCATATTTCTATAACATAAATCGAAGCTGAGATTGTATAAAAGATGAATGTATACAAATTTGAAATTGTTTCATAATTGAAATTATAAGAACAATGCAAATAAGCTCTTTGCTACAAGGGCAGTGTAAGAAAAGGGAGTTGGGGTTCAGCAGACAGGGTCACATCTCCATGGTAACAAAGTCCTGGTCTGTCTTCAACATTACTATATCTTGAAAGCCAAGAGTGGTCCTTCACGTAACTGGGATGTGGTGAATGAATTCATTGGTTAATTAAGCAGGGAAAAAGGAAAGTGTCAGCCGGGAAAAGCTTCAAAAAAGAGACAGATGAGAAGAGAGGACGTTTTAAGCACAAGTCACAGATTGCAGAAAGCCACACAGGCAAGAAAACGGAAGCACATGACACTGAAGGTCAAGTCCAGACAACACTTAGAAGTACAGGAGTGGAGCTGGCTTGAAAAGTTATCACAAGTTTGAAGCTGGCCTCCAACATCAACATGAAGTGAGAATTTAGAAGGCACTGGGACAATTTAGTAGTTCTTTCTAAGCAAACTCCATTTAATCTTTTTGTTTTCTATCTTTTCCCTAACAGGAGCACCAGTGCTCAACAGTGACTCCAAAGAAGGCAGAACACAAACAAACCTGTGGTTAATCACACAATCCCTCAGTGCTCGAACTGCATTTCCCGGGAACTCCTAGGATTATGTTCCCTGAGGCCTATGTTAATAAACATTGCATGATAGAATGACTTTGGGTTAAGCTAAATTCGTCATACTGATCTGGTAAATGGCCTACCATACGGCTATTCCAAAAGAAAGAGAATATGCCATCTGTCTCTTCTCAGACCACTCCATCCAGTAGGATGGTATGATACCTGTGAGAGCACCCTGCTGGCTTTTTTGTGAGCACTTAGAGGCCAGCACCAGATATTTGTGAACAGCCAGACATGAGGAATTTAAGTTACATTACAGATGAAGAGGTGGAGCCCAGATGGTGGTGGAGAATCAGAACTGATCAGGGCCCTTCACACCACAGCACCTATTCCTCTCCTTCAGGTTTGGTCAGTCTCCATTTTAACAGTGACACACAGGGGTATTGTGGGTGTAGAAAGTTACGTCCTTTCTAAATCTGTCTGAGCTGACCTCTTTGTGGTACTTATGATGGCTAGGGCGGGTTGCCATGGATATCAGAAGAGTTAGAGGATCTTTCGGTAAAGAGTTGTTCAAGAATGAGTAAGAGCAGAATTTGTGGGAGATAGAGAGTTTAAAAGAAAGTGAAATGAATACAGAGAAAGATCAAGAGGCCAGTTTGATGCAGGCAGAAAGTGCTATAGACCTACACTCTGTCTAGCAACACTGTTAGGAACACCTTCTTCACCAAATGTGCGCATTCAAGCTCTAGCAACTCTCGCTGACAGAGCTGCAAACACCCAGCCTAGAGGGGAATGACGGATGATTACAATGGAATTGAAATCCAGTGGGCCATGAAGTATGCACAGCATCTCCTCAGCAACCACACTGGACAGTTCCCAAGCTGAAATTCATAAAGTGGCATGTAAGCTTTGCAGACACTCGTGGTGCAAACAGCTTTCTCCTGCTCTACTTTAGCTGTGCCTAATATGAGAGGAAGAAGAAACAGCACAAACTGGTAGCAGTCACATCCAAGAGGAAAGTGGCAGAAAGGAGAGAGAGGCCCTTGTGATTTCCTTCTCCAGATACTGCGCAGAAGAGAGGGAAGGTGAGCCTGAGGAGGAAAGTTCACAGTTAGTATTTTTGCAAAGAATATCTAGTGATCTCAAATATCAGTATGAGTAAGAGTCTCAAGGACTTTCTTGAGACCTGGATTCCACCTTTCCTAATCAGGCTGAAGTGCAAAGCTCAGAAATCTGAAGAATAAAAATATTCTCAGATGAGAAAGGTGCAGCTGTCTGTGGGTCATGCTGCTAGAGAGTCAGGTCTAAGAAACTGTTAAAAGCCATTTGGCCTGAAGAGAAGTCCATCTTTGAGTGAGACAAATGGAAGGAACAGGCTAGTCAAAGGCTCCTAGACCAGGTGGCTAGAAAAGGAATAAAACATAAGCTCTTACCTTGCAGTGGACCTATTGTAAGGACTTGCCTATCAGTGGAAAACATCTACATACAGTGCATATGTACCAGGAAGGGACTTGCTTTAGTTAGAAGGACTGGAAAGAAGGAATAGAAGATGCTGTGAATATTGATGCTATACAGCCACATCCCAGTAAATTCATTCAGCTACCTTAAAAAGAGGAAACTCCTAAAGTGAACATCTCTTGGCTAAAAGTGTTAGCCACACAGATATCGTATAGCCTTGCTCTACAGGCAGTAGAATAGTGCTAAAGCCCACATACACAAGACAAATAGGTTTATGGAGTGGTGTTTTCATTTCCTTGAGTGTATGGCTTGAAGAGGCATTGTATGGCATCTATTCTGTTTCCTTAGGACCTGTCTACTATTTCCCCTAATGGATATACCATCTACATTTCTGTTACTCCTACAACAGTATGCAATGGCTCCCTTTTCTCCACACCTCCATCAACATTTGTTATCTCTTGATAGTTTCTTAACAGCCATTCCAGTAGATGTGGAAAAAATAGGTAACTATGTGACATGGTGGTGACCATTTTATTATGTATCTGTATCCCATGGCCTCAGGCTGCATGCCTTAAATATACACAATAAAGTTGATTTGTAGAAAATACCCTGCGTGGCAATGTCTGCCTGGTTTTAGCTCTGCTTATACAACTTTTTTTGTGTCACTCTGAACAAGTCAGGTCACACACAACCCAAAACTGCAAGCAAGTTTAATTATAGGGAATTGTTAACGCATAATTTGGAAGGGTCAGAGTAAAGATACTCAAGGATTAAAGCTTCCAGTGCTAAACCTGCAACCCTGACACTATACTGACCCTGTCTAACAAACGAACAAACAACAACAAGAAAAATAATGTCTTTGGAAGGCTACAAGCAAGCCCCAGCCACAGAGCACACCAGAGGAGAAGGGAGTGCAGCCAAGGATGACTAAATACCAAAATATGCTCCCATGGGGGAAAACCAAACTAGAATTTCCAATCCCACACTTAATTTGTTCCTTTCTTCTAAATACTGATTTAAACTAGCTTAAACAGGTAGATTTTAAATTAGTTTATATTAAGGTAGACATATTGATGTTGGGATATGCATAATGAAATCATTGCTATTGTTTAACCAATTAAACAAATGTATTTTCTAACATAATAGCCCCTCTGTGTGAGGGGTAAGGGCCCTTAAAACCTGCAAATCCCTAATGTACAGTGTTATTTCCTCTCATTTGGCCTTAACAGACTGTTTCTGGAGAATATGAATTCTTCTCCTTTCTAAGGAAGTGATTGTGGACATCCAAAGCACAGCTCTCCCACGCCTCCTTACCCTGGTAGCCAGAGCGATGGTAACTTGTGTAATCTGTAGCTGGCAGCCCTCTCAAAGGAACGTTTATCTTGGCAGACACTCTCATGGCTGTCATGTGACCTATGTTCAGTCTATTCCTACCAAGACGCCACTCTTTAGCAAAGCTCTGGCTATGTAAGAATTTAGTATGAGGATCCTGTGAGGCAGAGGAAGCGGTACACAAAGTGCTACTATCAGTTGACTCCTACAGATTCCAGAGAAAAGAAGACATCACATCTCTCAGGTTAGCTAGATGGGAGCCATTCAGGATACACATGCTTAAGGGACTAGTGAAGATGGGGTGAGAGAGAAAGGACTGTATGGGCCTAAGGAAGTACTACTAACTAAGCACTACATGTTCCTCCAGCAAGTTTCCCTTGGAGAGTTGTGACTAGTGAGTTTGGAGAAGCAGGCTCTGTGCTGTAGAGTCACACTGTGGGGGAGAAGCATTTTCTGCCACATACCTTTGTGATCTCTGTGGAATACTGAGATCAGAGGAATGAGCCTGTGGGGAATGGGCTTTAAGTTGGACTCCATCTTAAAGCTAGAGGCTAACTTCTCCATTTTGCCTACTTCAAGCTGTTGCAAGCCTCTAGCTACAAAGGCTGAGGGAAAGGGAGCAAGCCCAGGCATGTTAAGTAGGACCCTGCAGTGAGCTTGACTAACAATCATTACATTCCTTTACCCTGAGGACAGCACCCACCAATAAGAAACCTTAGCTGGCCTCCAATCAATTTAAATTATATTGGCATGCGCAGGGCTCCCCTGACCAATCATAATGCGCCACTGTAATGCCCCTCCTCTCTTGATCTTTAGTCAATAAAGGCCCACACCCTTTAGGATCAGGGCTCTAGGCATGGATCCACTGCCTTGGTGAGGTCTGAGAGTCCAAGCTTAAGCTTGAATAAAGGCTCTTTGTTTTTGCATACACTCCGGACTCCTTGGTGGCTTTGGGGGAGTCTGTGCTCTGGGCATTACAAGCCAAACAGCTGTTTATAGCTGTCTTATAGGGATATGGTCACAATTAGCCACTGTACACCTCTAACATTTGAATGGGTCATTCTAAGGAACAAGGAGGGTCTCTCCTAATTGGATTCCTGTTTCTGTGATAAAAGACTGACCAAAGGCAAACTGGTGGCAGCGAGGGAGGGGGAGTGTTTATTTGGCTTAGGTTACAGTCCTTCACTGAGGGAACCTAGAAACAAGAACTAAGCACAGAGCATGGAGGCATGCTGCTTTCTGGCTTGCTTTCCAACGTCCTCCAAGTTCATCTATGTTGTTACAAGTAGCAGGCTTTTCTTTTTAAGCCTGAATTGTTATATTACATCCATTATATGTACTATAGTAGTAATAGCCATACATATATGGATTTCTATTTATTCATCTGGCCACAGACTCAGATTGTTTCCATATCTAGGCTATTGTAATTTGGAATGACTTCTACCATAAGGATATGCTCTGGAAAAATGACTTTTACTTAACCTTGCAATCAAAAAATTAACCTTAACTTACCTTGTTTATAATGTAGACACGCCCACTGAGCTTTGTGCTCCTCTTGTCGTGTAAACCATATAAACTTAATCCCATATGACCCTTTCTTACCCTCGACCCAGAACAACGTATGGGTGTGCACACATGGTGAGTATCAGAAGGACTGCAAGCAGTGATTATTTGTTGGGAGAGGCAAATTATCTCATTTTTGTTACATACTACCGATGATACTAAATTGATAATGTCTGTTGTAGTTACGTGTGTGCTGTCCTAGGTCAACAAAGGCCAGAAGGGACATAATCTTCTGATAAACAGTTTCTTTTTCTATTTTCTGCTGAAAGTACAGTTTCGATGGAAGAAAGAGCAAGCCTTTCTTGGAGAGCAAGGTACTGTGAGTAGTCTGAGAAACAGGTCCTCAGAGCAGTTCTTAATTAAAATGGATGTTGAATCAGGCTGTCTTTATTGCGGGGTTGCTGTGATGTGGCCTCGCATAGTAAAGCCACATGAGTAATGCCTTAATGGACGGGGGTGTAGATATTTCTGTAGGAGACCATTCTATCCCCTTCGTATATGTACCCAAAGAAAGGATTGCCCATTATATTGCATCTCTGCTTTTCAGTTTTTGAGGAAGGTCCATTCTGTTATGCACAGTGTACTAATGTTCATTCTTACCAAGAGAGCTCAAGAATAAAGCACAGATCCGGCGCAGCTCTCTTCTCAGAGCTGTTGAAGTTACCAACTCCCCTATCACGGTTAAGCTCCTTAACATAGGCATGATGACAGCGGAACGCCAAAGGAGAAGGAAATTTTAAGGCTATTTTGTCTCTCAGACTTTCATTGAAGAAAACAAAATTAGTTCCTCAAGAGAGAGGAAATCGACCCTAAAATAGGAACTTTCCTCCTTCTGGAACCACCTCTGAAGTTTTTACAGCAAGGAAGAATTTTTGTAGTTTTAGTTTTTAGAAGATGGATGGCTGATTTGGCTTTGAGCTCTAAGCTCAAGACTACCGTTCTACTTAGTAGTCGAGGACCTTCAACATATCACTAAGCTTCTGCCTTAGTGAAATGAAATGTCCTTTACAAAAGCAGTTAAGCAGTTCAAATGAGAACACATATGTTTACAGACTGTAAATTGTGGGTGGCTGTAACATTGTTTACCGTGCTGTCTTGGCATTGTTAGTGTTATAATTGCCAAAAGTAGATCAATCCTGGTAGAAATGGATTTTTAATGTTGAGTGAGAATGTACTCAGAATTAAAGCTAGACTGAGTTTGAGGTTAGATATAATTTATTTGCTCAAATCAATTTATGAAGATTCACTTTCTAGCTCACAAATCAAAAGCTCATTACTGTGACCCAAATATTTGTTTCTCCCGTCTCGGTCCATATTTGAAATCTTGGAAAAGATGATGACATCAAGAAATATTGGGAACTGGAGCCCAATAAGGGGCTGGAGAAATGGCTCAGTGGGTAAGAACATCTGCTGTGCAAGCATGAGAACCTGAGTTCAAATCCCCACCATTCATGAGGGGATCTGTAACCCCAACACAGCGGAAGGAGTTGGAGACTGGAGGGTTGCTAGGGCTGGCTGGCATCAGCCTAGCTCCAGGTTCGTTGAGAGACCCTGTCTTAAGGTAATAGATTGGAAAATAAGATACCTGACATCCTCCTTTGGTCTCTGTGTGTACATAGGTTCACGCACACCCCCAACCATACATACCCAGGTACAGGTACATGTCCACAGACACACACACACACACACACACACACACACACACACACAGAAAGCAGCGTGAAGTTCGTTTGCCCTTCCTCCACGTAAGGCCAACAGCAAAAAGTATGAACCACAAAAATGATTCTCAGGCGCACCATCTGCCAGCTCCTTGATCTTGGACTTCCCTACCTCTGGAATCAAAAGAAATGAATTTCTGTTATTTCTACACCAACCTAATTTATGATTTATGGTGTTTGATGATAGAAGCCCAAGCTGATCCCAATACATTTGTTGAACTAAACAATTTTCTAATCCTGCAAAAAAAAAAAAAAAGGAAACCGGGAATTGATTAGAGTCCAGCCTTGGCCCAGTCAGGCATTTTGCTTCGCTTACAACACAAAGCATTATCTACCCAGTGCGGAAAAGAGAGGTCATCCCAGCCTTGGTCCCATCCATCCCTCCCCCCGTTCTGGGGAGCGCTGGCAGAAGCAAAAGCATCAGATCCCTAGGGCAGGAGTCCAGGGTGCCCTTCCAGCAACAAGCGTCCCCAGCCTTGACTGGCCAGCAGAGCAGAGGCAAGGCAGCAGCCAAGAACAAGCAGGCCCGGTCTACTCCGCAGCGCTGTGCCTGAAGGTGCCAGTGGCTTTGAAAGACTCACTATGCTGATCAAGAACAGCTTCAATAGGAGGGCTGGGCCGGCGTGCGGCAGTGCTCTCTGAAGGTGAGGACTGACCTTTGCAAGTTCCAGTCTTTGCTGTACTCTAGAGACCCAGAAACACGGAAAGCCTTTGAAATTCTATGGGGAGAGGGCCACAGAGACACTGTCACCCTAGAAAGTATTACTTGTTGTCATGGCCAAACTTTGTAGTCCTTTTTTCTGATATTTTTAATAATCCCTTTACCCATGAGCAACTCAGAGACGATATTAGGTTTTCTGTGTTTCCAGGGGTTGCTAGGCAACGTTTCTAGGCAGCTGGCGATATTTCCATAGTAAGCAAGTCATGTTCTACCACAAAGGCCATGCTTTGAAAAATACATTTTTCATCTATCATCTATAAACCCAGTGTTTTAATACTAGGGGCCTTTATCAGAGTTAAAATGAGATTCAGCATTTGATAATTGTAACTACAAGAATGCTTTAGCATGGGGATCCTGATATATTTCTGCTCTTGAAACACTCGGACTAAAAAATGCACCTGTTTTTATAGGTGCCATAAGTCAAGCACAGTCAACAAATTGAATCAAAGAAAATTCACCTAGACTATATACAATTGGAAGGGTTTTTTAAGACCCTTTAGAGATTTGTATTTTGCTTTAGTTTTAAAGTTTAAACTTAGAGGAACATGTCCTGATTCTGATTTTCTTTATTGTGGCTTTTTTTTAAGTGGGATAACTTGTGATACCATAGAATCTACTTGTGGGAGTCTCTATTCTTTTAATTAAAAATGTAAAATATAGCACTGTTCTACATCTTTGCTAAGATCTTTGCTATTTAGTTGGATGCTAATGAGTATATTCAGTATGGGGGATGTTTTAAAATTTTTAAATGTTCATTATGCCTGGAAATTAAAAAAAATCCAGAAACCCTAGGTGGCATCTCTGCTGTTACAGAAAATTAGCTTTTAACAATAAACATGTTAATTAATATCAGAGGAAATTATTTTTTCATTCTGGTTCCTTGCCATTTCTTTAGAACCATGCAGCTGTTCCCAATACAACCCACCCCCGTCCTCTCTGAAAGGCCTGCAGTGATTTTGAGAGAATTAAATATCCTGGGTTCCAAATACGTTTTCACAATAGGCATCTCACAAGAATGTTTGCAGAGTTTTCTGAAGCATAAATTCACCCACAATATTTTCACCTGCAAAATGTATGTGGTAAGCTAGCAGTACTCGTTGGTCGCTCCTCAAGAAGCTGAAACTACCAATGAGATGTAGTAACTAAAAATTAGCTCTAAAGCAAAGATGTTTTGAATGCCCCTCCAATCTTCAGAAGAAAGACCCATTACTTCTGAAATTAAATACTTTGAACTGATTCTTCTCTGACTGGATTTTATATGACAAGAGAGATACAAAATAAATGCATAAAATATATGACAAATTTATCTTTTAAATTTATATGTGATCTGCTTTGAATTTTTTTGCAGTGGTGGGCATTTCAAAGACAAAAGAGAATGTGACCGAGTTTATCTTCAGAAGAAACAAATGTTTGTACTCCAAGGTAAGGATTTTCTGTCATGATTTTTTAAATTTGACAAATCTACAGGATGAAAATAGCTGTCACATTTGAATTTTGTTCAATTCTTTGTGTAGCTAAACAACCCTTATAATTAAAAATATTTTTCTTTTCTGCCAAACCACAGTTTCCACTTGGTTCTGTCATAAACCCTGAGGCTCCACTATATACCAGTTACTCTGCCAGGTTCCAGGGGCACCAGAGAAAGGAGGATGCCCCTGTCTTCAGGGAGCCTATGACCCCGGGGAGGAAATGCAAAAGACTAGGTATTACAGCAGTGTGATGGAGCTGGGAAAGAGTAAATGCAGAAGACCAAGAGAGGAGCCTCACAGATGTCATCCCAAGAAGATGTCTCCAAGAAGAGGATTAAAAAACAAAGAAGTTATCCAAGACAAAGAGTCAGATAGAGAAGAAAGAAGAAAAGAGGAGCCTAAGGAGAAGGAAAGCAGTGCCCCTTCGGGGCTGTGGGTACAACCCCCTCTTTTATTTTCACCTGTCTGTCCTCTGTGCCTGTTGGTGTCAACCTTTCTCTTCTAGGGAACCTGTCATATGGGATGAAGGCTCATCTGAATGACCTTATTTTAGCTTTCTTACCTCTTTAAAGGCCCAACTCCAGCTGCTACATTTACAGATGCTGAGAACTAGGGCTTCAACATAAGAATTTTGGAGAAACAATCTCAGCTCCTAAGATTCACTTTGGCTCTGAAAGTGGAAGTCGGGCAGGAGAAAGAAGAGGTGACAGGACACCCTGGAGCGCATGTCCAGAAGGGGTTCTCAGTATTCCTAAAGCCGCCTGGGACAATGATAGACAGGGACTGGAAGTGCCCTTTGGAATTAGGGGCAAGGGAGACATGATGACTTTGCTGTAAGCATGGTTTAGAGCAGTAGTGGATGCCAAGGCCACTCCTCCTAGTTCACGAAGTTCAGAGGTGCACCATCCCCTCAGGAGTCCATCTGGAAACGGGAGAGCCAAGGGCAACTGAAGGAGACTTTCAAGGGAGGGATTATCGGTCCACAAATAATTGTTGATTTTTCAGTTGTAAACAAGGGGCTACTGGAGAACATTAGGCAAAAACTTGTCATCAGCAAGATCCACATTTTGAGCTAATGGAGACATTACAGTTTTGCTTATTAAAAATAATTTTCTCATATGCTCAAAGACTAGATGATTAGGTTGCACCAAAACAATGTCAGTTGCTGGGTTTGGAATTAGATTTAGGAGTAATCTAATTTTTTTTTTTAATTTTAGCAACTTCTTAATGTTTATAATAATAGAAGCTATCATTGACTATTTACATGTATTAGCCAATGTGCTAATTGCTCTTCATTGTCTCCACTAGGTCTTTGAAAAACTGTACAGTGCAGCCACCATTATCATCTTCATTTTACAGTTAAGAGCCTTCATGAAGTTAATTCAGCTGCAGTTCAAAAGCCAGTAAAAGGCAGAAAATGAACCCCAATTACAATCATACTGCCACTTTTAAGAACTATGCCACAGAGGCTGGGGGGGATGAAAGATCATGAGGTAGTTGCTGTGGAAGCATGAGGAACTTGAGTTTGGATCTTCAGCATCCATGTAAAAATCTGGGTATAGAGGCACCTATGCCTGTAATACTGCTGCTGGGGAGGCAGAGACAGGAGGATCCTGAGGGCTTGCCAGTCAGCCAGTTTAGACAAATCAGAGTTCCAGGTGCAATGAGGGACCTTATCTCAAAAACAAAGCGCATGAAAGATACACCCACATAGACATCTCTGGCGTCCACATGAGGATACATGGGCCCATGTGACATGTGCATACACACACAATAATGATGATGATGATGAGAAACAAACTTGCCACAAATACTTCAAAAGCTATAACTGTGTTTGAGAAGGGACAGTGAAAGGGTAGTATTTTGTTTAACTTGTGCTTTAAAAAGACACAAAAATTATTTCATATGATAGTAGCCATGATGGATGACCTTCATTGGAAATTTGACTGGATTTAGAATCACTGAGAAAACATACCTCTGAGTTTATCTTTGAGGGTCTCCCCAGAACAAAATGTAACAGGAGGGAAGGTGGGAGGCACCATGCCATGGCTGGAGGACTAAATAGAGAAGAGAAAGAGAGCTGAAGACTAGCACCCATGGCTCTGCTTCCTGACTGGGGACGCAGTGACCAGCGGCCTCATGCTCTTTCTCCATGCATTCCCCACCATGAAGGACTCCCTCTTTAAGGTGTTTTTGTCAACAAGGAGAGAAGTAGATAATAAAAAACAAAAGAAAAAATATTTTTATATTCTCTCATCACTTGTCACATCACAGGGTGGAAAACTTTGGTTTAGAAAGATATATGTACATACATCTCACCTACCTGTCTGATTGACACAAATTTCTGAAGAGTAGATCTGTTTTCAACATTTCTTATCTTCAGAAGATCTAGCTCAGTGAGTTCACTGTTAAGAGTCCTACTGATCCATAGCAAATGTTCACTTGTTTGCTGAATTACTGAACATTCAACAGAATATTGAAAAATAAGATAAAACGGGAATATAAACTTAAACACATGTAGAAATATTGTTTGAATAACTCTTCAGTAGGTTTTTGAACTAATACGTTTCCCTCTATTTTTCATCTAAACATTATTTCTATTCTCTCTCTCTCTCTCTCCCTCTCTCTCTTTCCCTGTCTAACTCTCCCTCCTCTCTCCCCAGGTAAAGTAGCCCCATGTTCCCTGTTTCACCAATTTAAAAATTTTTTTATTTTATGTGTAGGGGTACTTTGCCTGCATGTGTGTAAGTGCATCACATGTGTTCAGTGCCCACAGAAGACAGAAGAAGGTAGTAGAGTTTTCTGGAAGTGGATTTACGAATGATTATTAACTGCCATGTGGGTGCTGAGAACCAAACCTGGGTCCTCTACAAAAGCAGTCACTGCTGTTAATGGCTGAGCCATCTCTTCAACCCCAGTAGAATTGGACAAGAGAAATCTCTCTTCAAGTTGTTAGTTGTAGGGGTCTGGCCCCCTGCAGCCCTTCTCTCTTAGTGCTAGGCTCTCAGCCAAGAGCTAGCAGGATCTTGTCAATTGCAAAGCTGAAGTAAACAACTTGACCTTTAAGCTAGTCAGACCACAACTTCCTTTTTCCTGTTTTCAACTGTGTATCATCAATAGAGGAACCTCCTGCAAATACAAAGGCTATTGTCACAGCCCTTGATGGCCTCCCAGAACTTGAAGGTAAGACCCTGTTGCTGAAGACAGGACATATTTTAGACACAGGATTTGGAGCAATGGATCTGTAAATGAAATGGAAGCCTCCTCCCTGAAGACTAGCCCCTCTGGCTGGGATCTTGAACCACACAAAGAAAAGTGGAGCTGAGCACTAGCATACATGCAATAACTGAATTCTTCTGACTGAGGACATAATGCAATCAGTTGCTTCAAGCTCTGGCTGCCTTGACTTCCCTACCATGATGCACTATATCTTAAAGTGTGAACTGAAATAAACCCTTTTCCTTTAAGTTACTTTTGTGGAAGTATTTTATCACGGCCCTCAAAAAAAAAAAAATAACACAACATCTTCAAAGATAAATATCAAAGAATTAGAAACAATTAAAAGTTGTTTCTGCAAGAGGGCATGGAACATGGGATAGTGAGAGATAGTATACAGAATTGCTTTCTATTTCCAGTTATTTTATATATATAATATATATATATAGTTTTAATAACTCTGTTTGTGAGAGCATTTTCCTACAGTTCAGTCAAGGAGTATCAATGAGGGAGGCCAGTTGGTTGCAGTGTCTCCTGACTGCACTGCAAACTGCTAATTAGGCAGTAATACTGGCGTTATCAGAGCCAGCCAGGACTGTGGATGATTAGACAGAAGTTATAGAGATTCTTGGGCACTAGAAACCTTAACAAGTAATCTCGGTCCTTATACCATATACTTCCCTTGAAAAGTATGCATTTCCTTTGTTTCCCACAAAATTTAGTTTGGGGTTACGATATTGAGAAGTGAACTGCAACAAATGTAAAGAGGTGGTTTGTGGGGGGGTAATGTATTTTTTTATTATTTTTATGTGTATGAGTATATTCCTTGCATGTATGTAAGTGTACCTGTGTCCTGCAACACCTCTGGAGGTCAGAAGAGGGTGTCAAATTCTCCTGGAACTGAAATGACAGATGGCAGTTAGCTATGTGTTGCTAAGATTCAAATCTGGATCTTCTGCAGGAGCAGTCAGTGCTCTCAACTGCTGAGCTATCTCTCCAATTCTGTAAAAAGATTTTTTTAAGTTTGTTTGTTTGTTTTCATTTTTATTGAATTTTTGTGTGTTTCATACAGAACATCCAAATAAATCGTAATCATCTTTATACCCTTTCTCCACTGTCACTGTCCCATAGCACTCTCCCATACCCCACTGTAATTCATACATTCTGTCATTTGCATTAAGGCCTCTTGTGTCAAGTTAGTGTCCCCAGACGTTTCTCAGTGCAAGTCATTCTACTGAGGTCTAGTCAGTCTGTCTAGAGTCCCTCACTTTAAGAAGATCAACTCTTCCTCATCCAGAAGTAATCAGTTGCCAATATTTCTTCATTTAAGATTGGGGTCTGCTGTCTGTTTCCCCAATTCTGTGCTGGGGTTTTGTCTGCTTGAGTTTGTATGGGTCTTGTACATGCTGGCACCATTGCTATAGGTTCATATGGGCAGGGCCCCAGGAGCTTATAGAATTCCATTTTCATATGGTGATGTACCTCCTACCTGGCTCTTTCAATCTTTCCACCCCCCTCTTCTGCAATGCTCCTTGAGTCCGGGGTGGTTGAGGTTTAATATAGAAGTCCTGTCCAAGAACCATCATTCTTTAGAATCTTAATCTCTATGCTTTGGTCATTTTGATCTTTTGTGTTCCTGGCCCTCTGTTACATGTGGGAGCTTCATCAATGAGAACTGAGAGATTCATTAGTGTCCTCTTTACCCTTTGTTCTATGTTCCTTGAGTCTTAGGTGTAGTGGTTGCATTATAGCTGTCCACTTAGGCTTGGGCAATTCAGAGACAATGTCTGTGTGTGATCAGTTGTAGTACTCGGTAATAGTCTCCGTCTGGTGCAAAGAAACATCTTTGATGAGTGGTGACTGGGATATGTGTCTATAAGCATAAGAATACATATTTTGCACATAGGATAATGGAAAGAAACCAGGAGGAAAATAAGGAACCTGAGAGAGAAGAATAGTAGGAGTCAGGTGTTACTAGGGGAGAAATGGATAAACTGGGGGCATTTAAATGGGAGGGAGAGGGAGGACTACACAAAGAATTTGGGGGATAAAGAAAAAAAGGGAACTCAAGAGAGATGAGACCATAGGAGACTGGTATTATCAAGGGAGAAATGGAGCCAATGGACTCTTCAAATGGGGAAGACATGGAGGAAGGGTTAGACAGGGAGAGAGAGAGGAGAGATAAACAATGCCTCACTAGTGTAAGAAACCAGAAGGAATCATATCAGTACAACCACCCAATGAAAAAATCACACATACAATATCCCTACAAGAGTCCATGTATATAGTTGAAAGTTGCATAACAAGAAATACTGCGAGTCAGGAAAAGCCTTCCTTTGAGTTGTTGGCCAGGCTAGTCCAAGAGACTCCCAAAATAACACAAGCTATTGCCACAGCCCTTGATTTCCTCCCAGAACTGGAAGGTAAGAACCTACTGCTGAAGACAGAATATACTTTGGGCACAGGATTTAGAGCAACAGACCTGGAAGCTACTTCCCCTGAAGGCTAGTTCTTATAGCTTTGAAGAGCATTGCACAAGGTGCTACAGGAAAACATCAATTGATGGTCCAACCCCAGATTCAAGGCCAAGTAACCACATCAATGACCAGCACAGCACATGACACTGGTGCATTAATGGCACTTTTATTGGGGCATAATCAACAGCTACCTAGGTGGACTAAAAGACCACTCAATGAGAGGAAACCCAAATGTGGTACTATAAACATACTCAAATACATATGGCTAGAGAATCACAGGTCTTAGAAAAAAACTCAAGACCATCACATCATCCTTAGATTAATGCCATTTCTTACTATGTGAACAGGTTTTTTAATGGTACACTGTACTAAATCTGAAGGCCTTAAGCAGATGTGAATCCTAACTCTTGTTATAAATTTTTAAGATGGTGAAAATTACCAAAATGTACATGTATTGATTTTTAATGCTCTGCATAATGAGCGGATAAGTGCATCGTGCCAATTCTATCTTTGGATTGTCAGGCATGATTTGAAAGTGCAAGAACTTAACAAATTCAATAAAAAGTAAATATATGGATACAAAAATAAAGATGATACATACCTGCAGTCTTAATATTTGTGAGGCTACAGCAGGTGTGTCATGAGTTTGAGAGCAGCCTGAGCTATATAACAAGATGGTGTGTCAAAAAAAGCCCCAATAAATAAAAAGGAACTTTAATTTTCAAAATAAGGGTCATATGGTAGAGTGGCTCCATGGCAGAATGTTTAATTAGTATGTGTAAGATCCTGAATTTTGTCTCTAGCAACACCAAAAATAAAAATAACAATAATATTAGTACTTATTTGAAGAGTAAGTGCCCTAATACTTGTAAAAATATGGTTCACTGCCTGACATAAGGAGATATTTGGTAATGCCTCTTATCATTGTTATTACTAATAATTATTAATCAAATTATTAGTGTTTGATTGAATGGAATCAAAGCTATTTGGGAGAGAGATGTCTGGTTACTGGGATCAAATGTGAACAGTGCAGTAATGGGTATTAGAACAAATGTGATATTAAAATTATTTGAATACAAAAATTCTTAAGTCTCCTTCATCTTCTATATAAATAAATTAAATTAAAACTTGTAATTAAAATGTGCTTTTTTAAGTGGATGCTGTTATTTCAATTGAATGTTCTCGGACAGAGGGGGAGAGGGATATTTTGGAGAGACAACGAAATGTGGCAGAGGTATAACACTGAGCTTCTGACCAAACAAAGGTCATAAGTCCTGACATGTCTTATCTGATTTTGACTTTCTACACCGGTTAACATTGCAATTTGGGGGTATACTTTGCCATTTATTAATGTTAAACATGAAAATAACAGTCATTTGCATCACCCTGAAATGAGGCTAATTGCCAGTGCTCGATACTTCTTATTGTAACTTCGATTGTAAGTCACAGATGAGTTGAAGACAAAGCTAGAATGCACCTTGGTAATCAACCTCCGAGGTCTTAAATTACCTCTACAGCATGATCATCAAGTAAATAGGGAACCCTCCAAACAATAAAGTAATCACATACAACAAAGGTAAAGAAAAGCTTTGTTCCCTGAATTCTATTCTTCCAGGGTACATGAAGGAATATAGGTGTTGCTGACCTGCAAGCTTTCTGTAATCTGAGACCCAGCATCAGTGACAACAGGAAGCCTCCGTGCTCTAATTTTCTCAGCTGTTAAATGAGACTATTAAGAACCCAATGTCATGATGCTTTGTGAAGAGTAATAATAATAGTAACACTTAGGAAGTATTAATGCCTATGCCCATCAAATAGTGTTTATTAAATCTCAGTTATCATCAATGTTGATAGTAAAAAAAATCTCTAATCAAAACCACATACTCACTAAAGGACATATTTTTCTCATAAATTAGCATTTTCGTGTCACACTTATCAAAGAATTGTATCTGTTAGTTCTGACCTCAGAATAATTTAACCATTGGGATAAATATATCTGAAAACAGCACCACTTCTTCCTATTGAGCTCAGGTGAGTCTTCAATATCTCCTGTCAATCTTGTTCCTCTCTCAATCCCAGGATTCTCTTGGAATCTGTGTAGAAAGGATAATTACAGAAAAGAACAAACAAGACAATAATCCATGTACCTAGGAAGGGCACCCATCTAGTAAGTCAATGAGGCGGCCTACATGATTTGAGAAAGATAAAATCATACCTGTTATGTTTACTGAAATTGTTTGCACTAAGTACTGGTTTCCATTGCTCTAATGGAGCACACTTGTCTTCACATCTCTCTCCTTCACTGCAAACCCATTACTGATCTTGACTTGCACAGTCTCATAAAACCTAAAAGCCAGAAAGACCCTCAGAGAATTTCTAGTCCCGTTATGTTGCAGATGAAGAAACCAAGGCATGAGACAGTTAACTGGGTTATCCAACAACAAAATTTAAATCTAGGTCACTAGAATCCTAATGCAGGTCCTTTCGCCTGTCATGGACCTTTCATTTTTTTTT
This sequence comes from Eospalax fontanierii, assembly GCA_035773235.1. NCBI lineage: Eukaryota > Metazoa > Chordata > Mammalia > Rodentia > Spalacidae > Eospalax > Eospalax fontanierii. The sequence goes on along the minus strand of CM069536.1, from coordinate 22,288,604 downwards.
AATATTTGTGAATGGTTTATTGATGCCGAATATAACCAAATTTAAAAACACATTCATTTTATTGTTGTAAATTGAAGCAGGAACAACGTAAAACAAAAGAACTCAAAATCTGTATTTATAACTTGAATTAAAGAGATTCAGAGTTGGGAGGAAATTTAGATTTCATTTAATTAAAACTCTCCATTCTTTAGCCAGAAAACCCAAGACCCATGGAGTCTGGTTTATTTCCTAAAGCTTCAGTCATTAGGAAAGTTTTCCTCTACAACTCAGATTTTCTCTTTTTCATGCTACCTTCCAGTGTAACACATTGCCGCTCCTGTAAAAACAACCCACACCACCCAAGAACTCAATTAAAAACATAAAATTATATATAACAAAAATATATATAACATAAAATTTACCACCTATCAACTTTAAAGCATCAAGCACATTTCCAATGTTGTATAGCTATCTAGTTCCAAAATGTTTTCCTCATCCCATTAAGCCATCACTCCCCATTACTTCCTCACTGAAATTGCAATCATTAATATACTTTCCATCTTCACACATTTGCCCATCTGGGACATTTTCTATAAATGGAATCATAGTTGTTTGGCCTCATGGAAAAGACCAAGTGATCTGGCCTGGTCTGGTTTAGTATGTCTGGTCATTTATGCACATTACAAATGTATCAAAATTTCGTTGCACATTGGGGCTGGAGACATGACTCAGTGGATTGACCAACTTAAACTAAGAAGTGGGTGCTGATAGGCTTATCACTCCAAATGATGAGGTGTTCAGGTCTACATGACTCTAAGGAGATCAACTAAAAGGACTGTTGGAATTAAAAATAAGGCCTTTCTGCAGGAAGTGTGCTGTCTTTATTACTTCTCAACGACCCTGTCAGGGTATTTTGTAATACTTAGTATCATTAACATCATTTGATGACTCCTCGGTAAGTTAGACTTGAATTTGCCATATAACCACGCAGCTGTTCAAACAAAATACTTGTGCATTAATTGTTTATACATCACATGAAAAAGTTATAATATATATATATATATATACGCAAAATGTGGAAACAACCCTGGTGTAGCGCAGTTGATGAAGGGTTAAATACATATGTTGCATCCAAACAATGGAATATTATTTAACTGTAAGACACAATGAAAAAAGTTTTTAGAATTTATTTTTATGTGTATGAGTATTGGCCTGTGTGCATATATGTATACCACACGTGTGCTTGGTGCCCACAGAGGCCAAAGATGGAGAATGACCTTGTGAAGCTTTATTTATAGCCTCTATATGGGTTCTGGGAACCAACCCCAGGTCCTCTGCAAGAGAAACAAGTGATCTTAACCACTGAACCTTTCATTTTTTAAAAATAGAAGAAAGTAAAGTACATGATATTAATTTTAGTCTGGGTAAAGAAAAATCTCATGTTTTTCTACTTGCTAGCATCCAGAATTGTTGGTTCTCGGTTAGTGATCTAACTATGGAATTAAACTCTATTCCTAGCTACCGAGAATGAGCAATTTAATGGCAAGTTATGCTAACATGGTCATGGTCACTCTCTTTACTCGCAGTCACCATAGGATGCCAGGTAATACCAGCATGCTAATTAATCCTGCCCATCTGGCTAATGCAGTCTTGATCATTTATAATCCAAAGCCTTTGGGCACAAAGACCTATTAACATGCTAATATACCTTCTCACTCTTCTTTTCAATTAGTAATTATCTATAGACTGAGCCAATGAGAGGTAATTTTTCCAAGTGATTAGCACCTTGAAAATCATGGCCATGCTGGTTGCTGATTAACATTCTTTGGTTTTGGCAGTTGGCATTTCTCATTCTAGCAAATTACTCCGGTGGGTTCAGCCGGCAGCTTGGGGTCATGAAAACTCAAGCTTATTTGACAACCAATTACTATTTTGAGAAAATAGAAATATAACATATTGATTTGTGAACTTGATTCATTTAACAAAATATTACATCCAAACATTTGTTCCAGTTCTAGAAGACTTTCCAAAGACAACTGTAGAAATTTTAATCTGAATGCATATTAGACACTATTACTGAATTGCTATTGGTTGGCAACAACAGCATTATGGTTTATACGACTGGTGCTGAAGTATTTAGGTGTGAAACGTCTCGACGTATGAAATTACATTCAAATGCTTCAGTAACAAATTAAAGAAGATAAAGAGAAGAAAGGGAGAGACAGAGAGAAAATTTGTGGTGAAACATTTAAAAAATTGTTTTCTTTTAAATATAGTTATTACTTCACCATGATGAGGAAAGATTTCTACTATAAACACTTATTTCCAGTAAACTATCAGTATAGCAAAAAATATATTCATAAAATGCATCCATTTGTCTGATATTTTTTCCTTTTTATTAATTTTTAGGTTAATATAGGGTTTCATTATGGTATGTTCATACACATATGGCATGATACTCTGTTCCCATTTGGTCCCACACACATGCACACTGCTCCCGTTCCACCTCTGTCCACCTCTGGCTGCTTCCTTTTCTTCCCCTGATGGTCACCCATTCTGCTTTTTTATTATGTATATTCTATTGCCAGCTGTAAGTTCCCTCTCCCTTAAGATCTTTAACCACCCTGTATGATTTCTTTAGTTTTATGACTTACACATAAACACAATATAAACACATGCATGCATAATTATTACTCAAGGTTCTGGTTATAATAGAAATTATGTGGTACATGGCTTTTTAAGTCTGCTTTATTTCACTTAACATAATGATTTCCATATCTATCATTTTCCTGCAAATACTATGATTCCATTTTTATTTACAGCTGCATTAAATTCCATTGTTTATAAAGTCAACATTTGATTTTAAAATTTTATTTATTATTTTTATTTGGTGTGCATGAGTGTGTTTCTTGCATGTATGTAAGCGAACCCATATCGTGCAATGCCACAGAGCTCAGAAGAGGGTGTCAGATCCCCTGGAACTGGAGTTACAAATGGTTGTTATCTGTCAGGTGGGTACTAGGAATGAAACCCTGGTCCTTTGCAAGAGAAACCAGTGATCTTAACTGCTGAGCCATCTCTTCAGTCACTATAATTCCACATTTCCATTAATCATTTAGCCATCTAGGCTCATTCCATTTCCTGGTTAGTCTGAATACTGCAGTAATAAACATGAATGTTCAAGTATTTCTTTGGTATGTTGACTAAGAGTCCTAAGAGTGATATGGCTAGATCATGTAAGAAGTTCTATTTTCAGATAATTGAGAACTGATTTCCATAGTGGCTGCACAAGTTTCCAGTCCTTCCACAGGTAGATAAGACTGCTCCTTTTCCACATTTTCACATTTGTTTCTTTGACAATAGTTATTCTAACAGGAGCGAGATGGAACCTGAAAACAGTTTTAATTTGGAGTCTCCTGATGGTGTAGAATGTTGAACACGTTTGCAAGCATTTGTAGGCCATTTGGATTTCTTCGTTTGAGAGGTATCTAGTCAGCTCATTAGCTGATGTATTGACTGGATGATCTGATTTGGAGGAGTTTAGCTTTGTAGTTTTTCTAGTATCTGTATATTAATGCCTTATCTGACATGTACTTAGCAAAGGCTTTTTTTCATCTTATATCCTAGCTCTCCATTCTCATGTTTGTTTCCTTTGCTATGCCAAAGCTTTTGTTTTTATGTAATCCCAAATGCCAGTTCTTGAGATTATTTCCTATGCTACTAGAGTCACTTTCAGAAAATCTTTGATTATGTTTCTATCTTCAGGTGTTTTACTTATGTTTTCCATGAGTACATCCAAAGTTTCAGGCCTTAGATGCAGGTCTGTGATCCATTTTCAACAGGCTTTTGTGCAGGATGAGACAGACCTAGTCTCATTCTTCTATGTCTGGGTTGTTTCTGGGTTCTCTACAAAAGAAAACACCACACTTATAACCAGTGTTTGAATCGAGTGTTAATGATTTCCTTTGTCAATATTTTCTTTTCTATCTCCCTAAATGTTCGAGTTGAAGTTTAAAATTTTAAAGTTCTAAAAATTCTTCACATATTGCCTTCTGTATATTGTTACAAGTACCTGCTGCACTCTACAGGTATCTGAAGAGTGACTATGCCTAGGAGAGGACAAGGTTTCCACAGTCAAAGTACACAGCTCTGGTCCGCATATGGACCACACCCCAGTTCACAGCAACTTCAAATATATCCTGTGTAGCTGCAAGTGCTTTGGAGCCACTACCAAGCCTCAACCATTCCTAAGATCTGTTGTGCGTCTGCTTCAAAATCACTTTCACTTTATTCTGTACTGTCATTCAAAGTTAAGCAGCAACAACTTTAAAGATTGGCTTCATATAACTGCAAACCTAAGTAACTTTATGCTGTGTTAAAATCTCTTCAAAGCCAATGGATTTAATTAATTTGAATAGAGTGGTCAAACTGACAGTAGATGTGAATCTATCTTCCACAGAAAATGAAAGGCGTGGACAAAGTAAACAAGGCCACAGGAAACCATGCCCACAACCCCAAAAGGACAAAGACAGCTTATCATGTTTCCATGTTTCTTTCTAAAATTTTCTGTTGATGTTAAAGATGTAATGCTGAATCAAAAACAACCCCTGAATAGTGATTTGAGGAGTAAACATTCATTGAAACATCAGAACACCACAGCTGACATTTCCATGTACATTATAAATCCTCTTAATATCTTGCTCTTGAAAAGACAAGCACAAGCACAAAGCCATATTCCTTCAATATAATGTAGCTGCTTTGAAAACAGCCTGTTTTTTGCATTTAATAGCAAATTAAGCCAGCTTAGACACTTTCAGAGGACTAAATGTCCATAAATAAAATGTAAAATGTCACATTATACATTCAGCCACCCATATTCGATGACTCTGGCTTTTCCCCTCATTTTTTCTGAAGGAAAATGAATTGAAAGTATCCATGAAAGGATTGAGAAGGACTTGTTATATATTAAAGGATTAGATTTAATAATAGTGCAAAGTATTTTGTAATTGCCTCTATAAAGTCAGAAATTTGGTTTCATCAATGATGCACTTGCTCCAAAACCTTTACCATAGTAAGATGCTGGCATATGAAATGTCACCACACATATGCACATGCACCCATAGAGATAGATACATATTCTAGACATTCAAACTTTATTCATATTTTATGTAGAAATGATAACCTTTACCCCAAAATAATTAGGCCCAAGTTGATAAAACCAAAATATGGAATTATAATATCTTTTCAAAATGTTAACTAAGTGTCTGATCTTAAAACAACACAAAAGCCAGGCAATGAATTTCTTGACCTAATAAAATAACCAAAGGAAGGGGAAAACAAGATAAGTATAGTTTTTCTTTGATATTCATGCAAATCTACATTTCTGAGAGACTTATTACTATACATAAAACTTGGTGTTTATGATTCTTTTTATCTGGGAATGGGTTTTAAAGAACAATGGTAATTAGAAAGAGGAAAGAATAGTTGAAAATAAAACTGGAAACAAGATTTTAAAACTGGGGAACTCTGGAGATGGAGAGATGACTCAGGTCTTAAAAGCACTTGCTGTTCTTCTAGAGGGCCCAAGTTTGGTTCCCAGCATCCACTTCTGACAGCACACAACCACCTGTGACACCAGATCCAGGAGATCCAGCACTGTATTCTAGCCTTCATGGACAAAAACATACACAAACACACACACACACACACGTTCTTTAATTCGAGAATTCAAGATAACTTTAGCCCCGTTTTTTGAAGTATTCAATTCTCTCTGCTTTTTAGTATAGAATAGTGTTGTGACAAATCAAACAATTATAAAGATCCAAGATTCATTTGCTTGGAATGCATCTTCTCAAAGGTCCCTTTGCCTCTCCTTACAGAAATCTTTAAAATAAAGCAAACTTCTAAGTTTAAGATGAACACTCTCAGTAACAAATGCTAATTTATTACATAGTTATAAAACTACAATACCATCAGCTCCAGTAATAATGAATCCCCATGGTCTCTGATTTCATGAGGAACTTGATATAGCTGAAAAAAGAAGAAACATAATCAAATGTCATTGTTAATGATATTCAATTATTCCACCTGTGACCTGAGCTATTATGACTATTGCCTTGTAATTGCAACTCGTCCACTGGGAAAGCCAACTTTGAACATTATCACAGCGTAAAGGTCACTCAAAAGGTATGCAATTATAACGAAATTATATGGCACTTATGGAAATGAATTCATTTTCTTATGCTTAGCCCCAGATGAATTTTTTCTTCAAATAATAACTCATAGAATTATAAAGTATGAATGAATACATTGTATTTTATAGCTTCCACATCTATTAAAGAAAACCAACATCAAGTTTTTCATACATAACAGCTTTTCTTAACCACTTGTGTATTTTCATCTTACCAGTTGCCTTCTGTGTCTCTGTCCTCATGGGGCCTTACTTGCATTTACAGGGATGAAATCAACTACTTCTCCACTTCTCCCCTTGCCTGTTACTCCTCTCTGCCCTGCTGAATTAGGTGTGGAGATTCTCTCCAGCCTCTTGGTTACCACCAATAAGAAGGGAAGACATCAGAAAGTTCTTCCCTGTTTTTTGTTAGCCTAAAAAAACAAATATAAAAATTCTTGGTCTTTAGTAATATAATAGAAAAATAAAAAGAAATACATGAAAATAAAGCCTATTGTTTATTTACATTTATATCTTCATAATAATTAACCCCAATTTCTGCCAACCCTTCTGTGTCCAAGGTCTGTTTGGGACTTTTTATACATCTAGCATGTCATCTTTCTTCATTTCTCTGTATTTCAATTGCAAAAATGCTCACTAGAAGTTATGTTCCATTGAGGAATGGATGAGAAAAGAGGAATTATTAGTGAACAACTTTAGCAGTGATTACCGCATGACTAAATCACGGGCGCTTAAGCAAGAAGAAAGAAATTCAAAGGAGAGAGGGGGAGAGAATAACAATGGCAGAACACCCTCCTGAGTCCTGAATTATAGCGCAGATTAGGAAGAAAGCTCTCACCCTGGTGATGATATTGTAAAACCGAGTCTAAAACAAACTTCCAAGCAAGAAAGAACTCAAACTAAAGACTGATAGATGTCGAGTTCTGAACCAAAATAATAAATCAGAAGAGAAGGGAACTATGGTACAGGGAATGTAGGAAGCTCCTTTTTGTTTGATTATTTATTTTTTGAGACAGGGTCTCACTTATTGCCCTGGCTAGAGTGAAACTCAAATGTGTAGACCAGGCTAGCCTCAAACTCACAGAAATCCACTTGCCTCTGCCTTCATAGCTCTTCATAGCTAGGGTTAAAAGTATGCACAACAGGGCTGGAGAGACAGCTCAGCTGTTAAGAGACCTCGCTGTTCTTGCAGAAGACCGGGGTTTGAAACCCAGCACCCACATGGCAGCTAACAACTGTCCATAACTCCAGTTCCAGGAAATCCAAGAGCCCCTTCTGTTCTCTGCTGGCATTGCATGACACAGGTGCACATACATACAGGCATGCGACACACACATATACATAAAAATAAAGCAGGAAAAAAAAGGTATGCATCACTGTGCGTACCTTGGAGAAACTCCATCTTGGCTCTGCATATAGAATTCCAAGACCATCCACAGATCTGTCTGCTCCTTCCAGTCAACCACATGGTTTCCCCCAAAGAACTGAGCTGTTGCTTTATTGACAGTAGAAAAGTTGCTGTTAGAGAGAGGGAATTGATACCTTGGTTTCCAGATAAACAGTATGAACTTCCATTTTCAATTCTTTAAGGAAGAGTAAAAATTTAGATAAATGTAGACATAGACACATATACAATATCAATAAGAATTGATAGGGAAAAGTATATGCATACATGCTTTTTTGTATATTAGGCACAGACAAAATGCTACATATTGTTTATAAACATACCTATATGTATATGGTATTAATGGACTGGAATGATTTCTTTTTTCTCCAACATTAGCTTTCTTACTGATAATGTTTGTGTATTAAAGTAGTTGTTTAAATTTAGTCAACTAAATTGATGAGATGTCAAGAGAAAGATAAATACTCAGTCAAACTGGTTGTCAACCGTTATGTCCTTAAGCATTAGACAGTTACTTTTCTTTTGAATACTTTCTTATAGATGTGGTCTAGTATTTTTCTTTATTTAAATTTGTATTATTCTTATTAGAGTCATCATGGAATCAGCGAAAAATTATTCCAGTTTTTGGGAACAAGTAATGAGTTTAATTTTGTTTTGAGTAAGGGTCTCACTATGAAACTCAAGCCTTGAAACAAGATTCATCTGTCTTTCCTCCCAAATAAAGGAATTAGAGGATTATAGATGGAGACCACAATGCCTCATCCTTTTTATTAATTCCCTTTTCACAGTTCAGCAAAATCAGATATCAGCCTGTTTCATATCATTTTAATATAACAATAGTTGTACCCTGGAACATTGGTACATAAACCAACTTATGACACTCTTCATCTATTCCTATTATCTATAAATAAAATTTTTCCATAAATATTTATTTTTAATTATGTAAATGTGTGTTTGTCTTTATGTGGGTATGTGCTCATGAACACAGATGCCTTCAGAAACCAAAGGTGTCAGATGCTCTTGGAGCTAGAGTTACAGGTGGTTATGAGCGGATCTGAACCAAACTCAGATCCTTGACAAGAGCAACAAATGCTTTTAACTGCTTAGCCATCTCTCCAGGCCCAAAAAATAAAATTCTGAATTTATACCTAATTCAAAGTAGCTTATTTGTAGTACTAGGGCTCAAATACAGTATATTGCCCATGCTAGGCAAGCACTTTAACCACTGTTCTATATCCAAATCCCTAAACACAGCATTCCTGAACAGTTGTTGAATCAAAACTCATCTGAACCATTATCTACAAAGCGTTCTACACATAAATTGCTGTAAAGAACTGGGAACACTGTTTGATATCCTTGGCCAACCAAGGCTTTATCTAAACACACAAAAAAGATAGTATTTCTAGGCTTAACTCTTACCACAGGAATTTTTTGTTTAACTGTGTTGGGATTAGGATAATTACCAGTTTCACTGAGCAAGCCAAATCTAACATACAGCATGGTCAGGCATAGTGGTATACACCTGTGATCCCAAAACTCAGTAGGAGGAGGCAAAAGAATTTCAAGTTCAAGGCTAGCTTGGGCTACATAGTAAGGATATTGTCTTAAAGACAGAAAGATGCAGAATGGTCTGAACAAGTAGGCAGAGCCTGATTCTAGCACCAGTTCTGAGATGGAGAAGTTTCTGCATGCATTGAACTACTCTGCCACACGTCCTTATCTTTTCAGAGTGTCTCTCAGTGTCCTCATGATCCATCAAAGAAAGTATAGTGACTACATAAATGAGGATGGCCGTTAAGGTGAACTATTTCAGAGAACAGTGCCCTGAGGAAAGAACTGTTTGCATTATACACGGCTTTACACTGATTCTCTCTCCAACCACAAAGGGAAGATGGATATTCTTTGGTCAGATGAACAGTTTATGAGGTTTTGCACTATATAAAGAGACATCTTCAGGGCCTTGTGTATGCACACTGTAAAACCTTGAGATATTTTATGTTACAACATACATATTTAATGTGATAATAAAAAAGCTTATTTATTTCAAAGTCCCATTTTATCCTTGCTTATATAACCAAACAGCCTGATGCTATTGGCTACAATTTCAAAACTTTCATGATTCACATTGGCAACGGGAATATGCCCAACTTCCAAAGACATATAAATCAGACACGACAGTGATGACACACTCAGGATGAGTGATGTGGCATCCATATGGAAGCACCGCACTGGAGACTGAGGAATATAGATTATTTTAAGGGCCGGTGCATTTCTTTGGTGCCAAACTATTCCTACAGCAGGATATTATTCTAATTTTTTTTTATTTCCCAAAATGGTTAAATTACAAGCCTCAAACTATTTAGTAGATACAGCACCACACCATAAAAATGCAAGGGGTGATTTTAACAAAAGGCAGAAATAGCAACGAACTAGTAAGCTGAATTTTTTTTAAATGTTTAAAAATCAAATCAACACATGGAAATTCATTCAAATGACACCAAATGGTATTTTACTACTCAGAAAATATACTCTTAAGTTCTTTACTGCAGTGTCTGTCTCTGACAAGGATAGTTATTAGTAAGCAGAAACTGCTGTTATAAATAATTTTCTATGACTAATGTGAGGAAGTTCCAAAGAAATGGCAGGCACTGTTGAATTCTACTGGACTTATTTGAAGACTGAATGTAAAGAGTGGGATGAATATTAAGCATCACATTGCACCACAGCCAAAACATGATAAACAAATGAATTTACACATCTTGCCTAGGTTTATCTTGCATCCAGCCCATACTACAGGCAAAAAGACATGTCCTGAGTTGTAAAAGTAGGTAGATAGCATTATCAGAAAAAGTCCTAGTTTCAATTGCTGTTTTATACTATTTAGAAAAAAATTGCTCCAAAGGTTATTATAATAACTACTGTTCAATCACATTATCTACCTCTTTGAACCTAGGCTATGTATCCATAAACTATGAAGGCATTTGAACACAGTTTAGTAATTGCTCAAAACCTCAGACAAGTGTAGAGCCATAAATTTGGTCTGCCATTACCACAAAAATTAAATTAGTTAATTAAAATAAATAAAGCATTAGACAAATTTTTACCATTTTAATCATACACAGTTAATTGTGCTTCTAATTGAGTTTACTTGGAAAAACAATTTTATTCTGATATATGCTCTTTACCTAATTCTTTCAAAGAATTGTTTGAATAATTTTTGTTACATTTTAATTTGTTTTCTCTGTGTATATGTATGTATGGGGGGGAGCAGAGAAAGAGAAAAAACATGCAGTGTGTGAAGATGAAAGCACAGCTTATCAGAGGAGTCTGCTCTCTCTTGTATATGTGGGCCCCGGGGTATTAAACTTGAGTCGCATAAGTCTTGGCAGCTACTGCCTTTACCCCAGCTCACTGATCCTACCTCATTCTTTTATGTGAAGAAGTCAGACTTCTACTGACGTTCTGTGAACACTTTCTGTTTGCTTGTTAGAGCTGCATCTAGTGGTGTTGATCCAGTCGACATGTTTGGAATAAAGCTCACTTTCACCATTTGCTAAATAATCATTAAAGAGTGCCATCAGATCTATTAACTTTTAAATTAAAGCAAACACTTTCATAAATAAGAGTAAAGATGTGCCATTTGCAGGAAATAGATACAATGTGCTGATTATCATTTGGAGTGAATTAAGTCAGACACAAAAAGACAAATATCACATTCTCTCCCATTTGTGGATCCTAGACAGATGCACGAAATCATGGCTGTATATGGGTATGAAAGCAGATGCATTACCGTCCAGCGGAATGAAGGGGATTAATGAGAGGGAGATGGGAAAGAGAAAGAAGAGAGGGGCATGGAGAAGAACATGGTCAAAGCACATTATATTGTATGACAATGTCTTCATGAAACCCAGGTACAGTGGGGGGCTGGAGATGTGGTTCAGCTGGCAGAGTGCTTCTCCAGCATGCACAGATTCTGTATTCCCTCTCCAGCACTGGAGACTGCATAAACCAGGTTTCTTTACACACACCTGTAATCCAAGCACTGGAGAGGTTGTGGCAGAGGATATGAAGCAGAAAATCATGCATTATAAGTTCAAGGGGAACCTGGGATATGTGAGACCTTGTTTCAAAAACAAAGGTCTAAGAAAAAGGCATGTACAATGAATGTACCTCAATAAAAATATATAAATAACATTGTTCAAATAAATGAAAAGAATCCTTTATCCTAATTATCAACTTCAAGTCGTTTTTGGGTTTTGTGGTCTGACATGATCACACATTAGAAGATGATGAAATAGCTGTTCTGCTTTAAAAATGTCTCCTACTCCAAGGGCTGAGGATGTAGGTGTACGGTAGAGTGGAGACCTAGCTTCTATGAGGCCCTGAGTCCAATTCTCAGCACTAGAAAGAAAAATGCCTCCTACACTAAGGTAAGCATCATTTGTCGCACTCACTGAGGCTCTCCACGTAACTATTCTTTTTTTTATTTATGTTCTTCTAAAGGCACTGAAGGAAATAATTTCAACGCTTGTGTCCTGAATCTCACTTTTGATTGTAGTTGCTTGAGAAGAGCAGTAGTAATTTCAGAAAACGAAAGAGACATTTAATTATGTGGTTCAAAGAAGAGAATGGAAGTATATATCTTCCCCTACAGTGCAGTAAACTGCATGGAAGACAGAAAGGCTTTACATCCATTGCAGACATCTTCTCAGAGTCAGCACTACGGCCAAACCGGGGAATCACGGATATTTTCCCTGAAAATGTTGCATTAAGATTTTTTTGTCAGATGCTCTAAAAACATGCATTGAGAGGATCATAGTGATCCTAAAGGATAAGGGAGAAGAAAATATGGTTTCTATTAAATGCTTCATTCTTTATTCTGTTTTATTACATCCAGACATGTGTAAGTATGTGTTGGAGGGGGCTGGGATGTGAGGACGGAGGATCAGTAAATTAAGGTACTAAAGTTTTGGGGTTTATTTAAAGTATATTTAAACATTTACACATTAGAAAGAGGTTGGGGAAATAGCTCAGTGGTAGAGCAGCTGCCAGCATGTGCAGAGTCCTGGGTTTGATCCTTAGAATACACACACACACACACACACACATACACACACACACATACACACACACACACTCACAAACTCACAACTTGGAAAGTATTCCACTGCGTTACACATTCTGTTAGGTATTCATTTATCTATGCCACAAAAATACAGTGCATTTTCAGTAGGGAGAAAGAGACAGAGATGGAGGCACACAGAAAGACAGCAATCAGAGCTTAACATGGAAAAGAATATGGAGACGAATAATCATCAATATGATAAACATGATAAACATGTATTAACTTTATGTAAACCTAGAAAACGTCCTTAAGTTTTAAGGAATTGCTTAGTTTTTGCAGTATCTTTAGAATTATCTGAAATTTCCCTAGACAGAAAAAGGAATGGCAGATAAAAAAAAAAAAAAAAAAAAAAAAAAAAAAAAAAAAAAACAAAGAGGGAGAGAAAGGATATTCTAAGCAGAAGGAACTAATCTGTTTGAAACACAGAGAGAGGAAGACATGGCACCAGACGTTCTGAATGGGAGCTGACTAGAGCAAAAGCATCAGTGAAGGGCAGCATGCCTCGCTGTGACCACAAATTTGAAAGAAAGCATCCTCAATGTATCTGTTAGTTCATTTGACAAAGAATGGAATCCACTGCTGAGGAGACACGAGAGTAATTAGAGCTGGAGCTAACTGTTTCCAAAAAGTGATAAGCGCCGTAAAGCCTTCAGGCTGGAGGTCCTTCCAGATACAGGAGGCTAACCCTCACTGGTGGCACTGAGCATGCTTTTAGAAGAGAGAGTGAACCCCACGTACCCTAAGAATGCTGGACATTTCCTTCCTGGCTACTCTCTCACACGACAAAAAAAAAAAAAAAGAGAAAATGAAATGCCTGCTTGAAGAGAAAAAAAATAATTTTTTTTTATAATACAACGGGACCTCTGCATCCCCAACCAAATGCAAGTCAAAATACTAAAAGAGAATTATATTTGTGATAATTGGCACAGACTGTTTTGTTGTCATTATTTCCCAAGCAACAAAATACAGATAACTATTTGCATAGTTTTGCATTGTATTCGGTATTACCTAGAGATGGCGTGAAGTATACATGATTTGCATAGCTTATCTACATACCTATGTCACTTTAAAATTAATTTTCACATTTTTATGTGTGTGTTTTGTCTGCACTTATATAAATGCACTATAAATGGGCAATGTTCACAAAGGCCAGAAAAGTTCATCAGATCTACTGGAACTGGAGTTACAGATGGTTACTATTATCCATGTGGGTCCTGGGAACCAAACCATGGTCCTCTGTAAGAGCAGCCAGTGCTCTTAACTGTTGAGCCATCTCTCCAGCCCCCACACTACACCATTTTATATGTGACATATGCATATGAAACTTGAACATATGTATACTTAGCTATCCTCAGAGGGTCTTGGAACTAATCACTGTTGGATACAGATGGATGACTATATTCTGGGAAGAGAATTAAGTCATCATTCATACCAAGTTGGAGCAAAACTTGGTAGTCAGAGACACCTATGTTTGAGCAAGGTAAAAGGAAATGGTATAGACATTATGAAATTATATTACAGAAAAAATGCAATTGAAGGAGAGAAAAAGAAGGCAGACTATAAGAAAAATATAACTCAGTGAATAGACTAAAACAATTAATTGCTCCATGTCATATGACACTTTGACACTAGCAATTCAACACAATATCAAGACACTGAGTCAAAGACCAGTTGATAACACAGAATAAAATTTAATTAATTTGAAACAAGGAACAAAACAGACACTGCTAAAAATCACATTAATTAACACAGTAAAAACGGCATGATATTACAATGACTTCTAATAAAAAGCAGAAAAGCAAGAAAGGTTAAAGGTACTAGGGAAATTCAATAGAAATGGAATATATACATGACCCAATGCAGGAAATGTGTTGTAATAGAATTTATTAAATGAACAAGATGTATCCAAAAATGTAACTGAAGAAAATTTCCCCCAAATAAAGAAACAACTGAGTTTTCAGATTTAAAAGAAACTACAGTGTTCTAGAAAACTTAGAAACAAAATACTCAGGCCTATGACAAATGTATTTTTTAATTTTTGAACTTTAAAACAAAAAAACCTCCACAAACCTCAAGCCATCAGGTAAATAAGCTATGTGGGGCAAGAAGGATCATTTTCACAGAAAACAAAGCTCAGAGTACTGTTAACATTAAATCTCAGAAGACAAGGAAGTACTGTGCAGAAGTTTAGTAAAAAAAAATTACAACCCACAATTACAGTTCAAGGAATAGAGGAGCTACCACGAACTGCTTTTTAGAGTTTGCCTACAAGGGAAGTCCAGCCAAATCACAGAGAGATGTGAGCATCTTCAAAATAAACAAATCGTAGTAAAGAGACAGTGAAAGCAAGTGAGCCTCAGTGAGGAGCCAATCCCGAGCAACTGTCAGGACCATAATCACAGCTGCTCAACGAATGCATGATGTGAGTTCACAGGCCCACAGAAGAGCCACCAGAACTGGGACAGAATGTTCAGGAACCTTTAACACACAAGCTGTTGAAGTTGTATGGGAATAACTTGCAAAGTATGGACACAGCAGACGGAAAGGCAGGTTGAAAAAAAATAGCAAGGGACACGGAAGAAGATGAAGAAAAAAATGAGGTCCTCAGAAAGGACAAAGACCTGTTAGTACCAAGCTTAGCATATGCTGTCATTTTATCAACACCTCTGGTAGTGTAAGGACTTTTACAAGTGCTTTAAGTCCCCATTTAAAAAATAGTACTTTGTGGCCCACAGTTCATTTTCATTGCAAATTTGATGCAGAAATAAATCTGACTGTACCTGTGATGCCACGTTAGTATTTGTTTTATAATTTGTATAGTTCTTTTATTATTTCATTTAAGAGCAACCTAAATAGCCTTTCTGAATGTTATAGACTGTATAATTTATATTACAGTGCCTACATTGTAACATAATAAAATCTCCATTTATATCGTATTATGTTTTCTTAAGTTTTGTTTAATAATGTCCTTTCCTTAAACACCATCATCCCTAAGTAATATGATTCAGGTCAAAGAAGTCTATAGACAAACGCCTGTCCAATTCCAAGTGGAAAACAAAAGCCTATAAAAGTTTACATATATATATCTACTTCACTGCAATGCAGGGACAAGTTCAGACATTGATGTTCTTGTGTTTCTTATATGAAACTAAGTTTATTGGATATAAATGTTTTCTACCAAGATTTCTCTTTATTTTTACTTTAGTAGATATATAAAAATGCCTTTTTCCCCACCAATCTGTGACTGGCAAAGCATAACAAGAAGAAACGGACACCCTGGAAAATAGCCTCCTGTCTTCCTTTCTCTATAAAATATATTTATGATGCAAAAAGGTGATTAGACAAGGAATTGAGTTCTTCCCTTCAACACCCGCACCACTCGGCTCCCTACGACCCACCCTCAGGAAGAAATAAACAAGGCAGATTTCTCATTTTCCTAATTTCAAGGTGACTGAAGCTCTGAAGTCTGCCATAACGGATGCTCATGGACACTTAAGATTTACACTCTTCACGAAATAGACAATTCATACGTTTTACCACCCAAATCAACCTTGAATGCCCTTCTAAACGTCTACAAGGAATAAAGATGTGATGATCAATTTTACACATTTTCGTGCTGGCATCGTACATAGGCTGTGAAAGTTTAATAGGGCTCTATTTCTGAAAACTGCACTGTGTTGCCTTAGCTGTTCTGATACTCTGGGATTTAGAAAGGTGAATCATTCATTCTGTCGCTTAGGGAGATATTTTCAGAGAAAAGGAATCTGAGTTCCTTTCCAAATCTAAAACTTTCTTTCAAAAACCTGTTTTGCTGAACACATGATTGCTTACCAGGTGCCTGCCAAATAACGTCTTCTCTTCTTGGAGGATAATTTCAAGCTAATTCACTTGCAAGCAGCATCTTTGGAAACTGTGGCTTCTGTTGTTCTTGCTCTTGTTCTGTTAACAGTTCTCTCTGATCAAGTTATAACGTCTTCAATTCACCACACTATGTTGATTTTCCCAATTATAAATCTCTTCTTAATAGCTGAGCAAGAAATAGACTTGGGGGTCTGCCTGCTTTTCTTAACCCCACCCCCAAATAAACTAAAATGTGGCTTATATCACAGCACATAACATAAATTCTACACTAAAAGGAGTCTGGTTCTGACCTACAGATATTGGTGTCGTAGGAAAAGCTGATTGAACTTATGAATTCTTGTCCCCACCCCAGCACTAGAGATTACAACATCTGAGGTGGGGCCCAGAGGGCTGAGGTTTAATAAACACTTGAGCTGGTTCTGATGATGTTAAAGCTGAGAAGTACCGGGGCTTATTTCATGAAGGGTGCTGACTCTAACAAAATCAGAGTCTCTGAGGCTGGAGCCCGAGCAGGTATGTTTTAAAGTCCAAGGTAATCCCAAGACAGAGAAGAGAGCCATGGGTCTAGACTTCCCAATAAATGGTAAAAATCCCTTCTTAGGATTTTTTGTTTCCCTTACACAGAAACAACTTGGGGGTTTGCATTTTTCTAGTTCTTTTTGTTTGCTTGCTTTATCTGCTTGACTCACTTGAGGTAAGAGTTCAAGCGCGAGTAATGGTTCATTCTCTGAAAGGTTTAGTACAATCTTCTGCACACTGGCTGTAATAAGAACAGATCTGAGTTCTCCACAGCAGACTATCTTATTTGGTCTCCACAGCAAACCCCTGAAATAAGTAGATCATTGTTTCTAAAACTGAAAGACTTATATGATTTGAAGAGGAACTAGAGTATTCCTGGTTTAAAAATGTGCTCCAGAATGTCACTATCTTCTCACCATCTTACAGAACTTTCCTGCCAACCCAGAGATCTGCCTGCTACTAGGTATCTCATGTTCTTCAACTTCTGTGTGAGATGCAATTTCTCTTTAGACAAACTTTCCACTCTCGTTTAATCAGCCCTTTACTATCCCATCTCCCCATTACCACTTCTAGGCCAGAATTCATGCCTTTCAAGGGTATCCTTTGGCTGCAGGATCCTGACTAGCTTGAGGCCTCTCTCTTCTAAGCCGAGGCACCTTGCACTTCTATTTACAGAAATACTGAGGGTATAGAATACAGTATACAGTGAGCACATCTGCAAAGTGGGGAAAGTAGGTCGGAAAATGAGCATATTTCTTGGCTCATTGATCTTTAACACCAGCAATTCTCAAAATAAAGGAAATCACCAGGTGGATATGACAGTCCACATTTTTTTCTAGATGAATTTGCTGTTAGTTTAATCGTAACCTTCAGATGGCTCAACAGTCATGAAAATGTGGACTCAATGAGGATGTTGCCTGAATAGCATACATATATTCACGTGTTGACATGCACTGTCTATAAGAAAGACTTGCAAGTAATTCTTCTCTTCTGTTCAAATCCAGACAATCATACCATTCACAAGCTGTATTTATAGATGATAACTATACACACTCTAATTAGAGACTTTGAGTTTTTTTTCCCTCACCCCACCACCTAAATGTTGAATAGTCCATTTGCATCTCTCAGAGTATGGGTGAGTTATGTGCGATGTCTTGAATTTTGATCATAACCATGTGCAGAAGGTAGTTTACTACTGGAACGAATCAGCATCGGGTATGCTTTTCCTCCCAGAGCGATTATAATACTTTGCAAGTTTTATTTACTGCACTGCCATAATTAAATCTAAACCTTGATCATCAAGACGGGGCATAAAGATAAAGAAGCACAGTTATCAGGATCATTTGTGTATCATGACTCTGATGTTGCTATGCTGTACCATGACATGACAGCTTCTGGTGTTAGATCACACTCCTTTCCAGGAACAAAAGAGGTTACATGTTCTTCCTGCTGACTGGAAAATGATAAAAAGCAAGTCCTGTGGTAAACAAGTAGAACAAATAGTCAAGATTTGAAACTGAAACCGAAGCTCAATTAATAGCATCACTCCTTCACAGAAGCACCAATCAAAGGGCTAATATGCAAATTTAACTGTAGATTGCTAACAAGAGGTATAGAGTCCATAGCCCAAATTCCAACTGTCTAGTCCCTGATCTGTATGACCTTTTCTTGTTTCAGTGTCTTCATCTGTAAAATGAGGCTAGTGACAGCTTTTACCTCATAGATTCTCTTCTCAGGGGCTTAAAAAGATGCTTAGTGTCTACCATACATTAGTAATAGTAGTAATGGTATCGATCCAAGAAGAGTTCCAATTTAAAAAAAAAACAAAAAACAGGAATGAGACTACAAGGGATACCTTCTGTCTCTCTCTCTCTCTCTCTCTCTCTCTCTCTCTCTCTCTGACTTTAAACTTGTGATTATGTCTATGGTAACATCTTCCTCAGTTGCCCACATTCCTGCTCTCCTTGATATCCACAACCACCTATAAACGGGCAGCAGACCCCAACCTTAGCTGAAGAGCCATTGGCAGCTGATCACTGCTGAGGGAGGGAAAGTTGTTCTTCTTTAAGGAAATGACACTAGATGATCTCCCAGGGGATGAACTCACGGTGAGGGACATCTGGGGACACAAATGTAACATATGTGACCGAATGCATGGAATCCAGTGAGGGGGGTACAGATAATAGTGAGGGGTCTAAAAATGATTAAGAAGTATTGTATGAAATGCACAAAAATTCAATAAATATATATTTAAAAATACCTTTAACATTACTTCCCTTATACTTAACATATAAGTCACAAGACTTTCACGTCTAAATCTTTATAGTTGTGTAGGAATTGTGTGATCATGTTAGAAAAATGAGCAGTTTACTTAGATGGGACATAAAAATAATATTCAGCTTTCAAATTCATGAAAAATTAAGAACTACCAGATCTGAAGAGATCTGCAGCAGAGATGAGCTTCTTGGGCTCACATTTAATTTTGTAGAGAAGACACCCAGTTCAGAATAATTTATATTTGAGGTAGACTCAAGAACAATGTAGTCAAAGCGCACTGTTTAATGCTAAGCACTCGTGCGTGCACCGAGACAAGCACTTTCCAATTCCCCTGTGTTGTTCCTACTCCGGTGCTTTCTTCCTCCATAATGTTAATCCCCTCAATAAATATCGAAAAGTAGGAATTAGAACCAGACTGATACATGAGTCTGACAAGAAGTCACGGTCTAATCAGGCCTCTTTAACATAACCAAGATCAATATTTTTTAAAGCCAAGATTGTGGTCAGAATTGGCTCTAACTCTCCCATTGAAAATCTGACACCTCAGGGTTCTATGCATCAGTTAAGCCTTTTCCAAAATGCTCACGCATCTGCTCGCAAGTAAACAAGGCTGGAATATTTATTTAGGCAACTGCCTGAAGTCTTCTTTAGTTCCCAATTGATGATCTGACTACTTCACAAAACCAGGTAACTTCTATGTGTAACTTGGAGAGGGTCAAAATGGCAACTTTTCCACATTGGCCACTGGAGAATTGAAGGGCCTTTTGTCTTTCCTGGAGAACTGTTAGAATAAAGTGATTAACACAGCAGAAAAAATCCACTTGAGAAAAAGACAGATGAGATCATGTCCACAATCAACAAGTTCAGATCAGTTTTGTATCTCATGTTCAAATACTGTTACAGCCTGATGTTGGGAAGTCCAAACAAGCTGGGCCGTGGGTTCAGCTGATAGTCCAAGTGTCTCCACTCTCTCTGTGGAAATAATGAGAATGATACCTACTTTGCATAATCCATATTAAGAGGAGTATATATTTTCAAACTTCGTGCTGTTTTTATCAAGATGAGTGTGAAATATTTATTTAATTTCTGGTGTATTTGAATAATTCAAGTGAGATTTAGTTTGAAGAAGAATCCAATAAATACTCTTAAATGGAGTCTAAAAATGGTGGGGAAAATCCCAGTACTCTTATTTTACATGGATTCATACACCCCAGAAAGAGAAGATGGTCAGAATATAGTGGATGCAATTTTAAACAAGACTAAGGCAAGCTCTGGAGTGGGGATTCTAGCTGTACCTGAGCTCAACAAGCAAAAGGAGCAAATCTCATGTAGATAGTCATTTGAGTCAAGAGAATAAAACCTCTCCCCAAGTATTCAGACGTATCAGGCATAATGTGTACTATCTTCCATTGTAGTCAGCCCCCTATGCCAGCCAATTCTACATTCAGGAGGTCAACCAACCAAATTGAAAGGACTTGGGACTTTTGAAATTATGTGTGCTTTAATATATAAAGAGGTTTTCCTTGTCATCATCCTTAAAGAGGACATTATAATGATTATTTATAAGCATTTATATTGTGTTAGGTATTATAAGTAATCTAGAGATTATTTAAGGTACACTGGAAAATAAGCACGTCTTAGATGCAAATACAATGCTATACAGAGGACATGAGTTTGTGTGAATATGGGTATCAAATGGGTCCTAGAACCAGTCCCCGTGGCTGCGAGATAATGTATTCTATAATTCCTTGGGTTCCACAGTTCCTATGTTGTGTAAGTAGATAAAGCCTATTTCTTCAAGATTCTACAAAGAACAAAATGGCTTGCTTAGTCGTGCCATAGTCATGAAAAAGCAATTTTAAAAGCAATCAAGCCATTTGGTTAAAAGTAGATCAGGAGAGCGCAAATCTAATATTATAGTACTTTATGAGTCATTCAGCGCTTGAAGGGTATTACAACTTTAGGATCAACCTAAAGAACATATCCTGACTTTATGGCTTCTAAGTAGTTAAGGAAAATCGTTTTCCTCAATGCTTCTACCCAGGCAATATAAGGGCTGTTTATCAGGTGGGAAGAAGGAATGGAGAAACTCCTAAGAAGTCTGTTTATTCAAATGTCCTTTTTTTTTTTTTTTTTTTTTTTTTTGGCTGATCACAGGCCAGTCACAAAATAAGCTGGAAAATGAACCTATTGTCCAACTACCTCAGACCACAAACTCCTGATTTTACCTAAGATGCTTAAGTACCTTCACCCTGCATTACACTGATACCATCCCAGCTCTGTCCTACATTCTACTCTCCATGTATAGAAAAGATTATGTTAATTAAGAATCTATTTGGAATTGAAATTTATGCTGTTTCTCATACTTCACAAGCTTTTGATGATAAAATTCCTTAAAGTCATTCTGTGGAAAGATGAATG
This sequence comes from Eospalax fontanierii, assembly GCA_035773235.1. Classification (NCBI taxonomy): domain Eukaryota; kingdom Metazoa; phylum Chordata; class Mammalia; order Rodentia; family Spalacidae; genus Eospalax; species Eospalax fontanierii. The sequence goes on along the minus strand of CM069536.1, from coordinate 22,266,827 downwards.
TCATTCTAGTCAGTAAAAATATAGTTCTTTTTTTTTAATTCATGAAAATCAATCAAGGTTAGTAAAATGTTTGAAGTTTTGTCTAAATCTTAATATTTTCTTTTGTTTCTTGTTTTGAGATAGAGTCTCATGTAACACAGGCTGGACTCAAACTCACTCTGTATTTAAGAGAGGCCTTGAATTCCTAATCCTCCTGCTTCCACCTCTTAAGTGCTGAGATCCCTCGCATGTAATAATTTATCCACTGTCTGGATAAATTATTTTTAAAGCAAAATTATACACAGGTCAAAGAGGTAAGAGAAGTTTCTTGAAATACTGTTGATTCTCTATTTTTATTAGTTTTTAAAGTTGCATACAAAATAATGGGTTTCATTACGGCATTGCCATACACACTTTGCTCTTCTCTGCCCCCTCTCTTCCTCCACTGACATCCCATCCTGGCCCATTTTCTGGCTGATTCTGTTTCTCCTCTTAAATAGTCCCATTCTGCCTCCTTCGTGTCACAGGTGTTCCATTACCCTTCTCCACCCTTAATATCTTAATATAAATACCATTCTAGTCCCATGACCTACACAAACACACACACACACACACACACACACACACACACACTTAAATCTAAGTTCTCCATAGGAGAGGAAATATGCAGTATTTGTCTTCCTGAGTCTGGCTTATTTTGTTTAAGATAATGATTTCCAGTTCCATTCATTTTATTTTTCTTTATGACTGAATAAAATTCATGATGTGTGTATACCACATTTTGAAACAGTATATATGTTCTATGTGTGTACATGTGTGTGGTGTATGCATTTGCACATGTATGTTTGCAGATTTGCTTGACCATGATGCACATCTGGAAGCCAGAGATCAACTTCAGGATTCTTTATCACTCTCCATATTTTTAATGTTTTATCGAGTTTTCATGCATGTCATACAATAGATTTTAATCACATTTAGAACTCCTCCATCCATGCTCCCTCATAGACCTTCTTCAGCAGCTTTCATGCATTCTGTCATATATGTTAAGTCCTATCTGGTCAAGCATTTGTATTCAGATGTCCCTTGATGCAAGTTCATCTGCTGGAGTCTAGTCAGTCTATCTAAGAGTCAGTCCCTTTTAAAGCAAAATTATATACAGGTCAAAGAGGTGAGAGAAGTTTCTTGAAGTACTGTCGATTCTCTATTTTTATTAATTTTAAAGTTGCATACAAAGTAATGGGTTTCATTACGGCATTGCCATACATACTTTGCTCTTCTCTGCCCCCTTTCCTCCACTGATATTCCCAGCCCAGCACAATTTTTTGGCTGATTTTGTTCCTCTACTCTCTCTCAGGCTGGAGGGATAGCTCAGCAATTAAGAGCACTGACTGTCTTAGAGAAGACCTGGGTTTAATTCCCAGCGTGGTGGCTAACTGAAGTCTGTAATTCTAGTTCCAGGGGATCCAACACGTTTTCTGACCTCCTCAGACACTGCACAACATGCAGGCATAACACTCATGAACATAAGATAAAAATTTTAATTAAAAAAAAAGATCTACTCTCCCTCACCCTACAGTAATCAGTTACCAGTATAGCCAAATATACATGGCTGCAGAGTCATACATAGTTCTTACAGAAAACAGTATCTCTGTCATCTCTAGACAAATGCAAGTTTTTACTATATGCTAAATATGGATCTTTATATTCAGAGACAAGTATAACACACATCACTCATCAAGGAAGTTTCTTTTTACAACAGATGGAGGTTATTATAGAGTTCCACAGTTGCTCACACACAGAAATATATGTCTGAGAGATTCCGTCATATTTTTTTGAGTCTCTCACTGAACCTGGAATTCACCCTTTTGGTTAGACTTACTGGTTAGCTGGCATATCTGCTCAGATTCACAGTCTCTCCAGACTCCCACAGTGTAGTTATAAGTATGTATTGCCACACGGCATTTGACATGCACTCTGGGCATCTAAACTCAGGTCTTCACACTTGGGAAGCAAGCATTTTCTCTACTGAATCATCTTTCTAGCTGCTGCATTTCCATGTGTTTTCTACAAACCCTTTGATATATAGTTTTATTCCTATTGTCAGTGTCTTACTTCAGACTTGGTTTTCTCTTTCCCTATTTTTAATGGTCTTTTTGTTTGTTTTGTTTTATTTTGTTTTTGAAACAGTATCTCACTGTTCCAGGCTTGGCTGGCCTGGAACTCACGAATTTTGGCCTGCCTCTGCCTCCTGAAAGCCAGTATTAAAGGTGTGCACCACCATGCCCACATGGTGTAATAGTCCTAAAGTCTCCAAGCCCTCCCAATCTAAATTTCTTGTTGAAATTCTATCCAGGCTTTGAAGCTAATCTTTACTATTTTTTCCCTAACTAAGCTAACTGCATACCTTAAAAACTGGAATACTTTTTAGTAAAAGGGACCTACTAATGGTTATTCCAAGATATGATTAACAGATGTAAATTGTAACAGTCTTTGCAAGGTAGACCATGCATTTAATGCGTGAATGAAGGCTTTCTTTAATGAGCAAAAAAAATGACTCCATTCACCTTATACCTCATACGCCACTGCAGCCCTGGGATATACGCCCACTTGTCTTACCTGACACATTGCTTCTTGTATAAAAAGCATTTTGGAAGCACTTGTTCACTTGAAACAGCTGATGTCATGTTATACTGGCAGTATGAAGAGAAACATTATCTTTTAAATGATAGAATTTCATTAGCACCATATCACAGCTGACTAATCAATCTGTAATGACTATGTCTTAAAATACTAGGATTTTGCTTTAGACATCATCAGAGCTTGAAGAAAAGTTTAGTTCCTTCTTCAGTAAGTTTCTGCTATGTTTTCATAACAAACAGAAGTCTAAATTTTAATTTCTATCACGTAAAGTCACTTTGAGAAAGTTACTGTAAACTCTTGGAATATTTAAAAATAAAGTTTTTGCTTTCATTTGTTTTGAGAAGCATCATTCTGTTTGATTAATTTATATACTAAAATAAACTCAATAAATAGCTAGTGGGGTATATTACTTCACTAACTTTTGTAACAACTGGCTCTGAATCTAAACTATTAAATATCTTTAAGGGTAATCCATGAAGGAAAACCTATAGTTTTCTAGCTAGATGATATTTCCAATGGGGAAGCTATTGACTAGAAATAGTCAAACTATTGTTAATAAACAATCAAGACTAAAGGAAATATTAGCTCCAGTAACACAGCTTTGAGCCTTATGAGTAATCACATCTGCTCAGGGGAAAGGCAATTCCCTTCTAGGCCTCTACATTTCAACCTCTGCCAGCTTTTCAAGCTTTCTGAAAACAGAGCTTAACTGTCATGGCTGATTTTTAAAATATATAACCAGGTACTACTAACATATGACTTTCACAGTATGGAGGACATCCTAAAGAAGAACTGAAGAACTTAACATTTTCACAAAAACATATATTTGAGTAGAACCCCCTCAGCACATTTCTCTGGGACTGATTGCCACTTCTCTCTATGAGATACAGAACACAAACATAGTCCTATGCAGAAACATCCCAGGCCACAACCAAGGACCACTTCGCTCTCAAGAAATCCAGGGTTCTACCTAAAAATAAGCAATAATAATAATAATTCACTTATGTCTTCTGTCTAGCTGAAGGGATTTTTGGAGGCTTATAGAAATAATACTATAAAATGAAATTTTTACGCTATATTTTAAAATCAAAATTAAAAGAAACTATTGAAGAATAAGATAAAAATAAGGATTCAAGTTAGACACAGAAACATATGACATAAGTCTCTGTATAATTACTGAAGATGGCTTGTAAATTTGAACTCTAAGCCTGTCAGTAGTCAAAGCAAAGAAAATTCATAATGAATTAGAAAAGGTGAAATCTTTCAGAAGAAGCTCATATTTCTCAAGTCTGAGAGTAAAATCATTTTCCACTGGGCCCTCATTAAGGAGAGTCTGTAAGTTGTGCTGAACTTTGTTCTTATCTCGCCATTTCTAGTTACTGAGCGAATGAGAGTTTGTTTTAATAATATCATAAGCGTCTGTGAATTTAGCACTAATAGCCAGAGGTAGGAACCCTGCCATCAACCTTTTCTACAGTCCTAACTCAACCCAATCCAGTTTCCTCCCATCAAAATCATCACCATTCTGAACCACATAGTCCCGTTAGCCTGGTGGCCTTTGTATGTAGGTGTGTGGCACTTATATCCACTCTTAAATGTTTACTTTCTCTTATTTTAGTTGTTTCAACTTTACAAAACGCAATGAAAATTATTCTGAATGTAATTTTAGGAGTTCTGTTTTCAATATTATATTTCTAAGCTTCATCCATATTATTGTATGCTGCTATCGTTCTCTTGTTCTGCTTCTCTTATTACCTTCACATGTGACTTCAGCACAATCCACTCTTTTCCTCTCTCGCTGGCAGATGTTTGGGTTACATAGGGGGCAGCTAGTATGAATAGTGGCACTATTCATACTCGGTGTGTGTGTCCTATTCAAATGGACAAGTGCTCCACTTAGTTATGTGTCTAGGAGTGAGACTGCTGGGTTTAACATCCCCTTAATAAATATGGTCACTTGCTTGCAAGTGCTTCATAAGGGGTAGGATTTCATATGATGCCTGAAGAAGAGGACATCAGAGTTCAATTCACTTAAGCTATTCAGCAGTTTCTGATAATAGAAATTGATCCAGAGTAATATTTATCAAGAGAAATACAATACCTGTGCCTCTATGACTATCATTTTTCTAAAGAATGAAGCAGAAGAAAATTCAAACCTAAAAGGCAAATTAACCATGTGGTTAAGAGTAGGAAAAATTATATGCATTTATTCTTAAAAAAAATGTTTCAGATCGTCATCCTTTGTTTCTTAAAGTATCTCTCCTTTTCAATGTCCATTTAGTTCCCCTAAGGTACAAACTGGAAACGCTTTATGTGGGACTCTAAAGCATCTTCCATGTTTCTCCTTCAGTAGGCCTCTTCCTGAATCAAAGTCCTGTGGCTCTCCTAGAACAGGTCAGAGACAGCATTGAGACCGGTAGGGGCAGGCACTGAGCAGAGATGGTGTGCGTGATGGCTTGGTGGGAAAAAACAGAAAGCCTTAGTGAGGGGATAAACACGGTCACAGACATATGGCACAGTTAGAATTAGGAACCAAAGAGGAAAAAAACAAACAAACAAGCAGAAGTAAGATCAAGGAGGTGCCTGGAATCAATATGAATCATCTGTTGTAATCAAAGGGAACATGGATGGCCCCAGCCTACTCTTTACTTGTGTTCACTGTGGCCTTCTCATTCCTTGGTGTCTGACTTTGCTTCTTCTCTCAAAAACATGATGCTGTTTTTAAAGATAGGTGAATACTTCTGAATAGGACCTGGCATCTTCCTCCAGCTTATCTGCCTCAGCAAGTGGCAATCAGCAAAACCAGCACCATGAATCAAGTGACAGCTGTACCTTTCTCAAAACGTGTGACTATATGCTACTCAGAAAGCACTGCTTGAGTTCACTATGGGCTTCGAATCATCTGATTTCTTGGGTTTTTATTTAAATCTTCAATGGGAATGGCCTGACTTTTAATTAGACTCAACTATCTATTATCTATTAGAACAGTATATTCAGTTTACATGGAAGACCCGGAATGTCATTTGTTGAATGTGTTCGACTTATCTGGAGCCAAATGGGTGAACAACTTGAAAAACAATTTCCTTCTCTTTGAATATCCAATTTCGTTTACCAAGTAAAGCCTTTAGAGTCAAAATATTAACCTCCTCCTCTTTCTAAATCACACATGCACTGCTCAGTGAGTAGTGGGCATAGGAAATACTCAATGGCTAAAGCCCCTGTCCTCCACAATGGGAAGGAGCACTGTGGGATGAATCAGAATCAGGAACAATTCCTGGAGCTCTTCTGAATTTCCATCCTGTGACCTTGTTACTTTATCAAAAGGCTGAAAATCATGTAGTAGCTGATAGCACACACTCACATGTTGCTGAGCCTGTCAAATGTGGCTCCTTTAGGTGACCCACAATATTCCTTCACTCAGTTGCCTTGGCTGAAGGAGACTGCTCTAGGCTTCATGTATCTCCAACTGGGGTACACTACTGCAAAGCAAAAGAGTTAGTTTAAGGAAAAATATCAAGGAATGTAAATATTATCTCTTTGTAAATCATCAGTAATCTTCTTAAATATGAAGGGGATTTCCCAGAGAATACAGCAAATATCAGGCACTGTGCCAATGATAATAAGTAAATTGATACATATTCAGAGTGTATACAAAATCATGATATTCCCAGAAGAAATTAGGTGCTAATCAGAATAGCAACACAGAAATCCAAAGGAAATTTGCGTCTCTGGAACATATATTTCATCCCTCTCTGTTGTGCCAGAGCTATATTTTTAAAAGGTTAGGGAAAACATAAAATAATGAATTGAAGCAATCACCTGCCTAATTCATTATGTAAAGTGTTTTTTGCCTAGAATAGCTAGATGGTTCAAGTAAATGGGGGAAAATTTTCTTTTGGTTTAAATTATTGTACATGGACTACAAGATTCCCCTTCAATATGAATAAGCTTAGCCTTCATATGCAGGATACAGAAAAATAAGACATTCCTTAGTTGGCAACATGAGGAAAGCACTGTGACCTGGTGTGTCCCCATTCTAGACCATCTTGATGTCACTCCTGAGTTCTTTGTTGTTCTAACTCTGTCTATCACAATTCCAAATCGTTATCCTCTCCTCTCCACTTAGTCAGTCTGAATCTGTGTGCATAAAACAAGGCTACTCTGAGCTAAGGTGAATCTAGTCTAGTATGTCTACCTCATGTGCCCTCTCATGTCTGCAACATCAAAGTGCACTGAACTGCATTCATGTGTTAGTCACAAACCATTAAGTAATTGATTGGAGCAAACAGCAGTTCATGAACTGGACAACAGTCCACAAGATAGTCAAGAAAGCTTTCACAGGATAAACACAAAAGCACAGAAGAGAAATCATTCCAGTAGAATGTCTCTAGTTAGAGATCGACTAGCCATTCTGATAGGCCTTGAAAACGATTATTTATGATGAGTTGGGTTTTAGTTTGTTTATATAGGAACCCAAGGTACTGGAACTGTCAGATAATGTTCTCTAAAATAATTATTTTAACATATTTCACATCAGTAAATGTAAAATAAAGAAAACTCCTAGGAAAACACTGCAATGTAGGTGGAGCGGGAACGAGTCTAGAGAGAAGCATAAATGGAGAGCAGGGGCTGAGTATGTACAGCCCTGGAGATGGGCTTCTGGAGGCCAGCATGGAAATGGCAGGGGTGAGTGAAATGTGTTGAGCAGCAGGCCTGGGAGTTAGTAGGTAAAGCTGTTATATTTTACAATGTAGAATCTCAAGGGAGAAAGTCAATTTCGATACTTTGAACATCAGCTCTGCAGAAAGTTCCATCCTTAAGTATGAATGCTTATGTATGCATACCACACACATAAACCAACATAGATATTTGCTATTTACTACTGAATGCAGTTCTATGAAAGTGTTAATAGACGGTGCATACTTTACTGTAAATCGGTGTCATGCTTCTGATACAGATCATCAGTCATGGTTCAGGCTGGCCTCATGGCATAAGAGGGGGGCCTATAAATCCAGTAACAGCAGACTTAAATATCTGAAGTTCAATTCAGGTACAAACACTGAAACAACCAATAATAAGGATACAGGTTCTATCTACTACGGCTGATGTTCTGCAGCTTCGAAGAGCTTTGAGGCCACTTTGTGTTTATTAATTACTCATAGTACTTTGAAATTTTGGCCAAGCTAAATACGGAAGCTGAAAACAGAAGTACCACTCAAGCACTATTCTATATCCTGAATAAATTCTGGCTCATATTTTTTATTTCGATAAATATTTTATTGAATTTTTGTGCAATTCATAAAATACATCTTAATCATATTTAGAAGCTCTCTCCTATCTGCACCCCTTACAATGCCCCCACAGGATTTCATACATTCTATCACATATGTTAAGGCCTATCGAGCCAAATTTGTGTCCCTAGATGTCCCTCACTGTGAGTTTATTGGCGGGAGCCTGGTTAGTCTATCTACTGTCACTTGCTTAAAGAAGACCAACTTTCCTTCATGCCGCAATGCTCAGCTGCAAATAGCCTCTCAGCTATGGCCAGTGTTTCTCATCCGTTTCCCCTCTTTTGGGCTGGGTTTTTGTCTGGTTTGAGTCTGCATAGATCTTGTGCGTGCTGTCGTCATTACTGTAAATTCATATGAGCAAGTTCCCAGTCACCTGGAAAACTGTTAACTCATGGTCACCCACGACCCCTGGGTCTTACAGTCTTTCTCTTTTAAAAATAAATTTTATCATTTTAAATTTGTGCGTATGAGTGTATTGCCTGCATGTATATAAGTGCACCCATGTCATGCAGTGCCTGTGGAGGTCAAAGGAAATCATCATACTCCACTGGAACTGGAGATCTGGACATTTGTTAGTCTCCATGTATGTACTTGGAATCAAACCCAGGTCCTCTGTAAGAACACCAGTGCTCTTAACCATCTCCATCCACTTCTTAAAGTCTTTCTATCCCCTCTTCTACAATGGTCCCTGAACCCTGGGGGCAAGGGTTTATATCAGAGTTCTATCCAGGGGCATGTACTCTGCAGTCTCTTATTCTCCACATTTTGGTCAGTTGTGGCTTTCTGTGTTAAATGCCCTGTATTGTATGAGGAAGTTTCACTGGTGGAAGTTGAGAGATGCATTAGTATTCTCTCTATATCCTCTTTTACTGTTTCATTAGCCTTAGGTGTAGAGGTTTCATTGTAGATGTGTCTATAAATATAGGATTCATTTTTAGCATATAGCAAGAAATTATGTTTGTCTAGGGATGTGACAAATTTAAGGTTTTTTTTTCTAGCATCTCTGACCTCTCTAGCCATGTGCATTTGACTATGTTAACAGTACCACACATGAGTTCCCTTCCAACGAGTGGGCTTTAAGTCCAATTAGATAGCTGTTGATTACCTCCAAGATAAAAGTGCTACCACTACACCAATAGAGATACTTTTCCATGACAGTCCTTATTGCAGTTATTAGGCTTGACAGCTGGGTTGGACCATTGATTGACTTTTCTCCCTTAGCAGTTTGTAGAGTATCCTCTGACACTATGAGAGCTAGTCTTCTGGGAGAAGGCTTACAGGTCAGTTCTAGCTCCATTGCTCCAAGTCTTGTGTCTGAAGTATGTCCTGTCTTCAGCAATAGAGGTTAACCCCCACCACACAGACACACTAGGTTGCAGAACATTGAAACATGTGATAATGACTAGGGATCCAGGGATGTGTCTGAAAGTGTGGAGCCCAGATTTCACTTGGATTGTCCTCCAAGCCTACCCCTTTGTTCTACGCATTAATTCAATCTTAAAAAAAAATTTTCATGGAACTTAAAAATGTCAAGATGGAGGAGGTAAAATCCAATCTTTATACAGGAATGATCAATCTTCTATCTCCTGACTGAAAAATTATGGAATAAATTTAAATATGACTATTTTAATAATCAAGTATTTTGACTTAAAATTGTAAAAATCCATACACTATGCCCTCATATTCACGGGTACGTGGGTCTTCAGTCACCAGGGTTCCTGAAGTTTGTCATTCGTCCCTCAGTGTTAGTTGAGAATTATATACATATACATATATATATATACATATATATGTGTATATGTGTATACAATTACACACAATATGTATAGGCACAAGCTGCATACATTAATGTAATTCACACAATTATTTATACATTGCAGTAAATTGTTTCACCAGCCCAAGTTCACACAAAAAATACTAACTTCTCCATACTCATATATGCAAAACACAACTATGAATCAAATGTTAAGTTCTATGACAGAAGTTTTGATAAACTCTCCTCACATTTGCTAATTCATAATGGAGAATCATATTCCAGTCATGTTAAGGGTCACCTTGTCCATTTCTATTAAAATTCTAATTTGTTCTGGGCCTAAGAGCCTATAGGCCTAAGCAGTGGATGAAATAATTCTTAGAGCAGTAAAATAATTTCATTTAAAATACATTATTCTTTCTAGCCCTATATTCATGAGGACTTTGAAAGGGGACTGTGTCTCTGTGGTGATCATTAGAACTGTCCATACAACCTGCCTTCATTATTTGGGGCATAGATGGCATAACTTGTCCCCGCTACTTTGCAATGGGGCATATCCAGGTTGATATCCTTTGGCCAACAAAATTTGAAAAGTTTTGTTGTAAAAGTTACATGTACATCCTACTAGAATCTGTAGAAATACTAGGCAATCCAGGAAGTGCTTTTCTCCCATCTTGTTAAGTATGGAAGCACATGGTGAGATAAGGGCTCCAAGCAACTGTGGTGAGTCACTGAAATGACTCACAACAGGGCATTTAGCATAAATAAATATTTACCAGAAATAAACTCTTATGGTGGGAAAGCACTAAGAGTTGGCAGTTACTTGTTACTTCAGCAAATTTAGCTTTATCCTGATTTTAAAGTCCCAGAAATTTCTAGAAGTGTATTCACAAAGCAACTATAATGAATCTATTTAATATCTTTTACAATAATAATAGCAAAATTTTAAAATATTATATAAAATCTGGTAAGAGCAGAATGTTGTAGATTAACATTAGCAGTTATTACACATAGTCTCTCAGGATAATTCAATTAGTCTTGATCATCACACTCAGAAATATCCAAGTCTAATTAGCATGTGTTCCCTAAATAAACTTGAACATGTAATCACCCAACTGGCACAGGAGAGCACCTGAGAAACCCCATTCAATAGATTTTCAATGTATTTGTTAATTTCTCCGAGCCCACACACTGTCTCCCTCTATAAATTATGTCTGCATGCCACTGTCATATACATTTTTCTAAGCTATAACTATTCCTTCTCATTTCTAGTCAAAATCAAACTTTCTGACCTGGCCTTGCACATGCCTCCCACTACAGCCCAGCATACAGTCCTGAATTCTCAGCCCACTGTAACAGAACACGCACTTCGCCCCACCTATGCCCTTCAAATGTGCTCCATTAACTATGGTCTCCAGAGTCCTGCCCAATTGACACAGAAAATAAACAGTGTATAATGTGGTATTGGATATAGGTGTCATCCATTTATTTTTATGGTTGTACATGATTCCTGTCCTGTCTCCATTAGAGTATCAGCTTCCCAAGATAGCAGTCTGCCTTCCAGTGCCTAGTCAACCACTCTGCATACACTGTACAATGTTAGAATGTTAATTTGATAGTATCTGTGACAACAGCAGCCAGGAATGCAAAGATGTACCGAGGCAGAAAATAGAAAGCAACAGCAAAAATCTTCTAAATTACTTGAAAGAAAAATCTTCTTTATGGCTCTTTAAATACAGAGTACCTCTTTTTTTTTCATGTAAGTTTTCTCTTCCAAATAAAACTCAGGCCTGAATCCCTCAAGAGAGAGAATCAATGTGTATACAGAACAAAATTAAAGTACATGTGTGGATTTACTCAGATGTGAAATCCTAGGCTTTTCAAGAGAAAGTGACGTCACTGAGGGAAGACAGGTATACTTTTTAAGAACTAGGTAAGGCATGCTCTCACACACACCATCACTAACTGCCAAGCAGACCTGCAGTGTAATTGGGTAGCCACACACAGGTCTAGCACACCACACACAGGTCTAGCACACTACTCCCTGGAGATGCAGAACAGACCAATAATAGCTCACTAAGTTGCATCACCAGGTTCAGTTACAACCATTCAGCAAAGATAAGCCAGACCAAACCTCTTTTCATAATGAACTCAGAACAAAAGTGTCCTGTGGCTGGCTTGTTGGCCCCAGGGTAATGAGCTGTGCTCTATGAGGTCAGGTGCTAAAATCACCAGGCTGCCTGTTCCCTTTAGGATGTTTCCCATAACTTTGCATCTGGGGAATTAAGGATTTTAATACAATTTACACATGGACAAAGAGATATTCTAGGGCTTTATTTGCCTGTAGCTGTTTAAATGTTAAGCCATTTTAAAATGTATTGTTACAATTAAATTCTTGCAGATAATGGACCCTCCCTCTTATCTAATTGGAACAAATTTACATAGGTGTCTAAGAGAAAATTCTACCCTGAAAGAATTATAAAATAGAAAGTAATTGTACTTGAAATTTTATAAACAGCAAGGTGTCTATTTCATGATGATAAATTTCTAGTGGATCTGAATTCTTTCTTAACTTATTTTCTGCATTGAAGGTCTACCTAAGTCTTCAGTAGGTGCCTCTGGGATACCCCTGACCAACAATGGAAGGGGAGATGTTCCACATCTGAGCCTCCATAACCTTCACTCATCCCCCAAAATATATTTACTCTCCCTTTTTCAGTGCCTTTTATGATCAGCTACAGAAAAAGTGAGATGTACTTTTTACACTCAGCTTCTCATTTGGCCAGTGGTGAGTTTCTGTATTAACTGCCATCCACTACAGGAAGATGCTTCTCTGATCAGGACTAGGGGTAGAGAGATGCACATTTAAAAGGTAGATTGATACTATGTCCATTTAGCAAAGTAATAGTAGATGGTTCATTCTTAGGGTCTATGACTTCCCAGACATAGGTTCTTGGCCAGGTTTACAGGATGAGGCATACAGTTCTTCCTGTGACATGGACCTTAAAGTTAATCAGATGGCAACTGGTTACCCCATAACTTTCATATCACTATTGTACCCATGGGCATATCTTGCCAGGCTGATGATTACTGTAGCTTTGGTTCACAGCTTGGTAATACACTATTCATGACTTTTGTCCCCAGGCGGCCTACATAGGATCTTATGGTACTGTGAACGCTAGCCAGCAGGAAAGAAGTACCCAGGTCAGTACCACATTGATTTCTCATGCCCTATGACCAAATATGTAGTATCTTCAGCAATAGAGTCTTACCATCAAGCTCAGGTGGGCAATTCAGAGCAATGGCAATAGCCTACATTTTTTGGGAGGAGCCTCTGGGACACCTCCTGACCAACAATGTAAAGGGAGATATCCTACATCTGGCATTGGGCAAAGTGCAGAGAACAAGTGACTGTGAAGTGCTCAGCCATAAATGGGACAGCTATACTGTTCCTTCTCCTCCCTCCCTCCAACAGCTCAGGGGACATCATGGAAGAGGAGGCAGAAAGACTGGAAGAGCCAGAGGTCAGGAATGACTGTTGTGAAATAGTTTTTCAGTGACCTGAGACAGCTATTACCCTTATGAATGTAGAGCAGCCATTGCTGCCTGGACAAGATTTGTACAAGATCAAGCTAGTCAACATTCCAGCATACATGAGGGAGGGGCACAAGAGCCTCTACCCCTAGTCGAGGAGCTACAGACAGTTGGGGGCTGCTAGGAGAGGATAGTGACTTCTTTAGGAATATGGCTCTTGGTAAGTTGAGTATGCTTCTATGATGGCTCCATACCTGATATACAGGCAACACTAATAAGACTCAGTAAGCTGTTCTGTGTGTGCAAATAGAGGACATTGGTACAAAGCTGGGAGGAGGACATGGGGGAGGGATAATCCAGGAAGAATAGAAGGTTCACTTGGCATGAATATGATCAGAATACACTGCATTATAGTTGGGCATATGCATTTAATCCCAGAACTCAGGAGGCAGAGGCAGGAGGATCTCTGTGAGATCGAGGCCAGCCTGGTCTACACAGCAAGTTCCAGACCAACTGTGACTATAGGTAGACCCTGTCTCAAAAAACAGACAACAGCAACAAATACTGTGTGAAATTCTCAAAGAATAAAGAAAATTGTATTTTGAAAGAAATTATCTTGCTTCAATTAAGTAAATACATTTGATGATTATGAGAATATAGTAAGCTCCTAAAGCATAAATATGTAAGTAATATGCACAAAGTCTTATGCACACCAAAGTACAAATATTTAAAAGTTGACAATAGTTATCAACTGGAAAATATTTAAATTACTTCAAAAAGTAACAATACAGCTAGAAAACCTATCCAAAAGAAACAGGAGGAGGGAGAGTTTTACATAAGTTGTTTTATTGCATTGCAACTTTTAATCAGAGAAAAACTTAAATAATTATAAAAGTTCATAATGTTATTGCAAAAAACACATCTCACTTCAATGAGAGTAAGCAACAGTTTACTCTGGATCCATTATAAGTGACTATGGCCCAGTAACACAAATTCAATTGACCCAAATACCATGTTCCAAAATGGAAATATTTTTATGAAGATTTTATAGTTATAGAAAAAGAAATTCATATATCAAGTGTTTTTCAAATATATTCATGGGAACATCAGGCAGGTGAGTTAGTCAAAGTGGGGAAATTTCTGCAACAGATTTCTGATGATAATCTGATGACATGCTTAGCTAGCATGGATTGGCGAAAGCTAGTGGTCTGTTAATACAATACAAAAGGTTTTACATGATAATCACAAGGATGTTAGATGAGACACAAAGGTGGGCAAGGCATGGCTACAAAAGGATGAAAGACAGCCCAAGATAATGGGCTCTGGACCACAACATTCCAACTCTCTATCATCACTAATTTCTGTTCAGTCAACTCCCTGGTATCATTAGCACAAGTTCACAATAACAGGTAGCTATTTCAAGTTTGCAAAAACTGCTGATGACTTAGGGGAAAGATAAAATGTTACATTTGAAAGGAAGTACAATTGCGCGCACATTATGGTCTCAACTTTTAATTAGCTATGTATGTATTGTGGTGTAGCAGTTTCCTCTAAACTTCTATCAACAGGACGTTTTGAGAGTAGGTGATACATTCCCCTGCAGGGAAACTCCTTAAATTCAGGAAGTAAATAACTGAATGGTTTTAGGAAGTCCCTAAAGTTGACCAGGTTCACTAGGCCTCTGCCTCCCCAGACTGCTGAGAGTTGCTCTCAGAGAGACCAAGCTGCCTGAAAGAAGCAGGGACCGGTTGGGCTGCCTGAAAAAGGCTTGAACCAACTGAACCACCTGGAAGGGACACTGGTAGGTTTTGGAGCGCAGAATACAGAACAGTAGGCTAGAAAGAAATGACCGCATCTGACCTCAACAGACAAGACTGTGTTATTAACACAGCGAGGGACAGCAGCCTTCCCGCAGGATGGAGACTACTGCAAGGGGTGTAGGAGTGGTCAGAGTCTTCTATGCGGGCAGCAGTTACAAAGGGATTTGGGGAGACAGCTGCTGCTACAGGGGCTGAAGAAGAGATTTCTTTCTGGCCATTCTTGTGCTTTTTCTTGGGACTAGTCCATGTGGCCTGTCTTGACACAAAGGCAAAGGGAAAGAGGAAGTTTCCAGTAACCAACTGGATGGTCCGGTCCTCGGGTGCGTCAGTTTCTTTCAGACACTCGCTAAGCTGCTGAGCTGACTGCAGGCTGTGCAGTATGCTTCAGGCTTCCTGCCTTCCTGCGCGGTCACCTCCCTGCAGTCAGTTTTAGTGATGTAGCTGTTTTTGAGCCATTTCTGGTCCTGTAAGCATCCCCTCACCCATATTCCCATAAGTCATCCTATAAAGCTCTTTGGTTCACCAAGTTGAACTTCGGTAGTGTCCTTACTTTGACCAGTTATTTATTCCCTATCTGGGGTGAACAGACATTTGTTCACATCTCCCCAGGAATAGTGTCGCGCAACATGTGTACAGTAGACAAACAACACGCTTGAAAAGGCTTTTTATTTCTGGTTTTTATTTCTGATTTTTATCTTCTTTCTATCTATTTTTCAAATGTTTAAAAAGAATCCTATATGACTTCTAAAACCTTAAAAAGAGTGAAATAAAATGGTTCCAGAAAAGAACAGCAATAGAAACGACAGGAAAGAGCAAAAAGAACCTTACGTTATTTCCAAAGAATTTTTACCTGAAATAATAGAAGAAATTTGAAGAAAAATAATTTGGGGCTGATGGTGTTCCATGACATAAAATATACACGACATGCACATACATGCACACACAAGCATGTAGATAAAAATCTGGTTGGCACTGAGACCAAACTGACATCATGAAGCACCATAATTGCACCAGAGTCACCAACCCTTATCACATTAATGTGCCCCGTTGTATGATGATTAAAAGTTTCCATTCATCTTCCTTGCCATCCCAAGCTGAAATGAGAATTCTGAGTTGTGCTTAAGAAGGGGAACATGCACACTGCAGACATGAAGACAACTCATAGTCTGTAACATATAGAAAGCATGCAAAAGGCTTTGCACAGATTTGCTCATCTGCTGCCCATGACAACCCTGAGAGATGTGTGCTGGTGAATCAGCTCCACTTTCTTTCTGAAAAAATGGGGCATCAGATAAAGTCATGTTTCCCAGGGAAACTGCTGACAAGGAACAGCCAGAACAGGAGGATCACACTCAAGGATTGTGGTTATTTGTGTTTTTATTATATCACAAATGATCTGTTTATCACCTATTAATGTCAATTTCAGCATAATACAAGAAAGACATTGGATTTTTGTATACATCTGAATGTATCGGATAAAATGCTATTTATACCCCATGACACTTTCTAAAGGTCAAAATGTAGAAAAGTTAGAAGATTTGAATTTCAATCGCATTTACTCAAGAAAGTGTGTGATTAAAGAGAGTCATACTGTGTGGAACTGGTACGGACCCATGATCCAGATAAATTCTGGTAAAAGGATTTGAAAAGCTTTGAGATGCGAAAAGAGCCGTGTAATTATGAGAGCCTAATCTCAGTGCCTCGCCTCCGTGGCGGTGGCTGTGGCTTCGTTGGATGCATTATTTCCTTCCCTGTGTGCATTTTTAGCACTTACCCTGTTTCAGACTTTAAGAGAAGTAAAAAGGGGCAACAAAATGATCCCGTGAAATGTTAAAGGGGCCTTGCCGACAGTGTGAGGAGAGGGGATTTTGCTCTCTGTGTGACAGAGAGCCACTGGTGTGCTTAAGAACCAACATCAAATAATTTACATAGAAGAGCACTGTGGAGAATCTACAGAGCATGGGCAGAAAATAACCAAACAAACTTGGCCCTACGTTTCTGCTTCTAGTTTTTACATTTTTGTTGGACTGCACACCCTTTGATACATTACACCATGTGGATGCTTCTTCACCCACACCTAATGAAATTCTCTTACAAAATCCTGCATTTTGAACTCATGTCCAACATAATGATGAGGCAGGTATGTAAAACGTAGCTGATTCCTTGAACTCTTGATGTTCATTCTGATATCTAATCCAAGGCTACAAAATTTACAGCTAGTTTCGGTGTATTTTTTTTTTATATCCATACTGTTCTATTATTCCTTAGGGGACAGTTTTTAAAAAGAGTTTCATTCAATTATCACGGTTTTAGCTATTTTTGATTTTTAAATTCTTTTAGTTTGATGGTTTAGTACATGTATATAATATGTCTTGATCAAACCCAAACCCACCCCCAGTTCCCTCCCCTTCAGTTCCTCCCCTGTGCTCCCAGCACCACGACCCCCTCCCAACTTCATGTGCTCTCTTTTATAATCCTACCGAGCCTGCTTAGTGCTTCCCATGGGTGCATGGGTGTAGGACCATCTCCTGGAGCATGGTAGCTTCTCAGGGGCCCCATTGCTGAAGAAAACTGACTCTCCATCTCCCAACAGCTCTCAATTGCCAACTTCTCAATCATTTAGGTTTGCTACATGATACTATAGAAGGCTATCTACCTGAGGAGCTCCACTCCAGACTCAGTTTAACTCCCTCTTATAGGAAGCCCTCCATGGCCTTCACAGGACTCAGCCTCCTGAGCAGATTCAAACCTCTGCCTCTCTGCACACTCCAGCCTCTGGTGCTGCCAAACCCTGAGCTGATCCCCTTCAGCACTTTGTCTCACATCACCCCTGCACTGAGCAGGCCAGGTACTTGGGCATTAGCATAATGCCTTTGCCCAATATTGAAAGATAACTTAAAAAGCTGTTCTAAGAAGCTGCACCTGGATTGAATGTAAGGACGTTTTCAACGGTAAAACGTTGCTTTCTATTTATTCTGTGACCCTCCTGAGGATCAGTTGGAGAAAATGCTCTCTGGTCTCAGCTCAAGAATTGTCACAGTTCTGCAGAACAACATGTTTGATTTGAATTTTTATAAACATTGTGAAACGTGACAATTCATGCTTTTTCTACTTACTGCCTGCTGGGAAGTGTAGCACTCGGCTTATGATCCACTTCATGCAACAGCATAGAGCAGGTGACACCCCTGAGAATCATGGAGTGTCTTGCTGCTTCTAGCCATTCTCCTTCCCTTTACCTCCCTTTCCTCGATTTTAAAGAGCTCTAGGGCCAGGAAAATGGCTCCGTGGGTAAAGGCATTTACTGCCTGGTAACCAGAGTTCTGTCCCCAGACCCCACATGACAGATGGAGAGAATAGACTCCTGCGGTTGTCCTCTGACCTCCACATGCACATGAACACATACAGAGAGAGAGGGGGGAAGATAGAGAGACAGAGAGAAAGATGGAATTTTTAAAAATTAAAATACATATAAAAATTTAAAACTTTATTATTCCAATGCTTAAATGTATCTTCGTAAGCCTCTTTGATCCAGTCACATTCTATAAATCAGTTAAGTAGTGAAACGAGGGATTTTCATTCACTCTGCTATTTTCTGTACTACTGCGCTATAACTTTTTGTTTTCTGTTACAATCAGTGTTACTTGGTCGCTGTATTTATTTAATTTTTCTTTGTGAAGGCAAAATATTCTACTTTGCATATATATTTTAAAACCTCTAAATGGTTGCTTGGAGAAGGATGTTTGTTTTCCCTCCAGAGGGCTCCGGGCTTGTCAAAGGGTTGTCATGTGAGTGCCACTGTTCTCTACTGCATCATAAAATGATTAGGTAGAAATTTTAATGTGGTCTAATAACCGAAATCCTAAGTTATAACATCTACCATGTTTTAAATTATTCAGACATCTGTTCCAGTTACAATACAATGGCAAAGACACATTTCTTTCTTTACTTGGCAAGCACTACAAATATATTGCTATTTACAAGTCTGTTGCCTCATCTATCAATTTGCTCAGAGCAGATACCATTAACTGACTAAGTAAGGCATGGTAAAGAATGATAGAAAAGAAAAATAACTCCAGCCACAGTTATGTTAATGCAGGAATGACAACTGTAAAATGTGGGCTCTCATTCAAGTCAACATATCCCTTCAGGAAACCTGCCCTCCATCTCCACACATCTTCAGCAAATACTGTCAGTACTGTTGAAACTATCTTTGTTCTGGGATCTGTACCACCACCATCATCACCATCACCTGTACCACCTACCTTCACCAACACTAGCACCACCACCAACTTCAGCATCAGCACTATCCCTATCACCACCACCAAGCATACCAATACCATCACCACAAGCGCTAATACCGCCATCATCACCACCATCAACACCATCACCACTACCACCACTTTCACCATCACTAACACCAACACCACCATCATCATTTCCATCAAATCTCTAATCAATCTAAGACATCGAGAGACCCAATGGATCCTAGCAGAGCCTAATGGATAATTACAATGATGGGAGATAAATGTTTTAACTAAGCGTTAAATTCCATTAATTTAGGTCCTCTGACTTATTTTTCCAGGCACATTTTTGCATTTTATATTGGGGTTTGTTTCCCACTTTCTTCATATTTTCTTATGTGTCATCTTTCTCACTACGGTGTCTCTTTGGCTGTGACTGGGACAGCGGCATCACTTCTTACAGCTCCTTCTCTGTTAAGAAGCCTCTCCTAGATATTTAATCACATGATCAAATAAAATATAGTAGGGTTACTTTTAGATATGGAGAATTCACTCATTTGTAAGGCACTTCCTATAGAACAACAACAGAAACAAGCACAGTAACTTGCCTCATTGTCGACAGAGCATGTAGATTCAAAGACCCACCACTCCTTTATAGAAATTAGGAGAAAATCTCTTTCTGGGAGGCAAACTCCTCTGGCTGACACATGAGCGTCAGTCTTGCCCTTAAGACTCCTTGGGAGATTTTCATTCTTTGGGGCCTATTGTAAACGTCTGAGGGCCGAGAGGAAGAGCACAAGCTTCTCTCTATAGAGTAGCTCCTCTCCTCCCAATGTGGCACAACATCACAGAAAATAGCGTCTCACTTGCTAGGGAGATGCAGCTCTGAAAAATCCTGTCTGGGGATTTGTAAGGCACACTATCCTGGAATTTGACTGACCCCAGGCCAAGGTCTGAAGGAGCAAATAATCTTGGATGGTTAAACAGATAGTCTTGTCAAGGCAGAGATGGAGAACGACCCCACCCCACTCGGTTCCCACAGCAGCCTGGGGTGTTCCTTTAATAGTTTAGGAAGCTTGTCTCAGGTAAAAACCTGATCCTGGATGTGCTAGATAGCTTTAGTTGTCAATTTGACACACCTGGGTTAAGGGAGCCTTGATTGGGGAATTGCTTCCGTTGAACTGTGGCTATGTCTGTGGGCCATTTTCTTGACTGTTGAGTGATGTGAGAGGGCCCAGCTCACTGTGGGTAGTGCCACCCCTGGGCAGGTGTTCCTGTATTGTATAAGAAAGTGGGTTGAGCACCAGCCAGAGGACCAACTCAGTAAGCGGCTTTCCTCCCCAGCCTGTGCCTTTGCTCCTGCCTCCATGTGCCTGCCCTGAGTTCCTACCTTGGGCTTCCTCAGTGATGGACTGTGATCAAATAAACCTTTTCCTCCCCAAGTTGGTATTGGTCAGAGTGTTTTGTCACAATGACTGAAGGCAAACTAGAACACTGGGCTCCACTACAGAAGAGAATTTTAGAACAAGCCAATATGAGCAGAGTTGTATTTGTTTGTTTATTCATTTATTTATTTATGTGTGCACATCTGTGTGTATAAGCACACAAGCTTGTAAAGACTAGAGGTCTCAGGCATCATGCCGCATATGCTGTCTACATTGTTTTTAGAGACATGGTCTCTCACTGGCCTAGAACTCAAAAAGTAAGCTAGGCTAACTAAGCAGCAAACCCCAGGCTGGGATCTGCCTATCTCTGCCTCCCCAGCTCTGGGACTATAAATGTGTACCACCATGCTTTTTTTTATGTGGGTTCTAGGATTCTAGGATTCTGAGGATGAAACTCAGGCCTTCATTTTTGCATAGCAATCATGTTACCAACTGAGCTTGCTCCCTAACCCCAGAGTTGGAGCTTATTAAAAGACAATTTTTATTATTTTAATTACGTGTGTGTGTGTCTGTGTGAGTATGTGCACATGACTGACTACAGCTGCTGTCAAAGCTATAAGCAGTTGAAGTTACAAGCCATTGTGAGACACCAAGTAAGTGCAAGGCTCTTAACCACTGAGCCATCTCTCCAACTCTAGATATTTTTAACATCGTTTTTAAAACAGACTTAAGAGAAAGAACAGCGCTCAGGGTGAAAGTAAGGTCCACCTGAGGGCATGAGTGTGGGCCCTGCAGACTAGAGTCCCTCTTCATTGTCTTCACAATACTCAGAGCTAGGATGGGGGTGATTTTTGAAGGGTTTCTAAGGAACTAAAAGAAGAACACAGGGTGGTTCTGCGATATTCCTGACAGGATCATAGTTGATGGGGCAAAGCTCTAGACCACAGGGATGCAGGAAGCTGGGAGAGCTTCTGGTATAAGTTCAATAGTCTTTATGAGAGATTCCCAGAAAATAACGGGAAAGGAGTAAGGGCACCCTGGAAGGTCATTTAAGCTTGGCCTTCAAGCATGGTTCACTGCTATTTTAACAGAAACTGTCTATATAAAACGAATTTGTCTCTGTGCTGGCAGCCTTCACTGTAAATGCTAAAATATATTGTGCTGGAATTCTTGATTCTCAGCTAACAGGAGGCCTCAATCAGACTCCAGACTAAGAGGCTCCTTTTTCTTCCCATGTCTGCATAATTTTCTTCCTAAACTGTCTTACTCTGAGAATGGATGAGCAGAGATCTCAAATCAAGAGAAAAAGACATTAACTAAAACAAGAGTTCCAGCCTGCCCATAACCAGAGTCCCAGCTCTTCTATAATGTTTGTATAATCGCTTTCTACCCAGCAATATTAACGAAGCAGCTAAAGCTACCTTTGCGTATCTGAAGCACCCCTTAAGCCCTAAAGTCCAAGGATTCCAATGGGGAGGCGTGCAGCGGGGGCTCTGCAACCGCATCAGTGTTTATTAAGGATATGTGGAGTCCGTGCTCCGGTTTCCTTTTGGGAAATGCTTCCTAGCCTGGACACTCTACGTTCTTGAATTGACCTAACTGTGAGTGGAATCTGGAGTTACCATTCCTAGAGGAGCAGAATGCGGTAGAAAAAGCAGATACTGAAAGAGAAACAGCAGTGACAGAGATTCCCGCTTCGGAGCACTGGTACCACGATGATGGTGCTTGCCTTGGCTTTGGTACTCCTCACCAAGACCCAACTCTATAGGCTGAATATGAGGCTGGCCCTAGCCATCCCCCTGCCAGCTCCCTTGGAGGCAAGTGCTGTTATTTTATACAAAGGAAACTGAGTTCGGAGACGCTAACAACAAAGCAGAACAGTGAGTGACGGACCTCAGAGCTCCACTTTGAACGGTGTCTAAACTATTATCAAGAGAGAAATTGAGTGTGGTGGTGAAGACCTGTAGTAGCACGACTAAGGAGGCTGAGGCAGGAGAATCACTAGTTTCAGGCTAGCCCTGGCTATGTAAAAAGACACTCCCAGAAAAACAAGAGAGGGGGTATTAACAGAAAAGTGGTACAAATGGCTAACAAATCTATTGTAAAAAACAAACAAACAAAAAAAAACTAACTTCTCTGGTGAAGAAAAATGCAAATTGAAATGAGATATTTGTTAGTCAAAGTACTTTTTTGACTTCTTTGGGTAACATAATAGATACTCTTATGTTGCTGGTAAACACTCAGATTCACTACTTTTAGGACACACTTTTACAATATAAATTTATTTGACAAGATGAGCATATAAAACTAACAATTCAACTTCTACATTTTCACCTTAGTTTAAATGAACGTTTCCAGCGCATTCATACTGAGCCTCCCTTCTCAAGGCTGATTAACTCATTAGAATCTGTGCAGAGTTAGGAATTTTACAAGTCCAGAAACCTGGTTACAAATTATCTTTAGCGTCCTTAGTTGCCATTTATTGCCTTCCTCTGCACATGATCTAACATCCTCTGTTGACCACTAGGTAAATCATTTGGAATGTAAAAACACAGCACTGGTTTTCCTTTGGAATGTATTAATTTAGCAGACTTCCACCAAGCCAAAAGCTTGAGAGTGACCTCTTAAGAGGCCTATAACAGGTTTCTCTGCTTTGTTCTAACCTTCTTCTCTGATGTCTCCATCACGTACATGAATAGCGCCCTGATTTGTGAGTTTATTCTATTAGTACAAAAACTTCATGAAATTGCTTCCATGTTGAAACTTGGAATTCGAAATGTCTAAATCTGTGTTCCCGGGCCATGGGCACTCCTATTTGGCTCCAAAATAAGCTATTTATTTTCTTCCTTTTGAGATGAAAGTTTTATTTTTCTATAGACATTAGAGCATAAAAAGGAATCCAAATATATATTTGTTTATTCATCTACTCAGTTGATGAGTATCTTCTGGACGCTTGGAATAAAATGAGGAGCAAAGGAAAGTTGCCCTCTATCTCCACTGAGTTTAATAACATTGATCCCTATTAGTCATCTAATAGCAAAAAAAAAAAAAAAGGAATAGGAGATAAGTAAATAAACTGATACATCAATAAAATGAAACACAGTGCAGCATAAGCAGAATCCTATGCTGTAGAAAAATGTTTAAGGTGTGGGGAAAAGTGTGACATTTTTTGCAACTGTGTTTTATATTATAATGCTGTAAACTACAGTGTATAAAATACAGGGCATCATGAGAATAGTCCAAACTTTATGCATTTAAAATGTTTCACTCACTTAACAAACAAATGTGTACTGAAAACCTGCTTCATGGCTGGTAGGCCCTTGAGAAACCATTACAAATAAACAGATAAAGCCTTTGCTCCCATACAGCATACATTCTAGTTAGAAGAAATAGACAATAAACAAATTAATAAATACACCATGTATATATAATAATACAATCTTGAGTACTACGGAGAAAATGGCCAGAGAATGATGTTCTGATCAGGCCACATTGTACACATGTCTAAAAAAGATATAGGAGTGAGTCCAGGAAAATCTGAGATAAGAGCCTCTCACCTAGGATGGGAGAGGAAGTACAAAGGCCCTGGAACAAGAATGAGCTTGTATTATAGCAAAGTAGGATGTGTTAGGGATGGGGATACAGCCCAGACAGAACACTCACCTACTAGGAAGTAGACCTTGGATTCAATCTCCAACCCCACAAAAAAGTGGGAGTAACATGCAGGGTTATGAACTGAAGAGGAAACAAAAGCTGCTGTGCCTCATGCATATGCATGCGTGCTGTGTGTGTGTGTGTGTGTGTGTGTGTGTGTGTGTGTTTAAATGAACATTAAATGCGGGATCCAAATCATAGCAACAGACCCCAAGCTGCAGAGATCGGAGAAAGCGACACAAGTATGGCAAAGGAGTCTGTGGCTGAGAGATCCTCGGCAATCCCCAGCAATGGCAAGGGGGAGTTATAAAGTTCACGGGAACTTTGAGACAGAACTTAGTACAATATCCTGGTAAAGAGAACTAAGAACCAAACATTATAGGAGACAAAAGTCAAGAGTATGGTCTCTGCTCCTGCAGCTTAACACTGGCATTTCTGTCATGCCATCGTGGTGGTTACTACAGTTGTCATCCCCTGAACATAAATCCACATGAGGACAGCCACCAGGAGGATGCACATAAATAAGATAAGCAAAACACAAGGGAAAAGGGAGAGTGTACATGTACTCCAACAGATGTGTGGACACAGAAAGAAACATAAAAAGCATGGTCCAGCATGCCACTGTGATGCTCCACAGCTGGCAACTTTTCAACACCAGAAAACAAAGATGATGAGCAAGCTGAAGTGACAGGAAAGGGTGTCTGAGTAGCACTTTTTAGAACACTTAATGACAGAGGATTCAAATACACAGATAAGGAATTTAATTCAAGATCTGGACAAAAAAGTTACAAAATAGATTCCACACAAGACAAGGAAGTTACCAAAGTGAGAGAAAGAAACTTGGAGGAAATTTTAGCACCTGGAAGAAAATTCAGCAAGGAAATTGAGATGCTGATAAAGGACCCAACAGAAATCCTAGAGATGTGGGGCTAAAGAGATGGCTCAGCGGTTCAGAGCACCAACTTATAGGGGACTTAGGTTCAATTCCCAGTATCCACATGGTAACTAACAACCATTTGTAATTGTAGTTCGAGGGGATCCAATACCCTCTTCTTGCCTCCATGGACATTTCACAACATGGGTACACCTACCTACATGCGGGCAATGCACTCATAAACATAAAAATAATAAATAAAATATTAAAGAAATTATAGAGATGAAAGAATCAACCAATCAAATAAAAAAACACAGCAGAAAGTATCAACAGCCAAGGCCAAGCAGAAGAACATGTTACAAGGGTGGGGACAAGGCTCATACAGTAACAGGCAAGGCACATGTAAAGAAAATGAAGCAATGATCATGACCAAAACTGCCCAGAACCTTGGAAACATTCAAGACACTAAACCTGAGAATCCATGGGACAGAAGGAGCTGAAGTCAAATGACTTAGACAACCTACTTTTCCCACCTGGAGAAAGAAATCAAAGGATGCTTTGGGTTAAAGCTCAACCATGTCTTCACTTTAACTAAAATGCCTCTGAAATGAAGACAAAGAATCAGCCTATTTGGTTGAACCTTAAACCCAGGAGCAGTCGCGCAAAGGGGCTCTTGATAGGCCTCCTCTATTGTAGCGCCTGCGTTACATTCGTTGCCCAAGTCTGGATCGGCGGAGGGCTGTGGATTGAATGACACACAAGACAGAGACACTGACATACACACACACTAGGTAGGAGGAAAGGAAAATGACTGACTTTATTGTGGCTCAGACCAGGGTCCTCGTCAGGACAATAAAAGGGAGGTTGCAGGGGGCGCCAAAACCCTACACTCTATGTGGACTCCCCTGTGTCAACCCTGTAGGACACAGTGTCTCTTGTATAAAGTCAAATTAGCAGTATCATTTCTTTTCTTCTCTGGTTTCTGCTGTCTAGGCCAGTTGTCCCTTCACCTCTTCATCCCTCTCTTCATTTTCCTTCTGTGAACACTATTTTACTCATAGAAGATTTTGTTTTAAATTCATCCACCTGTACTCAGGAATACATAGTTAAGGTCTCTGATTTTTCCGGTACATAAAATAAAAAAGTCACAAGGTCTTCAACTTAATCTCAACCAGCCCTCAGCAAGTCTATTAGTTAAGAGAAGTTAGGCATGCAGAAAACCTGAAAACTACCACCAAGAACAAGAAAATAATGTAAGTGTAGAATAGTAAAATTTAAATGAAGCAAATAGAAACATAATTTTGAAACTATACAAAAACAATAGCTCCTTTCTCCTTACATTTCTAGCAAAAATGTTCTCTAAAGTTACTATTTCCTCCTCTTCCTGTATGTTATATTCAGTTGTCACTTGCTTTCTTTCTGAGTATATCATTATCCCTTCCCTTTTAACATGTACACAAGAGAGCAAGAGAGATGAATACCCTCCAAGATCAATGAACCTGATATAAAATTTGATAAACCTTGATTCATAAAGTTAAGGGAAATCATATCAACATTGTCTTGGCTGACTAAAACATTTCTATTCTTAGTGGTCTGTTTTCCACTTACAATTGTTAGCTTCCCCAGAACCAAACAGCAGGCTACAGGCTCTGGAAAGCCTGAGAATCTTACAGACACAGTGAGACAGAACATTTAAAATTCAGCTGTCTTCAGAAGTCCAAAATGTGTGGCCTTTATATTTAGGTAACATTAATTTTGTTAAAGCCTGTAAAATTTTGTACAGTATCATCATCCCAGGCCAATGGTACCACAGATCAGCCCATGTAGTACAAAGGGCTTGGAAAGACAGCCAGAAGAGAGCCTTTCTGAAATGCCAAAGAGCCATGGGGAACTTTCACAGTCAACCTAATCCTGTTGTGAAACCCCCAAATAAACTACCAGGGAGATTTATAATCCCAGAAACCTTGTAGTACCACATGAACCTGGTATTGGTGCTTACCCTTTCTCTCAAAACAGTTTTAATTAAGACAATTATGGGATTTCCCTCTGACCACCAGGGAAACACAGTTTTGATTTTATAACTCAGTCACTAAAACAACAGGATTCAATTTGAAAATCTGGAACAGCATCTTCAGCAATACCTCCATTTCATAAATTGAGGTACACCTCAATGTACATGAAGTGCCTAGAGCTCCAAGGAGAACATCAAAAGTAATTTGGAAAAGGGAATTGATGTTTGTGTGAAAAATAACATCATTTAACACATTTGGCTTGCCTAAGGAAAGAACAGTTTACAAGTACTCTTTTCTGTGAACTGTGAACACCACAAACTTGGAAATAAGAGACCAGAAAAGAATTAAGAAAAATTAAATGCAGTTTGGCATCAGGAAATAAGAAAAATAGTTTCCATATCATCATCTTCCCCCGTAGGGGTACAGCAGGATGGATTTAACTAAAGAGCACTACAACGCAGGTGTCAGTCAGAGGCAGGCAGGCCAGCACAGGGGCTTCTTTGTCATCAGTTTCTTCTTTGCTGCTGCCTTGCATAAGCTAACGGTTCATTTTCACAGAGGAAAGTAGAGTTCAGCTGGCAGAACACTATTCAGTGCAAAGGCCTGCAGTTTTCTCCGACCACTTCCAGTGAGAATGGGCGCTCAGGCCTCACCTGACACAGAAAACAACTTCTTTTCTGTGGATTGATGTGCTCCTTGCCACTTCTGCTTTGAGAGCAGCATGACGCCAGTGAGAGCTGAATGAATCTATCACGGTAAAGCCTCAAGGCATTTAGTTTGGGGGACTCCTGGAGAATAGCACTCCTGGCATGGATATTATTTTCCTCAGGAATGACATAGGCAAGAACATTGCTTCCAATGCCTTGAGAACATCAGAGGTTAATGAATGGCAAAAACTTGTTCATAAATCTATGCAAGGCACTCTGTGCACACTCCTGGAAACACTTAGGATGTCTGGAGCACAGCAGAGGTACACACCGCAGCATGTGGGTTCAGTCCATTGCTGTGAATTTGTCAGTTCCTGTAAGCCTATACATGTGCAAAGACTGGGAAGTTTGGGTTTCATACTAAAATGTCAATTTGGAAGGCTGAAAGTTATTTCACTTGATTTCTATAATCAGAACACCTTTATCCAAATTGTTCACTGTTACAGCAATATTTTCAGTATTCTATTTTGATATTAAACAAGAATGAATTCTTTCTCATCATTTGTGCTTCTGCTCTAAAACTAAGGAGAAAAGATGTAACCGTTCCTGTAACCTTCAGTAGCGGTGATCTCTCTGAAGACCCTAGTGATTCTATTTAACACAGTGTTCACTAACTCAAGTGTTGTGTCAGAATCTGTGCTGTGTCCTGGGCTTGTGAACTGGCCCCTGCCATATCAGGACTGCATGACTTCCTTCAAACCACAAGCTCAATATAGCTCCCTGTGTCCAGACCCTATTAAAACTGCTCTACACATAAGAATCGATTTAATTCTCACTTGCCTATTAAGTAGCTGTGATTTTTAATGCTTATTTTAAAGAGAATAATATGGGGCTAGAGAAATGGCTCACTTGCTGCTATTGCAGAGGACTTGGATTCAGTTCCCAGCATTTTCATGGCAGCTAACAACTATCTGTAACTCTAGTTCCAGGGGATCCAACACACTCTCTGGCTTCCACAGGCAAAGGATGCACATGGTGTGTTTAAATATATTCAGACAAAACACACACACATAAAAATCAATAAAATTTGTGAGTAAAAATAAATAAAAAGAAGGAAATCAAGGCCTATAGAGTATAGAACTGGGAAGTAGACATGGCGGAATAGATCCAGGGTCTTAGCTGGGTCAGAACAGCTGGCCACCACAGCTCTCAGATCTGCTGGGAAGAAGGAGGAACCATGGAACTGCTTAAATGTACCAGAGAACAAAAAGACAAATTCCAATAGGAAGGCATGCACAGAAGAAAAGAGCAAAAGCAGAGTTAGTCTGCCCTAAGTGACTTGTTTCCAGTCTCTACCTTTATAACACAAGACATTTTCTTGGATCCTTGTCCCGTTGTAGAGGTTGCATAGTGATGGAGGCTGAGAGAGAGTTTGCATTTCCTACAATCAAGATACAACATTAGAAGCTAGGCATGGCGGTGCATGTCTTTAATCTCAGCACTCAGGAGACATAGGAATGGATCTCTGTGAGACTGAGGCCAGTGTGATCTACATAGCAAGTTCCAGGCTAGCTGGGGTTACAGGGAGACCCTGTCTCAAAAAGACAAAAACAAAAAGATATGTCCTAAGGCCACCCCTTAATATCTATGCTGTCATGTTGAAGAAACGCAGCCAGAAATACAAGTATGCTCTGATAATAATGTAACAGAGTATTTCTGGCAGACTATGTGATTGCTCAGAAGTTGTAAACATCTCGTTTCTCCCTTTTCTACCCACACACTCCAACCTGTTTGTCTTGTGTGCTTGAGAGTTCTGACTTTATAAATGATGCATGAAAAGAGTTTTTAGTGGAGAGGGGTTTAGAGAAAGGAAAAGGGTGACATGAGTTCGTCCTGACCCCTCAGGAAAGTAGACACTTTGTGAGTCTCTGGCATAAACAGAGTTTCCCTCTGACTCAAGTGACTTACTGTTTTCTGGACATGGCCAAAAGATCATTCTATGTAGTGGGGCTCTCTATATCCAAGTCAGGGAACACACAGAGCCAGCACCCTTGGCATTAGCACTGGAATCTCACAATTAGTAAGCGGGGAGGGGGGCAGCTTTGTAGATACTTAGTGTGGATAAAGTAATACTAGAGCAGTGTAAGCACATGTCACAGGGATGACTGGCAGGCCTACCAAAGACATGCCTTTGAGCACAGTTCATCAAACTCACGGAGCAGGATCCCATCCTAAATAAAGAGAACGGAAAGGTGGCCCTGTTTTATAATCACACATACTGTGACCCAGCATATTTATTCTAGTGACGGCCCATTTCAGCTCATATCATCCCATACTTGGACTGGTGCAGTAGCCACTCTCCCCACAGATGCTCTTCCAGTACAACACACAGCATTCCCCAGCAGCATTCTTCATCACTTTGCTGTGCCAACTACTCTCATCTTCAAGATGCAGTGTGACTATGGGCAACATAAACTGTAACTATTGCAGTTACTAAGGAGAGCTGGTAGAGTGATCAACCATTCCTGTTGTCCAGGACTAGCCTGATTTTCCTACCTAATGTCCTATGAACTGGGTTACCCCTCAGCTTTGAGCAAACTGAAATGGTTTGTCACCCTGTTGACCACCAGCCTTGGTGTGGCCCTGGCATAAAGAAGTGTGAAGATGTGTGTTCTTTTTTAAATGATTTGCTCCAACAGAAAGAAGAGCCATTATTAGCTGCTATTTTGATACCAAGGAGCAATGAAATTTAGTTGCTTACTTCCTATAGGCAGTGCAGTTGCCATGGAAACAATGAATGTCAAATTAGATTATACAGACAAAAAAAATCAACAGTGCTTTCTTTACACTTCTAAGTTTTAATACTTGCTACCATGAAGCTGACCCCTTACACTGTGAAATCCCATTATAGCACTTTGACATAATTACTTACCTTTCAGAATAGTATTACCAACATATTTGAAAACGGACTAGTTATCTTATTTACAACTGCTGTTTGAAACATATTTTTCCTCAGAGAGAATTTTTTAAGATGTCAATTTAATTCTGGGAGCATGAATTGTAAACTCCCTGTGGACAGCATATTTGAGCAATTTCTCACACATTTCATTTCCTTGTAAACTTCAAAATCTGGATAACACAAGTGCTCTGACCCACCTATCCGAAAACTCAATGGAAAAATATCATGCAGCACTATAAACCTCAGAGCCCATATGATAACATTAAACCGGTCACCTAGAAACTGCATAAACACACTGATAGAGAAATGAGAGATATTTGTCGAACGGTCTCCACAAAAAAGACACTAAAGTGACAAATATTTAAGTCAATGAGCAACTGCCTCACCTAAGAGTCCTTGTTGTGAATAAGGATTACCTGATTATTGAAAAGGTAAAATGCTTATTTGTCTAAGAAGAGAAGAAATAGGTAGCTCGGGAAATGGTAAAATAATGATCCTAATAACTAGTAACTAAGATCAAAGTGACAAAGTAATCCTTTGTTGCCTTCCCAACATATTTTTCATATAATTGATTTATAAGGTTAAAAAAAAAAACAGTTGCAATCCATATGATTTTAAAATAAATTGTGGAAATTTTTTTCTGTCAAAATAATAAACAAAATACTAAAATCCATATAGCCCCACAAATACCCTGTTAAGCAGAGTACATAATAAAACATACCAACAAAATCAATAATTTGTATGGGTCTCTGTAGTTTATAAAAGGATTTTTATGTTCAATACTTCATTCAGTCATATATATGACATATTTGTATAAAGCAGAAAACTAAAGTGAAATTACTTGCCCCAGATTCAAACTTAGCTCTGACTTCAAAATCTGTATTCATTGTTTGCTTCTAATAAGTAAGTTAACTACGTAGCCTATACTATAGATACTCTCTAATAAAAACATCATGCTCAATTCATAAAATGTAACCTTAGTATGTTGTTGTACTGCAGATGTTTAAAATGTTGCTATTGGAGCATAGGAGCTAGCCCCAGGAATCAACCAATGGGATTACATGAAATTAAAAAGTTTCTGCACAGCAAAAGAAACTTTCAGTAGAGCAAACAACCCAAAGAATGGAAAAGAATCTTTACTTCAGTCAGGGGGATAGTACCCAAAATTTACAATGAACTACAAAAATTAAACAGTAAAAGATAATAATCCAGACTGTCAATTAACAAATACTGTCATGAAATGAACAGACAATTCTCAAAAGAAGAAACACAAATGACCAATAACTAGTTCAACATTCCTAGTCATCCAGGAAATGTAAATTAAAATTACTTTGAGCTAGGGGCAGGGGCACACTCCTTTAATCCCAGAGCTAAGGAAGCAGTGAGATCATGGCTAGCCTGGTCGACATAGTGAGTTCTGGGCCAGTTGTAGCTATAGGGAGACCCTGTCTCAAAAACAAGGAAATAAAAAATTACTTTGAGATACCACCATACCCCATTAAGAACTCTCAGGGCTGGAGAGATGACTCAGAAGTTAAAAGCATTGACTGTTCTTGCAGACGACCCAGGTTTGATTTCTAGCACCCATATGTCTGCTAACTGTGTGTAATTCCAGTTCTAGGTGATCTGATGCCCTCTTCTGACCTCCGTGAGTATTGTATGACATGGGTGCCACTTACACACATGCAGGCAATACACACATACACATAAAATAAAAATAATAAATTATTTAAAAATAGAAGAAATATGACAACAAATGTTTGAGAGGATGTGGAAAAGGAGGAACCCTTATCCACTGCTGGTAGAAGTGCAAATTAACACAGTCATTATGGAAATCCATATGGAAGTTCTTCAAAATATTGAAAACAGAACTACCCTATGACCCAGCAATACCATTCCTGGGCATATTCTCAGATGACTCCATATCCTACCACAGAGACACTTACACATTCATGTTTATTACTGCTGCATTCTCAAAAGCCAGGAGATAGTACTAACCTAGACATCCATCAACAGCTGAATGGATAATGAAAATGTGATATATAGACACATTGGAATATTATTCAGCCACAAAGAAAAGTGAAATTATGAACATTTCAAGAAAAAATGCATGGATCTGGAAAGCATAATATTAAACAAGATGATCCAAACTTATAAAGACAATAACCACATGTTCTCTCATATGCAAATCCTAGCCTATAATAACTACATGTGGACATATAAACAAGTATAAGTATGGGTAAAGTCTAAAAGGAGAGAAATAATAGGTAAGGAGGAGGAGGGAGGTGGGGAGATGGGTCACAGCTGCTCTTGCAGAGGACCCAAGTTCAGTTCCCAACACCCACATTGTGACCAACAACCATCTATAACTCCAGCTTCAAGGGATCTGATGTCCTCTTCTGACCTCTGCAGGCATGGCATGACACATTTGCACTTATATACATGCAGGCGATACACTCATACACATAAATTTAAAATAATAACTAGTTTTTAAATAGGTGAGTAAACACTTTCTAACAATCCTGTGATTTCAGTATCTCAAGAGTGACACAAACTTTATTCATCTGTCTTATACAAAGAGGGTTACCTCACTGTAAGAAGCAGGCTCAGCAAGTAGCCCCTATCTGTCTGTGCCTTAACAGTTCTACAGTGGCAGGAGTCTTTCAGGGAAACATAAAGGTGCTTCTGAGCACCTTCTCATTATCTTGAGGGGCAAATCACATGAACCGTTTGAACCTTTGTCTTCTCATTTTCAAATAATACCAAAGAGGTGCTGCTCCTCGTAAGCTACAAAATACCAGAAAGATATTAGTTATCACTGTCTGTTAGTTAAGAGGGCTCAGAAGAGATTGGATTTCTAGGAATATGCCAGAGATGAATCTCTTTGTAGTTTAAATCAGTTTTTTGATCATTTCATACATAAGTACTGTGTATCATTTCTACCCCTTTCTCTCTACTCCAGCTCTTCCATATCCCCCCATCCCTTTCATGTTCATGACCTCTTCTAAAATTGTTACACCCCCCCACACACATGACATCTACTGAACACATTTAATGTTGCTCTTATGCACATATATTTCATACTGACCACTTGGGATGGGACTGGATAACCTATCATGGGGCTGCTTCCTGGAGAAAACTGGCTCTCCTTTTCTCAACAGCAATTCGTTGCCTGTAGCTCTTCATTTAGGGGTGGACCCTTTGAAATTCCCCCCCATCCACATTGGCATTTTTACTGGTATTGTCACTATACAGGCCTTCTTTAGGCAACCATATGGCTAAGATTTCATGGTGCAACATCCCTGCCGTGCCTAGAAGACATCATTTGGTGGTAGTCATGCTGGTCCTCTGGCTCTTACAATGTTTCCACCCTCTCTTCCATAATGTTCCCTGAGTCTTAGGTGTAGTGGTTGCATTGTAAATGTAACAATTAGGGTGAGGCACCCCACGATCACTTCTCTGCATTTTGACTAGTTGTGAGTCTCAGTAGTAGCCTGTGTCTACTGCCAAAAGAAGCTTCTTTGATGACTGAGAACTACACTTATCTGTGAGTACAAGGATAAGTAGTTAGAAATTATATTGATTTAGAACAATTACAGTAATAAGTTCTCTTCTAGAATCTAGGACCTCTCCAGCCAATGGGGAGTTGGCTAGGTTTAGAGTACTAGGCATGAATTCCCACCTATCCAGTTGAACAGCTGTTATTGTTTACTTCCAGGAGAATAGTGTGATTCTTGCATCATTAGGGCTATCTTGCCAGGCTAGTCATTGTTGTAGTTAATAGGCTTTGCAGCTGGATAGAAATATTGGCAGCTTACATAGCACCTTCCAATATTATGAGAGCTGGTGCTCAGCAGGGGAGGCTTCCGGGTCAGTTCCAGCTCACTTCCTGCAAGTTCTCTGTCCAAAGTATGTGGTGCCTTCAGCAATAGGGTCTTACTTTCAAGTTCTGAGAGGCAACAAAAATGAAACATCAATAGCTTTTATTATTTTTGGAGTCTCTTGAAACCCTCGGACCAAAGGAAGTCTCTTATGCCCATTATTGGGACTTTTTAAAATATATTCTAGTCTATGGTTCTTGAAGGGAACATCATAATGTACATAAACTAACTCAGCACACACACACACACACAGAGGGGGGGGGCAGGGAAACTAGGGATGGATTAGAACTAACAATTTGTACTGAAGCAATGCTTACCTCCACAATACTGCTAAGATCCAGATGTAGCCAGAATCCTAGCAACACTTCTGTCCCTCACGGTGCTCATCAGTAATGCTAACTCCAGCCAGTCTTGGTAAGGCTGTGTGTGGGTATGTGTATAACATTTTTAACATTTATATTTTACATGTTAACGTATTTAACATTATAACAATTTTATAACAGTACTTAATAATATATATATTATGTAAGATCAATTATCTCTGGGTTCAATGACACTGCCTCAATAAATAAAACAGATACTGATTGAAGAAGACACCCAACGTCAACTTCTGGCCCCCACACACATAGTCACATATGTGCACCTGCATCTACACATATGTACCCATACACATGCAAAAGTGAATATCATGTGTACACATATCATACACACATAAACATGCAAAAAAAATAAAAGAAAATTCATTTTCCTCTAATGTTGGGCCAACACCCAGGGGTATTTTCTATATCATTACTTTATGAATCCTGAAGAAATAAAGTATCAGCATTAACGGTCCCTTTCTGTTCCCAAGCCTGTGGTCAAATCAGTAGGGCGATAAAAATGTGCTAACACTGAAATGTTTTCATAAGAGCTGTTGGGAAGGGCACCAACTCCCTCTACTGCATAGTAGGAATTGGGGCAAACTAGTGTCCTCTAGAAAAGAACCTTACTTGGGGCACACTAGGTCAACTATCCTTTGCACCAGGTCACATTAGGTCAAAGCAAGCTAAATTGATAATGTCACTGCTTACTGCAGCCTAACTGAGAACCCCACTCCCTGCGGTAAAAGGTGCAGAAAGAACACCTAGGGGAAGACAAGCACTCTAGGTCCCATTGAGCACAGCCGTCACTGGGCCCCCAGGTAAGACTGGATGGAGTAAGCATTACTGGTGAGGCACCGTGAGGGACAGAAATGCTCTTGGTCTCCTGGCTGCACCTGGATCTCAGCAGTATTGTGGAAGTAAATACTGTTTCAATCTATCTTGTTAGTTTCCATGTTAATAATTTTCTACAAATCTCTTAGCCATACTTTGATATTGTAAATAGTGCTGAAATATATGTAAGTGTGCAGACATCTCTGTGGTTATATGGACTTGGAGTCCTTTGGGTATATTACTCAAAGTGGTCATATGGTAGTTCTGCTTTCAGTTTTCTGAGGAACCGCCATCATGATTTGCATGGTGGCTGAATTCAGTTATATTCCCACCAGCAGTATATTAGTGTTCTCCATTCACTAGATCCTCGGAAGCATTTGTTGTTTGCTTTCATTATAACAGTAATTCTGACTGGAGCAAGATGGAATCTCGGTGTAGCTTTAATTTGCATTTCCCAGGTGGGTAAGGATTTCAAACTCTTTTTTACATGGTTGTTGGCCAGATCTGCTTCATCTTTTTATAAGTGTCTGTTTTATTAGCCCACAGACTGAAGGGACTCTGAGTTTTGGACATTAAGTTTTATAGTTCTTTATCTATTAATCATCTGTCAGATGTAGCTTGCAAAGACCTCCTATGCTATAGGTTGTATTCTCAGTTTAGTCATTGTCTCCTTTGCTGTGCAGAAAATTTTAATTTCAGGCAACCTTATTTTTTAATTTTTGGTATTATTTCTTGAGCTGTTGGAGTCCTTTTCAGAAAGTTTTTTCAAATAACTTTATTTTTAAGCGTTTATCCTGTAATTTCTTCTGATGGCTCCAGATCTTGAATTAAGACCTTTGATCCATTTGGAGTTGTAGATGTGATAGTGTTCATTGTGAACTGGAAAGAATCTAGAATCACCTGTGACATATGCCAGAGGCATGCCCATGGGGGATTATCTTGATCACATTACTTGATGCAGGAAGATGCATCTTAACTGTGGGTGGGATCATGCCCTGTGTGGGGCACTCTGGGCTTTATGAAATGGAGAAAGGGAGCTGAGCACTAGCATTCATCACTACTTTTTGAATGTGGATGTGATATGATCAGCTGCTTCAAGCTTCTGTCGTACTGACTTTCCACGATGATAGACCATGCCCTTGAACTGTGAGCCAAAATAAAGCCTTTCTCCTTTAAGTTGCTTTTGTCAGGATATTTTATCACAATAAGAGGAAAACAAAGACAGAGGGGGCGGGAAGGGATGGAGTCTCATTTTTATTCTCAGAGCAGTATTTGTAGAAGATGCTACGGTTTTTCTGTCCAGTGGATTTTTTGCATCTGTGACAAAATTGGGTGGTTGTAGCTATGTGGCTTTAATTTTGGTTTAATTCTTCTCTCTGACCTGCAGGTCTGTTTCTGTGCCAGCACTGTACTGCTTTTCTCACTGTGGCTCTGTAGTATACTCATGCTTCCCTTCTAGTTTCATCTGCTTGGAATATTTTATTCATCATTTCATCTGAAGACTGTGTTTGTCTTTGCCAGTCAGATGTGTTTCTGGTGAGCAACAAACAGATGTGCACTGTTTTCAGTCCATTCTTTTAGTCGCAACTATTCATCAGAGAACTGAGATCATTAACATTCAGAATTATTATTAAAAGATATGTATGTGTTCTTGTCCTTTTGTTGCCTTTGTAATGCGTGGTAATTTCTAATTCTTATTTGCTTATTTTAACAATCCCTTTCTGCTTATTCTTTCCCGTGACCTCATGGAAATGCTGATCTTTCTCTTCCATGTGTAAGATTCCTTCAGATATCTTCTGTGGTGTGGCTTAGTGGTCATGAGTTCCTTTCATTTGTGTCTATCATGATAATGTTTTGTTCTTCAGTTATGGAGGACTTTGCTGGGTAAAGTAATGTGTGTTGGCATGTATTGTCTTTCATAGTTTGAAATACATTTTCCATGTCCCCATGGAAACTCCCCGTGGAGTTTCTGATGAGAAATCTCTCTTATTCTGTTACATCTGACTTTGAATGTATCTTGGTGATTGTCTCTTGCAGTTTTCAATATTCTTTGTTCTGCTTGCTTTGTTCTGGACTTGACTGTTTAGCATTCTAAATGTCCCATATCTAGATAAGCCAGCCACTTCCTAGATGCTGATATAATTTCATTCAATGTGCCCATGATTCATAGATTGGGTCTTTTAATGGTGCCCCCAAATCTTGTACATTCTGTTCATGGTTTCCCATTTTACTTTGTCTGAATGCTTGATTTCATCTATATTGTCTTCAAACTGTGAGAGGCTGTCTTCTATTTCAACCAGTCCTTGGTGAGGCTTTCCACTGAGATTTTTATTTCATTTGCTTAGATTCACTTGTTAAATTTTTGTTAGACTTTTTCAGTATTTCTATCTCTGCTAATTCTCCTTTCATATCCTGTATTACTTCCTTATAATGATTTCTTATCTGGTTTCTTTTTAATTCATTCAGGAGCTTATTTGCCTCCTCTTTGATGATTTCGTTAAACACTCTTAGAATCATTCTTGGTCTGAAATTTCATGCAATTCGCTCTTATTAGTGTGGAATTAGCCATTTGAGGGTAAATGTGGCCTTGATTTTTTTTCATGCTTCATGTATTTCTGTATCAGGGTTTGCATATCTGCAATTAAGCCACTGATTTGACTTTTTATTTTAATCATCAGTGAAGGTATTTGCAATGTTCTAGTAGGACTAGGTTATAGACAGCTTGAAGTGTCATTTTTCCCTCACTAGACTTGGGTGTGGTTCAACAGCTAAATTCTCAGTCCATTTTCACAGACCACCAGGCATGATCTCTATCACTACTCTGAGATTAGATTGTTATGTAAAGAAACAACTGATGGTTAGGCACACTATGAACATCCAGTAATAACCGATTAAAAAGCCATTGCCCACTGGGCATAGTGGCAAATGTCTTCAATCCCAGCACTGAGGAGGCAGAGGCAAGTGGATCTCTGTGAGACTGAGGCCAGCCTGGTGTACATGGTGAATTCCAAGCCAGCTGGGGAAACTGGGAGCCCTTGTCTCAAAAAAAGGAATGAATAAATAAAAATAAAAACAATTACTCCTTCAAGTGAAAGAGTTTGGGACAAGTAAAGAATTAGGATGGTGTGGTGCATACTAAGCTTCTGGGTTCTAGATAAGGACAGCAATGGAAAGGAAATGAGGAAGAATACTGATTACTGTTAGAGCAACAGAAAAGAAACCCAAGGGAAAGTACATAGAAGGTGAGAAAACAATACAGACAAAGGAAGGCCCTGAAGCAGATCCAGCTAACAGCAGAATGAAAAAGAAATAAGTCAATAAATGCAATCTGACGTGTAAGGCATCCTAGCACTGAGGAGTCTGAAACAGGGAGATCTCCAATTCTAGGTCCTTCATTGTTCTTTGGGGAAGGAAAGAAAGGGATGAAAAAAGATAAGAGCATGCCAAAGGTGGTCTACTAAGTTGAAATTTGATACTAAAATTTTAAAAATATAAAAGAGAAAGAAATGGACCTGGGTGGTAGTGTAAAGTCTGCAGATAGTCCCGTGCCTGGGTATGTGAGCCAGGCCTGTCTCCACGCAGCCTTCCACAGGAACAGGGTGCACGTTCCAGGCCTGCTTCTGTGTAATTCTTTGAAGCACCAACCCTACCCTCCTGCAGTCTTGGTGGGAGAATGTGCCAGACATGTTTCTGTGTTTCTCACAGGGGCATGGGTGTCATGACTGATACTGTGTGGCTCCTCGCAGAGGGATGATATAAAATACTGAACCTGTCCCTTAGCAGTTTTTGTAGGATGTGGGTGCTGGGCTTGTCTCTGTGAAGTCTACTCTAGATTATGACTCAGACCAGATTTCCATTTCATATAGCAGTTTTGTCTCCACAACTTTCCCTTCTATTAGAGAAATTCCACAGACCAGGTCCCAGAGCACAGTTCGATGACTGGGCTCCCAGTGTGGGCTTTGTAGGGAAGGACTCTTGCTTCCTACGCCACCTAGCTACAGACTCAGCAAGGGACTATGTAAAGTGGCGTCTTGTGTCTGTTCTGGTCCAGTGCGGTGATTTCTCCAGCACCATCCTCACTCTGCCAGTGCAGCTGCTGTGGCGGGTGCTGTCTTCCACTTTTCTTTCTTACCCTCCCTCTGTCCCTCCCTCCCTCTGTCCCTCCCTCCCTCTGTCCCTCCCTTTCCTACCATTCTTTAAACTGTTACTGAAAGCACATTGCACAAATCGCATATTCATTCTCGCATTCATTTATATTCTCTCTCTCTCTCTCTCTCTCTCTCTCTCTCTCTCTCTCTCTCTCTCTCTCTCTCCTGTTTTTTCCACTTTCTTCGCTCCTGGAACCAGTGTTTCCCACCATCATTCACGCCCAGGGATATCTGCTCTCCCACGACCCCACTTACTCCCTGGAGATTCTAGAAGTTCATGGATGGGTGTCTCCCACCATCCTCCAGGCTTCTTCATCTCTTACCGTTCTTAACAAGATCAAAATCACCAACTCTGGAACTTTATTCTCCATTTGAAATTTTAGAGGCCGTCACTTAGATGTGCCTTCAGTCTGACAGAAGACAGAAAACAAGCATCGAGTAGGAAAAAATGTTTTTAACTTCACAGCCCTCTGATTGAAAATTTTTAACAAAATCAAGTCAGAATTCCAGCAGAGTAACTCAACAATCTCCATGATAAAAGAAAGGTAGGAGAATTCTTTTAATAGCACAGGACATTAAAAAGGTGTTCTTATGTTTGATCTACTAGGAGGTACAAATACTCTTGATACACTTAACTATCCTCTTTTCCATCTCTCTGCACAAATAAAATGCCAGGGAAAGAAATATCTTTCATATGCATCATCATGAACAAAAAGAAAACGATTTAATTTTCATAAATTATTAATTTTAATTTAACTGGATAGTTGCTGATGTTTAGCCCAATATTTAATATAGAAATATGATCAGATGAGATGATATGGATGAAAATGCTGGGCAAGCTCAAAGAATTAGCAAGGATACATATTCATTAATTATTAGCTATGTGACAAGTTTATGTGCAACAAATAAGAGACTGTAAGCTCTGGCTAGTAGTGCAAAATCCATCACATAAAAATCCTGCAGGCCCAAATCTAAGAATGATTGATGCTAGCAAATTATAGGTCTTTCCTGAACAGGCGTCAGAGAGTGACATATTTTCAAAACAAGTAGGAACCAGACAGCTTTGAAGATGACAAAAAACATGTAATATGTGCTGTTAATTGCTAACATATATATAAAGTTGACACTGGATATCACTTATGATAGCAATTACTAATAGCAATTTGCATATCCAGAGCCCATAATGAAATTTCACTAAGTATAATTTTTTTTAATTTATTATCAACCCTAATGTTAATGTCTCTTTTATTAACATAAAGTATAGTACAGGGCTTTCCAACATTTTTATTCTGTACATAGAAAATGGTAATATTTGTACCAGGTCTCTTCTGGCCATCCCAAGGAATGAACAAATCTACATCTTAGCATTAATAAAACCAAAGTGGGATACCACATTAACATGGTCAGTTTTGCAGAAATAACCTCTTCTATAGTTTACTTAAAATTTGCCAACCCTTGGGGCTGGAGAGAAGCTTAGTGGTTTCGAGCAATGACTGCTCTTTCAGAGGACCTGAATTTGATTCCCAGCACCCACATGGCAGCTAACAACAGTTTGTAACTCCAGTTCCAGGGGATCTGATGCCTCTTCTGACTTCCACTGGCATTGCATGACACTGGCACACTTACACACATGTAGACAATATAGTCATACACATAAAATTAAATAATAATAATAAAGTATTGTAAAACTTTCCAATCCCTACTCTTTACCAAAGAGTGTCAGATACTGATATTTAAGGCAGAATTTCATTTAAAAATCTTAAAGTTATTTCCATAGATTGTATTACTTACAATAAGTTAAACACACCAAATAGTTTATGGTCTTCTATCCTCATCATTTGTAATGCAATACTGTTTGTTTTGTTGGGAAATAGTGACGCTCCTGTCAAATAAACTGACAGAGCAGTATATAGAGTCACTTACAACACTGCAAAGTTCAATTGCTTAATCTAGAAAGAAACTGCTCTTTCTTCCAGGTGAGTTAAAGAATATGGGAGGATTTCCTGTGAACAGTTGTGGAGAAACAGCCTGAAGCTGTTTGAAGCTCTTTGAAAGAAAAGACTACCCTTCAGGAAGGAACAATGAGACACCTGAAGAGGTCTTAGAGGGAAGGGCTGCCTGAGAACTCAGGGCTTCCCATATCACAGGGCTACAGGAACCACAAATGTAATCACAGAAAAAGCGGGGAAAGGCCTTACAGGCCTGGACAAACCCAGAGGGCAGTCCATACTGCCCCACTGCCTGACCAAGTCAGAACACTCAGGTGATGCCTCCCATCCTCCCCCACTCTCCACAACTGGCCAATGGAAAGAGACATGAGAGAAAGAAAAGCTTCTGACTCTGGTCATTCTGAGGAAAACATGTAATATTAAGTAATATAAAGAGTTTTGATCAGATTAGACAGATTAGACATCTATAGCTTAATGCAACTCAGTGACTTCCTATTACGTGGAAAGTACCAGAAGAAAGACAGTCCTCAGACCTGCCTAAATTTCTTCCAGGAAGTTGAAATGACTTACGTCCATGAATATGTTTATAATGGAAATATATTCGTATTTTTAAAGATTTGTTTTATTTTCAATTTGTATGTGTATGTGGGTTTGTGCAAGTGAGATTCCCTCAAAGACCAAAAGAAGATGTCAGATTCCCTGGAGCTGGAGTTACAGCTGGTTGTGAACCACCTGCACAGGTGCTGGGCACTGAACACAGGTCCTCTGCAAGAGCAGTGTGAGCTCTTAGCAACTAAGCCATCTCTCCAGCCCCCAATGTATGTATTCTTAAGAAAAAAGAGAGCTATAGAAGCTAACTTTTGTTTACTTGAGTTATAAATTATTCTGGAAGCTGGAATTAAATCTGAAGAAGTTGCACATTTCTTCATTTCAGAGAAATCTATAAATGTGCAACTTCAGGTATAATTTAAATTTTATGGAGTGTCCCTAACTATACACTAATATTTTGACTTCTTTTTATAAGAGATATCAAAATTTTAAGATTGTATTCATGTAAATTGACTTTAAATTATGAGAATGAAATAAAAATTTACATAAGTAAATTTTTCGGGCAAATTTGGAACCTAAAGACCAGTTTTCTAGAAAAAAGAAACTATGAGAGCTAGAGAGATGGTTCAGCAGTTAAAAGCATTGGCTGCTCTTGCAAAGGACCTGGGTTCAATTCCCAGCATCTACAGAGCAGGCGACAATCACAGTACATAACTCCAGTTCCAGAAGAATTCAGCGCCTTCTGACCTCCACGGGCACTGCATGACACAGGTATATTTATACACATGCAGGCAATACACTCATACACATAAAATAAAAATAAGTAATAAATATTTAGAAAAAAGAAAATATGTATTTATATTACAAAAACACAAAGTATATAACAGCTAAATTTCTTAAGAAAATTCAAGTAATTAACTGAGTAAAAAAACTGTCAAGTAAAAACTGTCAAAATTATGGCCTAAATGCATTGAGAATGAATAAAGGTCAGTTATAAACTTGATATGCTTTTATTTTCTTGTGCATACTAGCAAGTGCTCTACCTCTGAGTTACATCCTAGCCCATAGATTTTTTAAGACTACAGAACTTTTATTTTCTGAAATTTCCTAAGGTCTGAGCATTAATTAAAGAGTAATTATAGTGGTGAGCATAGTGGCATGTGTCTTTAATCCCAGTATTCTGGAGGCAGAGGCAGATGGATCACTAAGTTTAAGACCAGTCTCTTATACATAGCAAGTTCCAAGCCAGGCATGGTTACACAGTGAGGCCCTGAAAACCAGGTGTTCAGCACAGTGGGAAGACCTGTTCACTGTGGGTGGTATCACATCCTTGGCAGGCACCCAGGACTATGTAAGAGAAGAGGGACTAGGCTGAGCACTACTATATATGCATTTATCACTTTATTCCTGACTATGGATATAATGCGATCAGCCACGTCAAGCTCCTGCTCCTGTGATTTCCTAGCTATAATCGACTGTAACTTGGAGCTGTGAATCTTTTCTCCTTTAAGTTGCTTTTGTCAGAACATTTTTAATCACCACAACAGGAAAAGAAACTAAGAGACACATTGGGGCTGGAAGGATGATTCAGTGGTTAGGAACACTGATTGCTCTTGCAGAAAACCAGGTATTCAGTACCCAGAACCCACGTGTCAGCTAACACTCATCCTTAACTCCAGTTCCAGGGGATCCAACATCCTCTTCTGCCCTCTGCAGGCATTGCACACATGGGATACACTTGCATACATGTCCACAAAACACTCATACACATAAAACGTAAATAAGAAAGAAACCGAGACACCATCTTAAAGGATAAAAAATAGGATCTCATAATGGATTTGGTTTACTTTTGTCTGGTTACTGATATTACACATCTTATTAATGCCACTTGAACATTAGTTATCAAAAAAATATAGCAAATGGTATCATACAAATGTGTATACACACATTATGAGAGTGAAGGGGAAATAGAGGTAGAGAAAGAATATCTTAGTGCTCTTACCAAGCACAGATAACACAATAAATAGTTCATTTCAAATTCTATTTGGAGGGTTCAAGACAGGCAAAAGTAGTCTATGTTATAACTCATCCCTAGCTAACTTACAATTCTGTTATGCTGTGGTTTTGGAGCTACAAACCACATAGAGAATTGTAGACAGGTGCTGCTCCACCAGTCAGATGATATACCATGCCAGTCAGTTGATATAATCATCCTGAGACTAGCCAAACCAACGGAACGGGCCCAATGGTAAGCATTAACCTCACATGTTTATTAGCACTTAGAATCAGCCAAATCTCAGCTGAGATGTTCTGTT
The DNA here is from genome assembly GCA_035773235.1 of Eospalax fontanierii. Taxonomy (NCBI): domain Eukaryota; kingdom Metazoa; phylum Chordata; class Mammalia; order Rodentia; family Spalacidae; genus Eospalax; species Eospalax fontanierii. The sequence goes on along the minus strand of CM069536.1, from coordinate 22,222,003 downwards.
AAGTGTAAAACCTAGATCAGATTTTAAAACCTAGATTTTTAAAGCAATAGAATATATCTTGATAATTTTCAATTGGCTGTGTTCAAATAATAGTCTAAATGAAATGTTTAATAAAGTATATGCCTCAATTCCACCCCTCTCCACCCATATAGACCCCTCATAAAATGAGACTGCACGCTGGACCTAACACCACCTGCTCCATCTGCCCTCCTGCCCCACAGACCTCTTGTGAAGTACGAGACCAGGCACAGGACCCAGACGTGATGTTGACCACCACTCTTGCCTGCCCAGCAACCCTTGTGGACCCCTCCTCAAGTCACAGACTACATGCCAGAGATGGCAGCTGCGCTACAGCCTGCCACTTCAGCCTGCCTTGCCTGCACATGCAGACACCTCCTGAGGTGACAGACCCAGTATATGCTGTGAAATACTACAGCTGTCAAAGCAGACTAAAATAAATACCCAGCAAAGTGATCTGCTGTGATTGAGAGAAAAAGAAAAACATTCCATAATACAACCAAGATGAAAGATTTACAACCACGAGAGCTTAGTGGTGTTCTCCAGTGAGACAAGATTCCATATCCACCAACACTACCACCACCCAGACCCAGACACAGCTTGGTATCTTTAGGACAAGCTTTTGTCTCTACCTGCCTGACCCAGGCTGAGTTCTGAACCTCTGGGTCAAGGCTCCACTATCTCACACCTACTCACAAGGCATCCATGACACAACCCTCCATGCTGACCCATCAGTCAGTATCAGTTACCTTAGAAAACGAATCACAGCACCAGATAAGGAAAAAATTCCCCTTGAGTATTGATTAGGGTAGTCTTAGGAACTCCTAAAATAATACAGGTTATTGTCACAGCCCTTGATTGCCTCCAAAAACTTTAAGGCAAGACTTTGTTGCTGAAGATACAACAGATTTTGAACACAGAACTTGAAGCAATTGAACTGGAACTGACTTGAAAGCTTCATCCCTGAAGACTATCCCTCATAGTATCAAAGGATACTTTGCAAGCTGACAAGAGAGAAAAATCAATCAATAGTCCTACCAAGGTGTAGAGCCTATGAGTCACAACTATGACCAAGCCAGCAAACTTTCTCTGCTGACTGGTGCAGTGATGGCACTTTTACCTTGGGGAGGGGGGGCAATCAACTGCTGTCTAATTGAACTTAAGGCACACTCAATGGTATGGAATTCATGCGTGGCACAGAAACATAGCCAAGCACACATGACTAGTGAGGTGACAAACCCTAGAGAAGAATGTACTTCTGTCACTTCCCTAGACTAAAGTAATTTCTTACTACATTCTAAATATATATCCTTACATTTACAGACAAGTATATCTATCATAACTCACAAAAGCTTATTTTTGCAAAAGATGGAGACTATGACAAAGTCCCATAAAAGGTCAAACATACAGAATAAGTGTCTGTGACGTTCCCATCCCTAAGGGACACATCTACAGTGCAACCTGCACACTTAAGGCTCAGGAAATGTTGCAGAAGAAGGGGCAGAAAGAATGTAAAAGCTAAGGATAAAACACCTGTTTGTAACGAACACATTCTAGACATGACAGAGAAACCACACGAATGAAATATCCACAGCACCATGGTCTAATGAGAGATGCATTATTAAACCCATTGACATGCCGAGGTGAATGGGAGAAATTTCACCAGGGCCCACCTCAAGATGGAGAGCTACAGGCAATCAGTGGATGCAGAGGGAGGGAGAATCAGCTTTCTCTAGGGATGAGCTTCCCTAGAGGCTATCTAATCCGAAGTAGGTAGCCCTAAACATCGGACCACATGAACACCAATAAATAGACTCTGTACGTATATGTAACAATAAATAACCAAAAGAGGGAACAAGAAACTGAGAGAGAGTGGGGGCAGGGGAGAAGTTGAAGGGGGACTGGGAGGGATGGGAATAATGCAAACACAAGAATCATGTATAAAATGATCAAAATAAAATAGGGTTTTAAAGCAAATTATCACTATGGCTGAAGTTCCACCCAGGTGAAGCTCTGAGGATCTCATCCTGAAATATTGATAAACAAAACAAAAAATAAGTTCAGGCAGGAACAGAGTTATCACCCCACTCATTTTTATTTATCACTTTTCTCTTTTTTCTTCTTTCTCTGTTGTTAATGATTTATTGGTTGATTGTTTAGTTGGTTTATATGTATGTACGTATCTTTCCTTGTATGTGTGTGTATGTGTGTGTGTGCTTGATTAAGTATTTCTTATGATGTGTGGCATCTGTTTTTGTTTTTGTCTGACATTTCAGTACTTTAATTTGTCAGTTGTTTATTTTTCTAAACACCTGCAATTCTGTACTTTGTTAACCAACTGTATTTTAACTTCTGTCTCATAAAAGTAGACTTCTCTGACTGTCCCTCACTTCTCTACACCTACACAAATCTGTTCTGCTACATCTTTTACATCTAAAAATAGCCTCACTACTTCCTCCCATTCCTCCAGTCCTCCAATTTGTATACCTCCATCTCATACTGTATCCTCCCAGCCCGTCGTTCTTTATTCATTCCTTCTCTGTTTCACAACTTAAATACTGATACCCTTTACTCCAGAAAAAGAGTATGAAACACACCCTCTACTATCAGTGCCCCAATACCACAATCTTTGTACTGTGACAGGAACATAAACGTAACACTTACTCCTAAGCTAAACTAGTGCTTCCAATAGTCTAGTGGGAGACACCATTTCATCTCTTCCCCTAACAGCTGCAGGGAGCATTCTTCCTCACTAAGACATCCTTTTTAGAAGGACTCACACAGAACAAAACAAACAAGTAGAGTTGGAGAAGGGAAAAGTGTTAAATTAGAAGGTGTACATCCACCCCCACAAACACATAAACACAAAAAAGAAACATAAACAGTATGAGACAACAGGCCTCCACAGCATGCACCCTATTTCCTGACTCCCCTATAATGGAAGTCCAGAATATCAAAGTAGCTGAAATGTCTGAAAGAACTTGGAGTTCTACTTTTAAAAACAATTAATGATCATATAGAAGTTTCAAATAAGCCAGTAAACAAACTAAGGAAATCTATACAATACTTAACAGAACAGTCACACACAAAAAAAACATGAAACAGTAAACTGGAGAAGAAAGTCATAAACATGAAGGAAAAATTCAGTAAGTAAATTTAAATATGGTAAAGGAACCAAACCAAAATTATGGAAATGAAAAAAAGACAGTAAATTAAAAAATCTTACTAGAAAGCATCACCAACAGACAAGATCATGCAGACAAACAAATTTCAGGCATAAAGGACAAAGTTGAGTCAATAATCCTCTCAAACAAATATAAAGAAAAAAAATTGAGGCATATATGACCAATATTTTTAAGAAATATGGTATATATTAAAGAAACCAAACCTCAGAATCCATGATGTATAAGGAGGTAAGATAAATATAAAATGAATAGATAAATTATTAATGAAACTGTAACTAAAACCTAGAGAAATAAATTGATATTCAAGCACAGGAGACTTTTACAACCCTGATAGACATGGTCAGAGAAGAAACTTTCCACAACACATCACAGTCAAGATGTTGAAAATACAAAGTAAGGAAATTATACTGAAAGCTGTAAAACAGATCATACACAAAGGAGGAGTGTCAGAATAACCTCACACCTTTCATCAGCAGACCTGAAAGCAAGAGAAGTATGGAATAACATAATTCAAGCTCTGGAAGTAAATAACTGCAATCAGAATAGTAGAGTGAACAACACTGTCCTTCAAAACTGACGGAAGAATAAGACCATTTCAAGACATACAAATTGAGACAACTTATCACAACCAAACTAGCACCACAGAAATTTTCTAAAGCAGTGCTATACAGAAAGGAAGAGAAAGACAGCATCATCCATGAGAACACAGCACTCCATGAAACGAACAGGAAGAGCTGGGAAAGAAATAACCATCAGCAAACCCTCAAATCACACAGAAAATAAACGAAAAAAAGTAACAATAACCCAGCCAAGCAGAACTTCATCTAAGAAAATCTTACAAAATAGTAAACATCTTTCAATAATATCCTTAAATATAAATGGACTCAACTCCCAATACAAAGATGCAGACTGACAGGACTTATCCCTGAGACACTTAGTGAGCAAAGACATTCAAAAGCTGAGTATCAACAGATAGACATCAAACTACCAAACAAATAGATACCATAACAATCAGGTATGACTATTCTTATACCAAATAAAGTAAACCTTAAGCCAAAACCAATCAGAAGAGATAGGGAGCTACTAAATATTAATAAAGTAAATAATATATTGGGAAGATATAGCAATTGCAAACATTTATGCACAATATTAGAGTTCCATGTTTAGTGACACTAAAAGCAATGAAAGGCCACATAGGTCCCAACAGAACAATAGTGGGAGACTTTAATACCTCACTCATATTTAGATCTTCCAAACTAAAAGTCACCAATTACAGAACTAGATTACACCATAGACAACTAGACTGAATATAGACATACAGATTATTCAACACAACAGATAATTAGCACACCTTCTTCTCAGCATCACATAGAACAAAACTGACCACATTATTGGGCACAAAGCAAGTGCAAACAAATATGAATGGAAATACAATTCCTTATATATTATCAGATCACAATGGATTGAAAGTAGAAATAAGCAACACTTGAAGAGTGAACAATATGCTTTTGAGCAAAGAGTGAATCATTGAAGAAACCAGTGAAGTAGTTTAAAATTCTTAAAAATAAATGAAAATAAAAGTACAATATACAAGCTCCTCTGGGACGCAGCTAAGGCAGTCCTAAGGGGAAATTTATAGATATAAGTGCTCACATGAAATCAAACAATTTAATTATGCACCTTAAATCTCCAGAAAACAACAAAAATTTGATCTCAAGTCCAGCAGACAGCAAGAAATAATAAATAAATGGAATTAATGGAAGAGAGATTAAAAGAGCAACACACAAAATCAATCAGAGTCGGTTCTTTGAAAAAATAGCAAGATTAACAAACCTTTATCCAAACTAACGAAGAGAAAGAGAAAATTCAAATAAGTAAAATTAGGGGTCTGGAGAGATTGCTCAGTGGTTAAAACCACTGACTATTCTTACAGAAGACCCAGGTTCACATTCCAGCACCCACATGGAAGTTAACAACCATCTCTAACTCCAGTTCCAGGGGATCTGACACCCTCTCAGTCCTCCATAGGCACTTCATGCCATGCACTTACACACAGGCATAACACTCATACACATAAAATCAAAATATTTAATAAAAATAAATTATAGATAAAAATTAATATGTTACTACAGATCCCAATGAAAACCAGAAGATCACTGGGGAATATGATGAAAACTTAAGATTCCAAAATGCTGGAAAACCCAGATAAGATAAATACATTCTCAATACATATCATCTGCCTAAACTAAATTCAGACAATATAAATCATTTAAACAGATCCATAATAAGTGATGAGTTTGGTGAAGTAATTAAAAGTCTCCTTTTAAAAGCCCAGAACCAATATATTCACTGTGAATTCTAGCAACAGATATATACTATTGCATCAGTGGCAGATCGGTATTGCAGCATGCAAGGTCCAATGATGAACAGGACCACTGATGTCTTTTCTCCCCTAGCAGCCAACATAGCACCTTCTGATACTAGGATAGTTACCCAGAGGGAGTACAACATAGACAACATTAAAGACAGAAATCACATGATCATCTCTATAGTTGCAGAAAGGGAATTCGGCCAAATTCAACATGCCTTCATGAACAATGTCTTGGAGAAATTTGGAATAGATGGGAAACACCTCAAAACAATAAAGGTGTATATGCCAAACTTACAACCAACATTATGCCAAAAGGGGAAAACTGAAAATATTTTCTCCAAAATCTAGAACAAGACAAAAGTGTCTTCACTTTTATTCAATAGTATGTTTGAAGTCTTATCCAATAAGACAAGAGAGAGATATAAAAGGGACAAAATAAGAAAGGGAGAAGTGAAACTGACTTCACTCTCAGGTAGTATGACTCTAACCTTAAGACCCTCCACACACAGACTCTACCAGAAAACTCTTAGCTTTTAATAAACACTTTCAGTAAAGTTGCAAGATACAAAATGAACACACAAAAATCAATAACTTTTATATACACCAATAAGAAACTTTCTGGAAAGATATTATAGAAAACATCTCCTTCACAATAGTTCCGCTCCCATGCAAAAAATAAAGTACCTATGGAACAAAGGATGTGAAAGACCTATAATGAAAACTTTAGGACACTGGAAAAAAATTTAAAGAACACACCAGACAATGGGAAGACCTTCCATGCTTCTGAACAGTCAGAATTAGTATTGTGAAAATGGTCATATCTGCAGAGTCAATGCAATTCCCATCAAGATTACAATGACAATTGAAATAAATCTTTATCAGCTATCCCTTAGACAGGGGGTTGATATCTAGAATATATAAAGAACCACAAAAATTAAATACCCAAAACAGAAAACTGCTGCTGAACAAGTGGGCTAGTGAAAACAACAAACAGTTCTCAAATGAAGAAACATAAATAGATAATTTTTTTTTACTGTTCAATATCCTTAGCAACCTGAGAAATGCAAATTCAAACCACTGTGAGAGTCCAGTTTCCCTCGGTCAAAATGAATATAGCATCAACAACAAAATAAAATAACAAATGCTGATGAGGCTGGGGCAGGGGGGAGGAACTTTTGTCCAGTGCTGATGGAAATGTAAACTAGTTCAACCACTGTGGAACCAAGTATGGAGGTTCCTCAATAAACTTAAAAGTAGAACTACCGTACAATGTAGCTCCCAAACGCCTTGGCATATACAGAAGTACTTTATATGTACTAACACGGAAATATTTGCACATCCATGTTTATGACTGCATCATTCAGAATAGCAAGGGAATGGAAGCACTGTAGAACTCCATCTACAGAAGAATGGATGGCTAAATGTGGAAAATATAAATAGTGGAATCCTCCCCAGTTGTTAAGAAAAATGAAATCTGTAGGAAAATGCCACATTGACTAAGGTATTTTGTCTCAAAAAGACAAAAATTAAATGTTTTCTCATACGTGTGGATCCTAACTTTAAGTGTTTGCATGTATGTATGTAAATGGGATTGTGAGAATGGGTATATACTATGAAATTAAGATGGCGCATCATGAAATGGAAAGAAGTGTTGAGAAAGGGAGGGAGGAGGACAAAAGGTTACATGAGGCATGAAAGTAGAAAAGAGGCCACTTAGAGACAAAGGCTGCAAGGGCGGGAAGGAAGGATTGGGAGGAAAGACAGAGAGAATATCACAAAAATGATTTTTGTGTGAAAATGTCATCATGTAACCTAATCCTTTGCTAGCTAATAAAAATTTTAAAGGAATTTATGGCTATTAAACTTGTTTCTATAGAAAATATTGGAAGGAAATTTGTAGACTGAAGAGAATAATAACCACACTCAAGATGCTACAGGGAAAAAATAATGATGCTAGAACTGCATTAAGAAAATGAAGAAACCCCCAAACAAAGGCACCAACAAAGCAATGGGAATTAATGCACACCAGTCAATGATAACACAGAATATCAATGGCCTCAAGTCTCCAATAAAAAGCCTCAGAATATATCAGATTTTTTAAAAATCGCATTCATATACTTGCTAGTCCAAGACACCTTACCGTCAAAGACAGACACTCTTAGAGTGAAAGAACGGAAAGGCATGGTCTAAGCTAATGGAACCAGGCAACAAACAAGCACTGATATTCTAATATCTGGCAAAACAGTCTTCAAACCAAAACTCATCCAGAGAGATAAGAGAAGTCACTTCATCTGATTAAGGTATTAATGCATGAGAAAACATAATTCCAAATATATACACTGAATACAGGAGTATTTAAGTTCATAACATACACACTGCCCTACTAGGTATAAAGTCAATTAAAAGCTCCAGCAAAATGGCAGTGGATAACTCAACACTACCCTCACCAATTAACAGGTCATCCTGATAGAAAATAAACAAAGAAACATCTGGATCAAGTGGCATAATAGATTAAATGTACTAGACATATTTACAGACATTCTGTAAATCTGCAGAATTCAATTTTTCTCAGAAGTCCATGGTACTTTCTCTAAAGTACATCATATGGACATGAAATAAATCTTAGCAAATATAGTAAAACTGAAATAATTCTTGTATTCTATACAATCACTGTGGTATAAACTACAAATCAACAGTAAGAAAAATTATACAGCATACAGAAACTCATGAAGATTAAACAAATTTTTTGAATAATGAGTTGGCCATTAAAAACCCCAAGAATTTTTTAAAGTTCTGGAATCAAAGGATAATGAAAATGCAACATACTTCTAAGTGCATACACTGAAAAAATTTTAAAAAAGAGTTGGAGAAATGGCTCAGCATTAAGAGCACTTGCTGAGGATCTGGGTGCAGTTCCCAGGACCCACATGGCAGATCACAACTGTCCGTAACTCCAATTCCAGGGGATCCAGCACCTTCTGGCCTCTGTGGGTACCAGGTATACATAATGTTATATAGATATACATGCAGGCAAAACACTTATCACATAAAGTAAAAGTAAATATTTTTTAAATAAATTAAAACCTGGTGTGGTGCCATACACTTTTAATCATTTGGGAAGCAGAGGTAGATGGATATTTGAGTTTGAGGCAGCCTGTTCTACATAGTTATTTCCAAATCAGCCAAAGCTATATCATGAGACTCTGTTTATATCTCAAAGAGATGGCAAACAAAAAATTTACACCTTAAATCTTTGCAGAAATAAGAACAAAGCAAACCTAAAATATTTTCAGTAAATGGAATGAAATTATTAAGACCAGGGCATAAATTAAGGAATAAAAATGAAAGACAATACAAACGAACAATGAAACAAATAGTTGGTTTCTTGGAAAGGATAAACAACATCAATGAAATTTTAGCCAAACTAAACAAAAGACAGATAAGATTCCAATTAATAAAATAAGAAATAAAAAGGGATACCAATTAAAGTCAGAAAATCTTTAAATACATACTTTTAAAAAATAAAAATATATACTCCACTATACTGGAAAATATAAAAGAAACTGATTAATGTCTAGGTACATATGATCAAACAAAATAAGCCAAGATGAAATTAATAGTTTAAGCAGGTGTATAGCAAGCAGTGATACTGAAATCTCCTAACTAAAAAAAGTCCAAGTCCAAATGGATTTACTGGTACATTTTACCAGACCTTTACAGTATTAATACCATTAATACCATTAATACCAAACTATTCTATAAATAGGAAAGAAAAGAAAACTGCCAAACTCTTTTTATGAATCTAGTATTATCATGACACAAAAATCAAGTAAAGACATGAGGGGGAAAAAAGAAAATTACAGACCAATTCCCCTAATAAACAAAGATGCAAAAATTCTCAACAGAATACTTGTAACCCCAAACAAGAACATATTATAAAGATCATTCACCATAATAGTGTGTGCTTTGTTTAGGACATGCAGGAATGGTTTAAAAACATAAAACAGTAAATGCAATATATAAATGCAAACAGGACAGAAATCACATCATCATCTGAAAAGATGCAGAAAAGACTTTGACAAAATACAGTATCCTTTCAGATAAAAATCCTTAAGAGACTGGCAATGGAAGGAACATATCTCAACATAATGAAGACTATATACAATAAACCTATACCAACGTTATATTAATTAAGAAAAAACTTACAGCATTTCTGCTAAAATCAGAATAATGCAAGGTTGTCTACTTTTTCCATTCTTACTCAATATACTACTGGAAGACTTAAGCTAGGGTCATAAGACAAGAGAAGCAAACAAAAGGAATATAAATAAAAGAAGTATCTTATTTGCAGATGATATGTAAAAGACCCTAAATACTCTATCAAAAAATGCTTAGAACAGATAAGGACACTTTCATCAAAGTGTCAGGATACAGAATAAAACACAAAAATGGATCAAAACACTTAACACCTGAAACTCTGAATGTGCTATAAGAAAAGGTAGAGAATGCACTTCAAGAGAGAGACTCAGGTGTAGACTCTCTGAACAGGAATCCAGTAACTGAAGTAATGAAATAAGGCTAAAAATTGATGAATAGGACCTCAAAAGATGAAGAAGCTTTTGTGTAACAAAGTTAACCAATTGAAGAGATGGCCTACAGAACGGGAGAGAATCTCTACCACTTACACATCTGAGAGACGATTAATATCTAGAATATGTAAACAACTAAATAAACATTTAAAAATTAAACAACAAATCAAAAGATAGGCTGTGGAGTTCAACCGAGTCCTCAAAAGAAGAAATACAAATGGCTAATAAATAAAATTTTTAGCTTTCATTATCGTTAGTCATCAGGAAACTGCAAATCAAAACGACTTTGAGAGTCTCACCCTAGTCAGAATGGACTTCATAGAGAAAAAAAAATGACTACAAATGCTTGTAAAGACCCTTTATTCATTGTTGGTGGAAGTGTAAATTGGTGCAACCATTGTGGAAATTCATGTGGAGGTTTCTCAGAAAGCTAAAAATAGAGATACCTTAGTTATTCCATTCTTGGGCATATACCCAAATGACTCTGTATCCTACCACCGAGATACTTGCACTTCCATGGTCACTGGCTTTATTCACATAGCTAAACAATGGAACCAACCTAGATGTCATAAGCTGATGAATGGATAATGAAAACATGGTACATACGTGCAATGGAATTTTTGTAAAATTTTACTGAATTTTTGTGTATTTCATACAGAACATCTCAATCATCTTTACACTTACTTCCCCACTGGCACCCCCCCATTGCGCCCCCAGTGGAATTCATTCTGTCATTCGTGTTAAGACCTATCACATCAATTTAATGCCCCCAGACTCTATTTCCATACGGCCATGTACAGTGGAATTTCATTCAGTCATAAAATATGAAATTATGAAATGTTCAGGAAAATGGATAGAAATATACCGAGATAACCCAGACTGAGAAAGACAAATGTCATGTGTTCTTTCTGATGTGAATCCTAGCCTCAAATTTTTCATTTGTGTATTTATACAGGAGTGAGTGTCTAGGAGATCAGGAAGGTGACAGTAGGCCTGTCTTCATTTATTTTCCTATGGCTATGATAAAATGCCCTGATCAAAACCTACAGAAAAGGGTTTACTTTGGTTCCAGGTTACAGTCTCTCATAACAGGAAACAGAGTAGCAGGAGTTTAAGAGAGCTGATCACTCAACATCCATAATAACGAACAGAGAGCAGTCATGAACTCACATTAGTAGTCAGCTTGCCTTCTTCACTTTATTTAGACCAAGATCTGGCCAAGGAATGAATGGTCCCTCCCACAATCAAGAAAGGTCTTCCCACATCAGTTAACATAGGACAATCCCTCACAGTCATATACAAAAGTTCATTTCCCAGGTGACTCTAGATTGTGTCAAGTTGACAATTAATAGTGACAGTTACAGGCTATAGAGGGGTCACATTTTAGAGGCAGAAGAACTCCTGTGCTATGAAAGAAGGAGGTGAGGAAAATTTTAAGCACGGGTGGGTTCGGGGAACTGGGGAGACAAGAGAACAGAGAGAGGGTTAAATAAAACTAAGGATATATAAAAAAAAGGCATAAGGAAATCTAATACTTTGTAAGCCAATTTTAAATATACAATTGAAAATAATAATTGAGTGGAGGTACCATGTGTGACTAGATAATGTTGATCTCACATCATAGGTTATTAAACAAAAATTCCAGTGCCATAGGTGGAATACTCCCTTACTAATTGATGGTCAGTGAGTCAATTAAGCCTCCGCCCCCCCCCCCCAACAATAGAGGCTTTTGTTACTGCTCTTGATTACCCATCAGAACTAGATGATAAGAACCCATTACTTACATTTCATGCTTTGGTTGCAGGACATAGAGAAATCAAGCTGGAACTGATCTGGAAGCTTCCTACCTGCTGACTAGCATTAATCGTGCCAGAAAGTACTATGCAAGCTGCTGATAGAGAAAGGCATCAACAGTCTTACACAGGTGTAGACTCTGTGTACCACACAACTGAATTGCCAGGTAAGATATGCCCACTAGTGCAAAAGTAGTATGACTGTCATAGAGGCAACCAATTACTTTCTGACTGAACTGGAGCCCTGCTGGAGGTAATTCATGCCTGCAGCTGTAAACCTGAGCCAAAGCCCATGGCTGAGGAGGTCATGGGCCTCAGAAGGGAAAGCTAATACTGTTGCTATGCTAAATGTACATGTTATACCCATTAAACTATCTTTTAATTGTTTGTGTTAATTCCAAAAAATAGTTTGCCTTCAGTCTTGGTTAAAGGAAAAATTGCCACCTCCCCGCCCCCCTCCCCGCCAGGAAATAGCAGTTACTGCAGTGATTCGTAACTCGTAAAAGGTCTGAGAATAAGTGACTGCTGAGTACCCAGCCTTAAATGAAACCTGTGCATCACTCCCTCCAAATCACAGGCACTATGATGAAAGAGGAGTGTGAGGGTTAGAGAACAGGGAGGCGCACTGTGGAAAGCCGCCCGAGGACACGGCCTGAACAGCGCACTCATGAATTCACATTTTTCACCTGAACAAGAATGGGCCCATTAGCATTGAATCATGAACCGCAGAGAGGTTCATGAGGCCCAGCCGCACTCTGAGGAGATAGTTGTAGTTAATGGTTGCTAGGAGAGGGGCAGACATTTTCTTCAGTGGTGTAGCCACTCATAAGTTGCTCATGTTCTGGTAAATGACTGCCCATTTACATTCATTCCAACAACGCCAATTAAACTCAGTTGATCACACACATGAAAGTAGAAGGGGATCTGCCTAGGAAGAAGGAAGGGTTCAGCCAGAGTGTGAAGGGGACAAGAGAATGTAATAGGAAATGAACATGACCAAAACACATAAACATGTATCACATTCTCAAAAATGAATTAATAGAAATTAATTAGATTAATTACTTTAATTTTAATATGCCTACTGGGAAATTCTAAATTATGTATGTGGCTTTGATTCACTTCTCAACAAACATTATCTTTCTTTTGGACTGTGCTGATCTAAATAAGTTGAACTAAGCAGACCACTTCTATGAATGTGGATTCACAAGGAAACAAAAGTAGAACACTGTTCACATTGCTCAAATTAGTTTCCAAATAGAAATTATTGTCCTTATTATATTACAAAAATTGTACTAAAATCTACCTAGGCAGCTGCTTTGGTTTTAGTTTAAGCTGCCTGAATATGAGTTTGCTTTGCAGAGGTTGCTTTGCTTATTCAGAATTAAACTCCTAGGAATTCTTTTTTACTTTGGAGTCTAAGACGGAGAGAAGTAATCTTTAAAAGATATGTACAATATATATTTTGCATTCAGTAAGAAGTTACATTAGCCTAGGAATGTGACAGCCCCTTGGGATCTCTCTAAGATCTATGACTTCTTCAGCCAAGTGTATTTGGTTATGAATACAGTAACACATGAGTTTCTTCCCATTGAGTGGGTTCTGAGACCAATTAGGTAGCCATTGATTGACCCTAAGATAAAGGTGTCACTACTGCACCAGTGTCAAATGCTGTGCCAGTTATCAATGTGGGATATTCTGGATGAAACACATAATGATTCAAAAATATATATTAATTTTTTTAAACTATTAATCAAAAAAGAGATATGTATAATGTAAATAATTGACAGAGTGGTATTCAAAACATCTAAGAACTTCTGCCAAAACCTAAGAAAAATCAAAAAATGAAACTAGCACAGAAGAGCAAAATAAATCAACATAATTAAAATAAATTAACTTCAACACAAAGTGCTGTCTTATCTGTTAGACAAAAAGTTTATTGTCAAAGATTCTCTGACTTTATGACCTTTGCCTTTACTTGTTCCCCCATGTAGAAACTTTATCCTCAAATGAGAATGTGACTTGCACCTCCATGTCATTCAGTTCTCTGCTCAAATGTTACTTCACACATGATGGTTTGCCTCACCTATTGCCTCACTCCCAGCTCCTTGGAGCTCCCTGCTTCACATCTTCTAGGCACTTAGCACCTGCTGTATTGCATATTGTTTGTATCTAACATTTCACAACTGGAACAGAGGCTTCAAAAGGTAAAGGTTACTCTTTATTGCTAAGACCTAAGACACTAGGGTTCCAGATCACCTCTTCAATAAACAGTTGCTAAAGAAAATGCCAGCCAAGATAGGAAAGATGGAGAAAGATCTCCTAATCTCGAAATACGGCTGGGAAGAATTTAAATTACCTTGACTTCCCTCAAATTCAAATGGATGGTATCTACTAAAATTGATGCATGTACCCTAGAACTCAATTACACTTCTAGAAGATATATCCTAAAGAACTAGTACAAGCACTAAAAACAGAGAAGCATGCTGTAAAACAACTATACATATCAATTAAGAAATTCACAAACAGTTTTGGTACATCTAATGGGATGTTTTTCAACACTTAAAATTAACATAGCCACATATTTCAACATATATGTAGCTTGAAAGCATAAAGATGAGTGAAAATAGTAAACTGCAGAAAGACCTATATAATGAGATACCATTAATGTAAAGCTTTATGACACATACACAATAGTTCATAAAAGAACTGTGTTGTGTAGACAAATGATATACAGTAACTTCATGCTGAGGAATACAAGAAAGAGCTAAGAATATTTACTTCTTTAAAGACAGTCAAAAGAATCCACAGCAAATCAGACATGGTAAGACATTTTATAATAAAACATACATTAAATTATTCTGTGTTGTTGGGAGTCTCTTATAATTTTATTAATATAAAAATATGACAAGTAAGTTCTCTTTCACTTTGCACTATGTGAAAGCAAGGTTAATAGTAAAAAGAAGTTACAAGCTACAGTTTCAGTGAGTGATACATTTCTTTTAGCCTGTTAACAAAAAAATTCTATGAAATCTCCATACCCACTATTAACAGTATGTGTCTTCAAGATATATTTAGTAAGGACCAATAATCTTTTGATTTGAGGAATTTTCTCCAAACTTTCTTCTAATTAAAGAATTAAGAATTCATTGACAAAGTGACAAAGGCTCCCCACGCCTCAACCTCCATCCACACACATTTAATAGTGTCATTTTCACTGATTTGTTTTTTAGGGTAAGGCATTATTCTTCAACAATTTCATACATGTATATATGGAGCTTTAGATGTTTTCACCCCTATCAACCCTTCCTAATGAAGCCCTTCTTCCCAACAATTCCTCTCCTGCCTTTAATGTATTTTCCTCTCACACATCCTCAGTGAGAGATGAGGCCTCATGATCTCCCTCCCGCATGCACGATGAAATGGTGATGGAGCCAACCTTATGCAGATATTGTGCATGTAACCACATTCATGTTGCATTAGTGTAGCAGCCATGTCATGTCCTGAAAACACTTTTACAGCACTCCTCCCCAACTTCTGGCTCTTACATCTTTCCACCACCTCTTCTGCAATGTTCCCCAAGCCCTGTGAGCAGGGGTGATACGTTTCAGACCAAGCATTCTACACATACCTATTGAGACTCTCTGTTAGCCATTGTCCACTGCAGAAAGGAGCTTCTTATAAATTTCTTTTATAGATGAGCTCAGTATTCAGCTATGGATATAAAGTTAGGCAAGTTTGACACCATGTGCATTAGCAAAACAACGTTAATATCTTGTTCTCTATGGACCGCACCTTCTCTAGCCACAGGTTCCTAGCTGGAGATATTAGTTCCCTCCTGTGGAGAGTAACATGTTTTGATTAGAAATCTGGGATTAAGGAGGATTGCTTCTGGAATATTTCTTTTTAGTCGAGCTTATAACCAGGTATTAGTTCCGTCCTATGGAGCAGGCCTCAAATCTAATCATAAATTGTTTTGTCACCCCATGAAAGTTTTGTCACTGTTGTCCTAGTGGGCATATCGTTCCAAGAAGATCATTACTGTATCTTCTCAGGTGTACAGCTGGCTGGAACCAGTAATGACTTTTCACCCCCAGCAGCTTCCACAGCACCTCTGGAAAACATGGACATTTTTAATACCCTAAGAGGCAGAGCATTTTGAAAACTTTAAAAATAACTATAAATGTTTGTGCATGCCAGTGGCAGCAGACTTCACAGCTCTCTGCTGAGCATTGCCATAGCAGTTTTCACTGAGAAATCCGAAATTCTTCAGACACTTAGACTTCACCCCACAATGCACATGGGTTTTGTTAGTTTCCATGTCTTCTGTTTAGTGGACTTTTCCCTCAGTCTCCCATTCTCTCCTCAGCCCTCTCCCCCGTGGGAGAACTAAGTTTGACATGCCCTTGAAATAATTCAGAAATGGATCAAAGACCTTAAATGTGAAAAGCTGAAATACTGACGCTGTTAGAGAAAAACAGTTCAAGATATAGACATAGGCAAAGACTTTGAAGACAATTCTGATATCACAAGAAATGACCCCTGGAATTGGAAAACAGAAGTGCATGAAAGTAAAAGGATTTTGGAGAGCAAAAGAAACAATCATCAGAGTGAAAAGCGAGCTCTCAAATGAAAGAAAATCTTTACCTACTATATGTCAGGGATCCATTTAAATAACAAAAAGTTATTCAGTCAATGTGGCGAGGGAACTGAATGAACAGGTGTCAAAATAAAAATACAAGTGGTCAATAAATACTTTTAAAGCGCTTAACATTCTTAGCCATCAGGGAAAAACAATTAAAATTGCTTTGAGATGCCCTCTCACCCCAGTCAGAATAGCTACATTAGGGAAAAAAATATTTTTTAAAAAATGCTTCTTAGGGGCTGGGCATGGTGGTACATCCCTTTAATCCCAGCACTCGGGAGGTAGAGGCAGGTGGATCTCTGTGAGTTCAAGGCCAGCCTGGTCTACATAGCGAGTTCTGGGTCAGCTGGGGCTACAGGGAGACTGTGTCTCAAAAAGACCAAAACCAAAAAATCCTTGTTAGAATGCAAGGGAAAAGAAACCTTACTCTCTGTAAATTAGAATGTAAACTGGAACAGCCAGTGTGGAAGTTAATATGGAGTTTCCTCAAAAAATTAAAAATAGAGGTGAGGCGGATGGGAAAGATAAGAAAATGGAGGGAAGATAACCAAAATTAAGGATGAATGAAAAAGTTATATGGAAACTTACTATTTTATAAGCTAATTTTAAAATACAAGAAAAAGTAAGTGTTAAAGGAGTTAATATGCATGGGTAGATTCTGTTTCCAGAAGTAGTAGGTTCTTAAAATCCCAGTGCCAGGTGAGCTGTTGATCAGAAAGATGCCAAAAGGCCCCAGAACAGTATAGGCCATTGCCATTGCTCTTCGCTTCCCACCACAACTAGTTGATAAGACTATGTGGCTGAAGACATCATACACTTTGGTTGCAAGACCATAGAGAAATCAATCTGGAAGAGAACTGGAAGCTTCTTCCCTGCTGACTAACTTTCATAGTGCTATAAGGTGTTACGCTGGCTGTGATAGAATGGGGTAAGTCATCAGCATTCTTACCTAGCTTTGAACCCTGTGTGTGAGCAATAATACAAGCTTGCCAGACAAGATGTACCCACTGGACAATAGTGGTATGACTTATTTGATAACTATTTTATTCTGGTTGGATTTGAAGTCAACTCCATAGGAGGAATTCATATCTGATACTGTAAACCTGTTCAAAAGCCAGTGGCCAAGAGGGTTATATGTCCTGGGAGTCGGAGGATCTCTACTGTTGTTTTGTTAAGTGGTCAAATTGCCTTCTAAATATCATGATTAATGCTGTTCTTAACTTTGGTAGAGAAGCTTCTGTTCAAGAATGCTGTCTTCTAAAAGTGGCATGACTATTGCACTCAAGAACTCATTATAGCAGTGACTACCTGCACAAAACAGCACTCCATCATAGATGAGGTAGGGTCTCAGAAAGGCTCATATCTCCCTGGGGACCAATTGGCAGTTAATGATGTCTTTCTCAGTGATGTAGCCACTAGTAAGTTGCCATGCTCCGATAGCCCTCCACCTATTATCATGTAACTAGCCCTAATTAAATGCAGTGGACCACCATAAAGGACATGAAAGCAGAAAGGGGACTTGTGGGGAAGAAGAACAGATATCGTGAGAGGGGGAAAGAGATAACAGAATAATTGTGAAAGAATAAAATTTTAAGAAACTAAAAAATAGTGCTATGGTATGACAAAGCTATAGAACTCTTGGATATATATCCAAAGGACTATAATTCCTATCCCAGAGACACTAGTATACCTATGTTATTGCTGTACTATTCACAATAGCTAAGAAATCGAACCAGATTAGATGTCCATCAACACAGGAATGGATTAAAAAATGTAGTAGTTATACACAATGGAATTTTATGAAGCCATAAGGAAAAATGAAATCATGACATTTGTGGGGAATGGATGGAAGTGTTCACTATACAAAGGGAAATAAGTCAAATGTGGAAACATAAATATGACATTTTCCTTTATATGGAGACTCTAGATTTAAGTGTGTGTGTGTGTGTGTGTGTGTGTGTGTGTGTGTGTGTTCATAAAAGTATAAAGAGGACCAAGATAGGAAAGATTTTAAGGGAGTAGGGGAGGAACAAAAAGAAAAAACGCATGGGACATAAAAGCAGAACAAGAGAGTCCCTGAGGAAAGGAACCAGCAAGAAGGGTCAGAATGGACCAGAGGAGGACAGTCTGGCAGGACAATGAGTAATAACAAGGTATAATAAGTATGAGAATGCTGTGTATGATAACTTTAAAAATAAAAAAATAAGCTGGGCATGGTGACACATGCCTTTAACACTTGGAAGGCAGAGACAGGTGGATCTCTATGAGTTCAAGGTGTTCAAGGTCAGTCTGGTCTATATAGTGAGTTCCAGCCCCACTGGAGTTACAGGGAGACCCTGTCTCAAAAAGATATAGATAGATAGATGATAGATAGATAGATGATAGATAGATAGATAGATAGATAGATAGATAGATAGATAGATAAAATTCAGTGAGCCAGAGGCAAAGTTGTAACACGATGGAGAAGCATCTCTCCCAAGTTAGAACTTTCTAAATTCAAGAGAATGTTTATAAATTCTAAAATTAATGGTCAAATTGGGAACGTTTTTATTACCTTCATTTTAAAATCTATCCTGTAGGAGATGAGTACAAAGATTATATGACCAGCTTCTGGTCTAACCTGTTACACTACCATTGAAAGGCTCTTCTAGATTCTTCTGTAGCTATTCCACCAAAACTTCCTTGAAACTTGTGAATAGTTCTAAAAATAGTTCTATCTCATAAATTTTAAAAGAATACATTTATAGCCCTTTTGTATGTGAGACTGACCTCCAAGCAACATTTAGGAAGCTCATTAGGTGAGTTCAATCCTTTCAAATCACTCTTTAGAATAGGATTTGAAAAATTATGCAGAATTTGAAAAATTATGATTTTAGTAGGTATTTTGTCTACAGTGTTTTGTATAAACATGGTAAACATGTTTTATTTTAATTAAATAGATTGGCTTAAATGCTCATGGCCTGAGAGGCCACAGAGTCTAGAAGAGAATCTACTATGGCTATTTCCAAACCAATAGAATTTCAAACTGCATTCTAAGTAATTTTCCCTAGACACAGATAAGTACTCTCACCCCTCATCAAATAAACTCCTTTTTGCAAAAGATGGAGACAATTACAGAAATGTACAATGGGCCAATCCCAGTTAAAACATCTACAATGCAACCCTCACACATAAGGTTCATGAAACATCTTGGAAGATGAGGTGGAAAGACTGTAAGAGCCAGAGGACCAGGGTGCCTTCTAGACATGATAGGGAAGCTGCACCATGAAATCTTAACAGTACAGTTGCCTAAACAAGATTGACATAATGACAACATCAGTTGACCTACCAATGTAGGTAGAGGAAATCTAACCCCCCTTCTCAAGAGCTTCAGTCAATCAACAGCTGCTGAGAGAGAGGGAGAATTCTTTTTATCCAGGGACAAGTTCCCATATAGGCTATCCAACCCAAGAGGTGGGTATAGTGGTGTTGGTTACATTAGTAACCAAATGTGGTTGGGAATAGTCATATGGAGGAGAAAGTATCTGACTTACATAGCAATAGTGTATGTTTGATCAAACATGTATATGCTGTAATCATTAACTTATATTGGGATATAAGTGGTCATCCCTAAATACATGTACATATGAACAACACTATGTAAATTCAATAAGCTGTAAATTTTTAGAGGGACTTGGGGGAGCACAGTAGGAATTGGAGTGAGGAAGCGGAAGGGTAGAAATTATCTATACAGGAAAATACAGTACTTGTGTATGCAATTCTCAATAGACAAAAAACAGGCTGGTTTTTAAATCCTAGCCTGTTGACTGTACAGTATCAGTAAGAAAATCCTCTGCCTGCATACAGTACTGCCACTGGAAGTAATCAGTCATCAGAATACTCAAATACTCAAATACATGAGTACCCAAATGCTAAACCAGATTGAAACAGAGGAGAAAGAGAAATGGTCCATCAAACAAAAGCAAAGCTCTACTTGTGATTTATGAAAAGGAGAAATGTTGAATGTGATGCATTGTAAGATTTTATGGCTTCTATGTCGACCCATGAATAACTATTTTTGCCTCTATTGCATTCTACTTTGAACTTTCATTACCATATTTTGTATTAATAACCAGTTGTGGATGTTTTACTTATAAAAGGATACTGAAGATATTTAAATGTGTAAGTTAGTACATCCATCCATTTTACACTTTACACTATGGGAAGAGGTGTTGCATGGCTGCTTTTGCAGTATTGTTCTGTCCAATAATTTCCAGCTTTTTCTCTGATATCACCCACCTGCCTCATCTGTAAGCATGTATCCTTGTCCATCAAGAATTTTCATCATTGTGTAATGAAATGAGACTGGTTTAGGATTTGTTTTCTATTTATGTCTTGCATTTATTACCACTAATTTTATGTCATTCTATATATTCAGTGTCATATATATTCATATCTTTAATATGTCCTTATTTGAAGTACAGTATCATTGCAAGACAGATAAATCAAATAAGTGGCATATGTCCAATGCAACCTCTACACCTAAGGCTCATAGAACACAGAACAAGGTGTAAAGAGCACACTAATGAATCTCTCAATCTCACTGATGAAGCTCCCTCATGCAACAGAGGGTCAGGAACACAAAAGCTCAAAAATGGCCAAAGCATGGAGATTAAGAGTCTGCAGAATGCTGGTCCTTGGACAGGACTCTTTTATTAAACTTCACTCACCCAGGGCTCAGGGACTATTGTGGAAGAGGGGAGGAAAGATTGTAAGACCCAGGGAGGAGGTGCATGACCATATGGAAATAAGGCCTTACAAGCTCCTGGGGCTCATATGAAGCTCATATGAAGCTACAGCAATGATCTCAGCATGCACAAGACTTGTACAAACTCAAGCAGACAAAACCCCAGCACAGAACTGTGGAAACGGGAAACAAGCCCCAATCTTAGCTGGGAGGGGAAGAGCTGATCTTCTTAAAGGGAAGGACTGACTAGGTAGGCTGACTAGACCTCAATGGATGAATTTGCACTGAGGAATATCTCTGGGAACACTAACTTGACATGATAGGCCTTAACACAAGGGACTGAATGTACGAATTCCAGTGGGGGTGGAGGGCTCTGGGAGGTACCAGTGGGGATGGTTAAGATTGATATTTTCTATATGAAAGACATAAATTGAATAAAATTTTACAACAGAAAGACTTCTGTTTTACAAATAATGTTTCATCAGAACTTGCTTAATTTCACATAGCTGATGAGTGACAGATACTAGGTATGAGAGAGCCAGACCCCAAATCTTGAACCAAAAGGGATACTCTCTTCCCTACTCTATGGAATGGCAAGCATGTGATTTGGGCCTTTACCATGTTCTTTTATCTCCAGTCATGTTACCATTGGCTCAGTGCTTTTTCTCTACACTTCATTCACATATATAATCCCATTATTTCTGTTTAAAACAAATTGGGAGTTAATGGCTCCAATTAGAGAGGTTCATTCTACAGAAAGGCCTCAGATGAACAAATCATAACTGACCTCTGCAAATTCTCTGGTGATTCCAAAATCAATTCTTTTGGAGTTAAACAAGGGTTAAATAAACATATAAAAATGAACTATATGTTATGATTGCATGAAAAGGGGCTGGAGAGCTGGCTCAGTGCTTAAGAGCACTGGTTGCTCTTGCAGAGGACCCTGGTTTGGTTCTCAGTACCCACGTGATAGCTAACAACCATCCGTAACTCCAGTTCCAGGAGATCCCATACCTTCTTCTGACCTTAGGCATTGCATGACACAGATGCACTTAACATCCATGCACATAAAAAATACACATAAAGAATAAAGTTAAAATCATAAAGCTAAAATAACAATTGCATGAGAAGATAGACTGGAATGGAAAATGTTATCATTGTGTGTGTCCCTGATCACACTTACAGAAACTTCCATAACGTAAGTGCCGTGGGTGGGAACATCTTTTTCAAGAATGTTTTTCTTAATAAAATATTTAAGAGAATAAGTGAAGACTATTAGAATGAGTAAGAACAGGATCTCCAAATGGAAACAAGAACTGAATAAGCTGGGCATAATGCTGAATCTATCCTTATCCTGACTTGTAACTTGTCTTTCATTTAAATAAATACCACCTTCAAAATGCAATGAAAGTTCAGTCGCAAAATCAACTTGGAAGGGAGAATTACTTGACCTAACTACATCAATTGATTGAATAGCAAAGTACTTTCCAGCAAAGATATTTATTGCTGTCCAGAAGAACTTTCTGCTCTTCATTTTCTATTTTACTAGCAATTGATTTATCATAGGGGAAAGATTTGATCTTTCCTCTCTCAGCAAGAAGTGTCAGAGTATTTTTTTACAAAAGAAAAGAGAGACTTTATTTAGTGTGATCAAATAGGAAATTAGCTTCTGCGGTTACAGAGGATTCTCCAGGCTACAGTCTTTACCTTCTGAGAGTGCTATAACTTTTGCTCCTTTGTTCTGTCATCCCATAAGAGCTGTAATATTGCACCAGAAACTAATCAAGATTTTAAGTCATCAAAGGTCTTTTGATACCATATAACATCAATAGTATTTCATGATAACTGATAGGGTTTCTTCCCATTGTTTAGAGCAATAAAATTCATAAATTTCCTATCACATCTTAAAAGAATTTGGATAATATGGCAGCTACCTAAAAGAAAAACTTGTTTTAAGATGCCTAAGATTTGGGGATCCATGTTTAATGGACTACTAATCAAAATGCTAAAGAAAAAAATGATTTAATTTGAGTAAAAAGAAGAAATACAAAATTATTTCTTAGAGAACTAAAATTATAAGGAAAGTGTAAGGAAGGGAAGATGTAGAACAGGACATCAAAATCTAGAAGCGGCTTAGTCCATCTGCCCGCTGGCCCTGTGCCCACTTTGCTACTCAAACTATTATACACAGTAAAGCTATCAATCATAATCCAAGGGGAATGAACAGATTTCTGTGATAAAAACATATTTAAGGAATTTATGACCACTAAATCAGATCTAGGGAGTATACTAGAAGGAATACATCCATCCAATGAAAAAATAAAATACACCCAAGAAAGCAAACGGAACAAATAAATAATTCCAAAGCAGTTAATCAAAAGAGGTCTCCAAGAAACGCACCTCACCATCAAGGGTAGCAGGTACCATCTTGAAGTTAAAGGATGGAAAAAGTATTCCAAGAAAATTGAAGTAAGAACTAATTCGATAGAGCTATTGTAACACCATCTGAAAAAAACAGACCAAACAAAAACTAGTCAGAATTAATGATTTATTGTCATATCTATATATCAATGCATCTCTCAATTCTCACCAGAGAAGTTTCCTTATGCAATAGATTAACAAAGAAACCTACAACTGGGAAACATGCAGAGAACAAGGGACTGCAGAGCACTTATCCATGAATAGGACACCTGTACCAAACTTCTGCTCTCCAGACTGAGGGATCACTGTGGAAGACAGAGCACAAAGACTGTAAGAGCCAGAGGTGGTAGATGACCACAAGGAAACAAAGTTTTCCAGACAACTGGCCACTTACTCATATGAACTCACAGAAATGGTGACAGCACTGATAAGTCCCGTGCAAGCTCAAATTTCATCACAGTCATGAGAAAGTAAGCAAGAAGTTCCAACCACTTAAGGAAGTTTTGGCAATAGATGGCTGCTGGGAAGGGCAAAGTGGGTTTTTTTTCAAGCATGGGACGCTTGGTAGGTTAACCAGGCTCCAACGGATAAACCAACATGGAAGGACATTTGGAGACACAAATTATACTCTATAGGCCTTATTTTATATACATATATAAAATATATACACATATAAAAATATATGTATGTGGAGAGAGAGACGGAGAGAGGGAGGGAGAGATGGAGGGAGGAAGAACATTTAACTGAGTAGGGGCAAAGAGGGGAAGTGTGGATAGAGGAGGAGGGATCTAAACACTATCAAATTATATTGTATGAAAATCTCAAAACTTAATTAAGTTTAAAAATTTTTTAAATAAGCAGAAGAGATAAGTAAAGATACTTCAAACTCATTAAAAGAAAAATACACCAAGAAGATATTATAATTCTAAACATTTACATACCAAACACAGGGGACTTAGTTTCATAAAAGAAAAAGTATTAGACCTAAAACCAGGGACTGACCACAACAACAAAGTGATACTGGCTGACTTCAATACCCTGCTGTCACAACCACAAGTCATGCAAATAAACAGGCACTCTGGAGTTCAGTGACATAATAAATCAAGCGGCTCTAACAGATATGTTCAGAAGACACTAAAGAACATACTGTCTTCTCAGAAATCCATGGAACATTCTCAAAGACTGAGCATGTATTAGGACACAAAGCAAGTCTCAAGAAATATAGAAACATTGAAATAACATCCTTCCTTCTGTCTGACCACAAAGGAATAAAATTGGATATCAACAGCAACAAAAAGTACACAAATTCATGGAAATTACAGGGTATGCTACTGAATGAAAATTAGGTCAAGCAAAAAATCAGGAAGAAAAATTTAAATTCCTAGAATTTAATGAAAATTAAAACACAACATACAAAAATCTGAGACACAATGATGGTAGTCTTAAAAGGAAAGTTTATAGCACTAAGAGTCTACATTAACTAAAAATCTGGAAAAATCTCATGTTAACAACTTACTGATGTAACTGAGGGCCTTGAAAAAACAAGAACAAACAACACCCAAAAACATTACATGGAAATAGATCATCAAAATCAGGGATGAAATAGAAACAAACAAACAAAAAACTAATACAACTAATCAATGAAGGAAGAAGCTGTTTCGTTGAAAAGATTAGATAAATACACACATATGAGTGTGTATGTGTAGCTGAAGTCTACATAACAAAAAGCACAGTAACCTAGCAGGAGAAACCTCTCTCTTCTTTCAAGTTGTTGGCCATGGTAGTCGAAGAGACTGGAAATATAACATGAAATATTGCCACAGCCCTTGATTATCTCCTAGAACTTGAAGGTAAGACCCCATTGCTGAAAATGGGCCACACCTCAGACACAGAAAGTGGAATGACCTGGGAGCCTCTTCCCTGAAGGTTAACTCTCACAGTATCAGAGAATACTATGCAAGCTACCAAGGGAGAAAACCAATCAGTGGCCTTACCCAGCTATAAAACTAGTTAGCAACAATGACTGGCCCAGCAAACTATTGGTATTGGTGCAGTAGTGGCACTTTTAACTTGGAATTAATTAACAGCTGTTTGATTGACATTAAGTGGGAGGAAATTTATGTGTGTTACTATAAAAATAGCTAAATACACATGGCTGGAGATGTCATAGCTCCTAGAGAAAAACTTGCTTTTGCCACATTCCTAAACCAATGTAATTTCTTACTGTATTCTAAATATGCATCTTCATATTTTTAGACAAGAGTTACCTGTCACCACTCAAAGAAGCTTCTTTTTGCAACAGATGGAGAACAGTACAGAGTTCTACAACTGGTCAAATGTAGAAGCAAAGTGTCTATGAAATGTTTAGCCCTAATGACCCATTTTCAATTCAACCTCTACACATAAGATGAGTGCATCTCAACTCTCTTCATACCGGTTTCCTTATGCAGCAGATGGTAATTAACACAAAGACCCACAACTGACCAACATGCACAGAATAAGAGACTAGAGAGTGTTTATCCCTGAATAGGACACCTATTTCAAACTTCTTCCTCCCAAGTCTCAGGGATCATTTACAGAAGAGGTGGCAGAAAAATTGTAAGAGCCAAAGATGGTGGATGACCACAAAGAAATAGTCTTCCAGACAACTGATCAGTTACACATATGAACTCACAATGTTGGCAGCATGCACAAATCTCATGCAAGTTCAAACCAGACAAAATCCCAGCGTAGACATGGGGATGTGGATAAGAAATCCCAACCCAGGGACTAAGAGACTGCTCAGGGGTGAAGAGCACTGGCTGCTCTTGCAGAAGACCCAGGTTTGAATCCCAACACCCACATGGTGGTTAACAGGTGTCAGAAACTCCAATTACAGGAGATCTAACTCCCTCTTCTGACCTCCATGGACACTGCAGGACACAGCTGGGCTTACATACCTGCAGGCAATGCACTCATATGCATAAAATAAAAATAAAGAAAGAAAAGAAAAAAAAAATCCCAACCCAACCTTTGAAACTTTTGGCAACTGATGGTTATTGGGAAAAAGAAAGACATTCTCTTACCGGGATAAGATTCTTGGTAGGTTGACCAGGCTCCAGTGGATGGATCCATGTTCCCTTGGAACATGTGGGAACAGAAATCAGATTTTATAGGTTGTATTGTTTATACAGTGGAGTACACTGAATTGGCAGGGGGCCGTGGGGTAAGACACAGATGGAGGAGGGGATCTAAATACCGTCAAATTATATTGTATGAAAATTGCTAAAATTCAATTAAATTGTTTTTAATTATGAAATTCACAGATAAATGGATAGAAACTCAGAAAAATGTCATGTTTACTCTTATATGTAGAATCTAACATTTTAAAATGTTATTAATTCTTTGAGAAATTCATATAATGTCTTACGATTATATTTCCTCCTCCTCCAACTCTCCTCCTTCCATATAAACCCCCACCTTTCTGCCTGCCCAAATTCTCTGTCTTCTCTCTCCCCTTCTCTCTCTCTCTCTCTCTCTCATATAGATAGATAGATAGATAGATAGATAGATAGATAGATAGATAGATAGATGATAGATAGATAGATAGATCCAAGAGTCACATCCTTAAAGAAACTTACTCTTACTGTTCCAGCAGCTACCAAATACCAACAGGTCTCAGTGAGGAGTGGGGCTCCCACCTGCCATGCTCAGAGATTGTCTGACTTGAGCTTGGGCAGGTCTTATGCATGTTGTCACAATTGCTGTTAGTTCAGATGGGCAGTGACTCTGCTGTCTGGAAAGTGCTGTCTCCTCTGCATTATACATCATCTCTGCCTCTTACAGACTTTTTTTCCCTTTGATTTTTTTCGGAGCATATTTTTACTGAATTTTTTTGATTTCTTCATTCAATATGATTTGATGGCATTTAGATCCCCCCTCATCCTCACCTCCCTTTAATACTCCTCGTCCAGTTTATATATATATATATATATATATATATATATATTATATACATACATATACACACACACACACATATATATATATATATATATATATATATGGCCTATAAAGTTTCATTTGTGCTTCCAAATGTCATTCAGTATATCCATTGGAGCCCAGTTAACCTACCAATAGTCTCACGCTTGAAAGAGACCATCTCTGCCCCTCCCAGCAGCCATGTGTTCCTTACATGGATTCAGAGCTTCTTACCCACTTCTCATGTCTGTTTGAGCTTGCATGGGACCTGTGCATACTCTCACTGTATGTGATATAAGTAACAGATCAGCTGTCTATAAAACTATTTGCTTGTAGTCATCCATCTCCTCTGCCTCTTACGATCTTTCTGCTCCTCTTCTACAATAATTCCCAAGCCTTTGGAGGCAGAAGTTTGATGTAGGTGTCCTATTCTGGAATAAGTGCTTTGCAGCCTCTGTTTCACTGCATGTTGGCCAGTTGTGCATTTCTGTGTTAATCACCATCTACTGCATAAGGAAACTTCTTTGATGAGACTTGAGAAATGCATTGATGTATGGGTATAACAATAAGTCATTAAGACTTAGCTTAATGCAATAACTACTTAGTAGAAAAATAGTATTAGGTTCTCCCCTGTGTCCTGTGTGATGTCTAGCCTCAGGTTACTAAGCCTGATATAAGACGAATGTCAGGTACGGAATTCATCCTAGGAAGCAGACCTTAAATCTAATTACAGAGTGGTTGGTTACTACTGTATTGGTGGACATATCTTGCCAGGCCAGTTGCTATAGTAGTGCTCAGGATTTACAGCTGAGTAAGGTTAAAGAATAAGATATTTTAAAAGCAAATTAGCTCCATGCCTCATCCCCAGAACACTACAGGAGAGGGAACTCCACTAAACATTGTTGACTATATTTTCAGTATCAGTTTGGTGGATGAAATACCTGCAGGGACATTCTCTCACTCTCAGAATCATTGTTTTCTCCTTCCCTATTTCCCTTTCTCACTCTTACTCTCAGTCTTTCCCTTGATAGAAGTTTAGTTCATTAATATTTTCAAAGATCCAAGTTCTAATTTCA
The DNA here is from genome assembly GCA_035773235.1 of Eospalax fontanierii. NCBI lineage: Eukaryota > Metazoa > Chordata > Mammalia > Rodentia > Spalacidae > Eospalax > Eospalax fontanierii. The sequence continues at coordinate 22,193,222 of CM069536.1, read as the reverse complement.
ACAAATTCATTTCTGATCTTTTCTTCACTGTTTTCCTTTTTACTGTCTAGGTGTTTTATTTCCTCTTGTACATGAACTCACAGGGAATGGGCTCCTGGAGTTTGGGTCCGTTCCATTAGTTCTCACAAAGTGTGTTCTGGGTGGAGTGGACTGGCTGAACCCAGGTTCCTTTCTCTTTGGCTTCCATTGTTTTCTGGTCATTTTCCTTTATGTGTTTCAGGAAGCTGTCTCTGCTTTTAGGGTGCTTAATATGCTCAATGGGCCCATTAATTCTCTTGCAAGAATCTTGAACTAACTGGTTAGTCTACAACAAAGCCAGCAGCATGCTGAGTGATGCAGACTCTTCACTTTGCCATGGTGAAATTTATGGGGCATTCCTTTTTTAACAGTATCCCTTCCCTTAATGTCTACAATATCACCTTGTTGATTCACATATACATGGCCAAAGGAATGACGCCATGTTTTCTAGAAGGCCTGGAGAACACACAACATGTGCCTCTCCTCTCTCCCTTTGTGTCCATCATTTTTCAGAATCACTGGAAGATGGCTGCTCCAGCCAAAAGCATATCACTGATTTTTAAACCTTTCATTTTTCCAAATATATTCATTTAAAGATATAGCTTTCCTTCTCCACCATTTTAGCTGCATTCTATAAATTCTGATAAACATTTTCATGAACATTCATTTTTCAAATAATGAGACATTTCTCAGATATTTTATTATTAAATTCTAATTTAATCCATCATGGTGGGAAAATATAAGTATTCAATCTTTTAAAATTTATTGGTATTTCTTTTCTAGTCTGACGTAAAACTGTATGGTCTGATATGTGTTTCATGTATACTTGAAAAGACTGCTTATTCTGCCATTTGGGACTTCATTTATTTATGTCATGTTAATTACCAGTATTTTTAAGATTACCTACTCTTACTTATTTTGTCTAGATGAAAAGCTGTTCCTTTTTTGTCTTTCTTGACATGTTATCCTTCAAAACTTGCTCATTCCACCTAGTCTTTCCACCCTGAGAAGATCTAATACCAAATACTGCACTTCCATTAATAAAATTTAAGAACTACTTTTTTGCATTAAAGCTCTATGAATAAAAGTATCATAGTGTCCATAGTTTATCCAGCTGCATTAGCTACTACTTGTTGTTGTGATAAAATACCATGACCAGAAGCTACTTAAAGAAAAAAGTTTACTTGGGCCTATGGTTCCAATAGGTTAGAGTCTATGGTGGCAGTGACATCGTGGCAGGTAGCCAGAGTATAAAGATAGGGCATATCTTCAACCTCAAATATGAAGAAGTGATTGTGAACTGAAAATGTGGTACGGCTATAAACTCTCAAAGCCCACGCCCAGCAACGTACTTCCTCCAGCAAAGTTCTACTTCCTAAAAGGTCTGTAACCTCCCCAAACAATGTCACCAAAGTTACTAGGTATTCAAATCTGTAAGCTTATGGGGGACATTTCTCATTCAGCCATCATACCAGCATGTCTTTAAAGTGTTTGGGGAAACCAGATATATACAAGGCTAAGAGAGAAAAAGTTTTGCCTCACACTATATGCCCCTATTTCTGCCTCTTCTCTCTGAAGAGAAAATGACGGTTATGAGGGCACATAGAAGACACATAAGACCTGTCCATTTGTGGAAACTATTTTTCCAAGATCCCAGAAAATACAAAATTCATAACTATGAGAAAGACTGGACATGTACAAGCTACAAGGCAACAGACAAGATCGATGCTTATAATCAGATGAGTTGAAAGGGCAGTGCTGAGATTTAAAATGTTTTTTAATGATACTAATAAAAAGGAGAAACATGTCATGGCATGATGGAGCACCCCTTTAATCCCAGCACTCAGGAAGCAGAGGCAGGAGAATATCTGTGAGTTCAAGACCAGTTTGTTCTACATAGTGAGTCCCAGGTCAGCTGGTGCTGTAGGAAGACCCTGTCTCAAAAATAAATAAATAAATGAATAAATAAATAAGTACAAACTATTTTAAATGAAGAAAGATGAAGATGAGAAGTTCTGGTTCTGAATTTATACAAGTAAATCCAAGTCATTGCCAATGTTCACATTTTTAACTTATCAATCAACAACACACAGAGCGAAGTTACGAAATAAAAGTCATGAAAACAAGTGTAGGTTTTTCCTATCCCCAGTTCCTAGAATATTCTGTTACAACTTCCCCATTCTTCCTGTGTGACCACGGAAAGCCACAAAGAAAAGGAACTCTAACATTTGTCGCAGAAAAAAAAAAAGACAGGAAAAACACCATCTTCAAAAAGACGTATGTTGGCCACAAAAGTCACTACCCTGTCATTCTCTGTTCTTTGTTCCATATTATCACACATATGTCTGAAATTAAATCACATGTTTATTATTTAGAGTGTAAACTACACTAAGAAGTACAATTTGATTTTTTCCTTTATCCCTAACATTTAGAAGTCACACCTAGTCCAGCCACAGTGAAGACTATCAAATCTGGAAATGACCAGGAAACATCTTCCCCAATGGCTGGCTTTCATGGTATTGTAAAGTGCTACACAAGTCGGTGGGGGAGAAAAGAGATCAATGGTTTCACCCAGTGTTGGACCCTTCATGCTATAATACCAGCTAGGCACGATGTACCCACTAATGCAATAGTGAAAGGAGAGCTCAGAGAAACCCAACACAGGGCAGGTCATTCTGCATGTGGATAAAGGAGGGAAGACTCTAAATATCACCAGGTCCATCTGGGCTCCTCTCCTACTGTGGACATGGACCTAGAGATTTGCTTCAGAGTCTGCTCTTTCTGCAACTCAGGAATCCTCATTGATCCAATTGCTTCAGTTCCTTCTCTTCTACCCCAGAGTCCAGCTCCAGAAGAGACGCAAAGCAAAGGAGGAAACCACAGTGATTGCATTCTCTGATGGAGGACCACGGATCGGGTTCTCTCTCTCTCTCTCTCTCTCTCTCTCTCTCTCTCTCTCTCTCTCTCTCTCTCTTCTTCCAAGCAATTGCTGCTTTTTCTAAATGTAGCCCACCTAGGACTTCTTGCCACATGGACAGTCAGCCAGCAACCAGACCAGCTCCAGACCCGAGGGCAGGCATCCCAGAGCACCAGGCAGAAGTGGCAATGCTTTTTCTGAGCAAGCTCCACAATTGGTGACCAGATCACAGCACGTTCAGATAGGAGGGGCTGGGACCCCACAGCTTAGTGACATTCTAGGGTATTTTTCTGATTGATTTCTGGTTCTGGTTTCAACTGCTTTCTGGTTAAATTTGAAGTCCATTCCATCGGAAAGAATATATGCCTTGTATTGTAAACCTGCTAAAAGTCCATGGACCTACTATTGTTGTTTCCTAAATGGTCATGTCATCAAACTGCCATCTAAAACCAATAGATCTGTGCTGCTCTTAACTTTGGTCAGAGAAACTTATTCATATAGTAGGCAACAGCTGATAAAGACTCATAACTCAAGTGCTGAGAATAAATAAATGTAAGTGCTCGGTCTTAAATGGGACATCTATAGCAATTCCCCATTCCCAAGGCTCAAGAAACATCATGGAAGAGGGAGCAGAAAGAATGGAAGAGGTAGAGGTTGGAGAGGGATGCTACGAATGACTTCTGAACCTGACACAGCCCACTGATGCTGCACTCGTGACCGTACAGCAGCTGTGCTACCTGCATAAGATACGCATAAGATGAAAGCAGTGAAAACTCCAGCACTGCTAGCTGAAAAGCTCTTTTAGTTGATAGGTGCTGAGGGAGGGTCTTATTTCATCATGGTATGGCTGCTGGAAAGTGGTCTGTGCTCCAGTAGATGGCCCCTCACCCATACGCATAAGGGAAATACTAATTGGAGTCAGTGGGTTATATTATTTTCCTAAAAAGAGAACATTAATTTAGGTGGGGGATATGTTGGAAAGGTCCAGAGAACGTTGTCAGAGGGAGGAATTCAGAGGTAAAGATGATGAAAATTAATTGTACACATATATGAAATTCACAAAAATAAGCAATATATAGAAAAGACTAAATGAATATTGGTTAAATTAATGAATAAATCAAATTTTAGAAGTGGTATGCACTAAATGACTTCTATTGGCTACAGTTAATATTTTCGAAACTGCTTCAGTTATCTACAGCCTACACCCATTGTTTAAAGGATTCAAAAGCTGGTTACCTAAAATAAAAGTAGAAATGGTTCCAGATGTTGACTATGAAGACAAAGGGAAGGAAATATCATGGAAGAAACCATAATACATACTCCATTCTGAGACTCAGAACAGGAGACCCTGTGGTTAGGCAGCTTGAGTCTCCATTTTTTTTTCCACTAACACTAGAGATTTAGGATATCATCCTATTGCCAACACCAATTCAGGCTATGAACAGGGCACACAGACACACATACATACATGCACACACATGGACACACATACACACACATGTGTGCAATCTGGTCCATTAGAATAAAACCAGCTTCTCACCCACTCCTCTGTCTCAGAGCCTGGTTGCTTCTAGAGCCAGACAGAGATGATGACATTCACTACCTTCTACTAGTTCAACCAGGTTATCTAGCTGAAAGCAATAAATTCAATAAATCTCATCCTTTATGTGTCCAGGTCTTCTTGAATTATTTAAATTGCTGTTTAATGCTTTTTCTTAAGCCAAAGTGTATTCGCTACCTTGGGGATATTATTGCCTTTTGCTGTTTTTAAAGGAGGAAAAGAAACATGCTCATTCATAGACTGAAATATACTTATTTTAGTCCATCATCCAGTCACCAAAACAAACCTTCACAGTCAGTTGAAGTCATCAGGCAAGCAGCAATGCAGACCTCTGGCATCAGTAGAGCCCATACCTAAGAAGTTACTACATATTTTATTTGTAAATATTTTAGCAAACAATATCATAAAGTACATTAAGTTGACCTTAACATATTGGTTTTTTTCTGGTTGGGGATATATATTTATTCTACTAATTTGTAGTCTATAGCCATGCCATCCTGAACATAACTGATCTCCTCTGATGTATATTTAATCTACAGATTCATTTGGCTTTATAATGATGTAAGAACTGCAAGTTTACTCCTGGTTTAGTTGTGTCCATCTTGAGAAATATTGTCATAAAAGCCCTTCGAGTCAGTGCAGGGGAATCTATGAGAAATTGGTCCCTCAATAGTGGCTCTTAAGTTTCTAAAACTTGAGAAACAATGAGGTAGACAAAAATGAAATGGCAATGAGTAACCCAAATTTTTCACTCTGTGAAATGTCTATTTCTATCTGAAGGAAACTCCAATTTCCACTCAACCCCTCACTCACACCATACAAACCAAAGGATAAAGCAGGCTCTTGACTTATAAACAAAAATCCTGGATTTTGAGGCACCCAGGTGCCATGGAGAAATCTAAACCCCACACTCCTACATTTAGTGGGCTTGTGCTATCAGAAAACCTCTAAACCCAGGACTGGGGAGACGGCCCAGTGGGTAGCTTGCTTGCCACACCAGTATAAAGACCTGAGTTTGAATCTCCAAAATGTGCAAACGTTCAAGCATGGTAGTCTGCCTCTGTAATCCAAATGATCCTATTGCAAGATGGAATGTTGAAGCAGGAGAACCTCCAGAAGTTCACAGGCCAGCTAGCCTTGCATGTGCAGAGGCAAACAATCAAGAGATCCTTTCTCAAATAAGATGAAAGACGAAGACTGATACCCAAGATTATCCTCTGATTTACACACACATATACCTGCACTTACAGTCATACACACAAACACAGAGACGCATGATATACACACACAAGCATAATCAACAGGCAGAGAGAGAGAGAGAGAGAGAGAGAGAGAGAGAATAAAGAAATGAAAATATCTACACGTAAACTTTTGCAGGTGGAGCAAGGGGGAAGGCACCTACTACATGGGCCAGAGAAAGGCAGAAGTCTCCCAGTGGCTTGTTGCCTCAAAGTATCAAACAAATGTACATCATGCTAGTAGACAGTTGTGCAGAGCTTTCCCTGATAAAAAACTCAACAGGTTGGGCTATGTGAATCAGCTTGCCTTCATGTTATAAATGAGAAAAGGGTTTTATTTTTACTATTGTATTTCTATTTTGTGTGTATGAGTATATCATCTGCATGTATGTATGTGTACCTGTGTTATGCAATGCCTGCGAAGGTAGAAGACGTTATTGGTTCCCTTGTAACCAGAGTTACATACAGTTGTTAGCCATCAGGTGGGTGCTGGGAACCAAACTCAGGTCCCCTATAAGAGCAGCTAGTGCTCTTAACTTCTGAGTCATCTCTCCCACCCAGAGAAAAAGCTTTAACTGACACTTAGATTCCAGTCACAGATCCAATGACAGATTCTAAAGGAAAAACCAGAAACATGGAATCTGTTTTTTAACTTTTAAAAAGTTGTATTAAAGATGGGATAAAAAAAAAAAACTGTCTTCTGAAAATAAGTTTTCACAGAAACCAAATTAATATTCAAGAAAACTTTTGACAACAGGACAGTCACAAAAAAGAATATGCAGAAGTTAATGAGAGTAAAGGAAAAAATAAAACAAAGACCAAAATTAAATTGCACGTATGAAGTAAAAACAAATAAATAAGGCAATGAGTTTAATGTACATTAAGAGAGACTTTATGAAGAAAAGGCATTCAGTAATTTGAAGAACAAACTTGAAAATTCTACTGTAAAGAACAGGGATAAGCAGAGGAAAGCTACACAGGTATATTAGATATAGGGACGGAGACTGCGGACACAAACTAAGAACTATAGGTAGACTCTAAGAGGAAATCAAAACAATTGATGCAGACAGAATAGATTAATTTTAAAAAATAATTTAGAGGCTGAAGAGATGACTCCATGGTTAAAAGCACTAGCTGCTCTTGCGGAGGACCCGGGTTCAATTCCCAGCACTCACATGGAAGCTAACAACCATCTGTAACTCCAGTTCCAGGGTATCTGACTCTCTCTTCTGACCTCTGAGGGCATTGCACAACATGGGTGTACTTACACACATGTGGGCAATACACTCATACACAAAAATACGAAAAACAATAAAATACCTAAAAAAGAAATTTAGCTGACAATGTATATTTATCTAAAGATCTCATTGTACTTAAGTAAAATTAACAAACACACCTTGTTAATATTTTTGATTAATGTAAGAAAGCATTCAATAAGCATTCAGGCAATGAAAAAAAGTATAAATAAATATACAATAGAATATACAAATAAATAAATAAACACTGTTAAGCATCAAAAAATGACTACAAAATTTTAAGAGAGGAAAACTATTTTATAGTTTTCAGAAATCAGTCAAGTTATCATTCATGTGTGAAGAGAATAGAAAATCGTTCTCCGGAATGCTATGTCTCATAAAATAAGAAACTAAAATAAAAAAAAAAGAAAGCAAAAAATTAAAAGGTCAAGAGTGTTGAGGGGGAAATAATTGCTGCACGGTCTGATAAGCTTCACCTTTCTAAAGAGATGTTAGTCTGGAGAAGATAAGCTTTCCAGTGGGCAGGCACTAAGTCTGCGTGCACAGACTTCATCTCAGACCTTTACCAGCCACATCCACGAAGTATGCCAAGTGGAAATAGTCCACAGCCCTTTGCCCACAATGTCAGAATTCAAGAAATGCCAAAAACAGGAGTCACAAGTTACTTGGTGGTCAGGTGAACCGATGAAGGGCTAGTAGTAAATTTTGTAATCACATTGAGTACTATAGGACTTGTTTTCTCCACAAATATTAGTAAATTGGATTTCAGCTAATTGTCATCTAACACCTTGTGTTATATTGCAGGTCATATTATCCTTTCTAAAATCCAGAGGTATTTATGATTCCAGAACACATTTAAAGGTTTCCAATGACAGTACATGGAACTCAAACAGATAAGTGACCTGAATGGTTGACTTTCTTGGGGCAGGCCTTACCAGTTTAGTCATCAGTAATATCCTCCACCCTTAAGGATTCACCACACATTCAAGGCAATTCATTTTTTCCTACGGTCTCCAATATTTTAAATTTTAGAAGACGTTCAGGGGGAAGTGGACTCACGAATGGTTCTCTTCCCTGGAAACCAATACTATCTGGGCTATAGAGCTAGAAGAGTACCACTTAAACTTCCTCTATATGATGAAATATTCCACCTCGTAGCTCCTGCCTCATGAGCTCTTTCCATGTACATTTATGTTCTCTTTAACCAAATTACTATTTTATCTAACTTATTGGGAACATATTCTTGATCTTGGGCCTTGACTACTTGACCTCGGAGAAATGCAAGGTCAAATACAAGAGGCTGTGAGCTCCTGACACAGCTGGGAGGCACTCCAGGTATTCAGACAATCCAGAAGTGCAGACAGTATAGAATCACACTCAAATTTCAAACACCTATGGTACATTAAGGTTTCTCTAAGCTTTGCTGCAATGATGGGAATAATCAAATTTTATTTCCCTGGCTCATTTACAGATGGGTCATTAAACATTCCATCTGTACTTATAGTTTCAGGATTCTCTTTAGTCTCCAGTTTCAGAATTGGTAGCTCTATCTTGCTTATTCTGGCATGAGACTCACTTTAGATTTTCCAAGTAACTTTTCCCTATTGCTTTGGATGTTTTAAAATTTCTAAGCCAGAACACATGTGATTTGCCTATCTTCAGTACATCAGTACGACACATTTATAAGTGGATCCGACACTATCTGTTATAATTAAGACAAGTAATAGAAAAAAACTAAGTTAGGAATAAATGAGGCAACAGATCTCTTCCAGCTTCTATTCTCAAAGTCATTCACAAGCAAAGATGGCTTCTAGGACAAGAGATTTCACACATAGTGTTTAGGCAAGAAGACCCTCTTATCAGTGTAGCTCTAAACAATGCTCTCAAGGTCTCCCTGAAAGCATAGTGCTTACTCTCTTGTTCCAACACTGTTGACATCTATTCACCTAGCTACAAGGAGGACTTACTATCACTTGGCCAATAGCCAAGAAACCCACCTACACAAACACATAGGATTTTGTTGGAAAAGGAAAATTAGCCTGAGCAACTAGTAATATACTAGCAGCAAGAAACCACACATTAATCAACAATAATAAAGCACCCATCCCTCAATTCAACCTTCATCCAGGTTCATATAGTATATAGTGAGAAAGACAGAATTACTCAAATCACACTTTTCTCCTAACAAATAAAGACACAATGTCTGTTTTGGTCGGTTGGAAAAAGCAGACATGTCTTTTCAGATGTTTTGATAATAGCCGTAACTAAGGCCTTTGCTGGTGAATGAGCTGTTTTCGATGTCCAGGAAGGCTCTAAGTGGTACAGTCATTACCGCCGACTGCTTGATTCTCTGTATTCTGCATTGTATGACTTCTGGAAGTGCCAGTGATGCACAGACAGTCATAGCCCTTACTTTCATCCTAGGAGCTCTGTCCAGAGCTGCTTTGCCTTTATCAAAGCAGTGATCACTCACCGCAGTTTCACAGTGGGGCTTACTGGTGTCAGCTCTGGGACTCAGCACAATGCCTCTGAAAAATTTGAAGATATTTTAAAATAACAACAAAAAACACACACAGTTAATACCAAACCTCACATAAAATACTCTGAGAATCTTCAAACCATACAGTCGTTTGTGGCAACTGGACAAGAGGAAGGTGGGGTCTGGGAAATCTCTTTATTCATCTCATGTGATTCGGGAGGTTTTCTAAGTATCCGGCTTATTGGAAACCCAACACATCATGACAGGCAACTTTACAATAAGCCCTTTTTTAAAGTTGTGCATATATGTATTTAAAAGTTACTTATTCTATCATTATAATCCAAAACTATAAATTAACTATATAAAAATTAAGACACAATTGTAAAACCCTGAAAAAGACTTTATTTATGTCATCAAAATAACTGAATTTATTTTTCATCCTGATAGAGTTGCCTATTCTGGAGGTAAATAGAATGATTCCACGTGTGTTATTTAGTGATTGGATTCTTCAACTCGGCATATTTCAAGAATGATATGGCCTACCAATTATAAGTCAAGTAATTACTTGACTTATAAACTCTATTTAAAATAAAATAATAATAGAGCTATGTGTGGTGGCACAGGCCTTTAATCCAGCACTCAGGAGACAGAGACAGGTTGGTTTCTGTGAGACTGAGGCCAGCCTAGTCTACATAGCTAGTTCCAGGGCTACAGGGAGACCTTGTCTCAATAATAATAATAATAATAATAATAATAATAATGTAACAGTAAACATGGATTTGAAGTAAATTCACCTATAACAAATATATAATGGGTTAAAAACAAAATTTGGATAAAAGTTCAGGAAAAAAAGAAACATGGCAGAAATAGTATAAATCTCAGATCATATAAGACAAAGCATTATTGTAATAAAGAAATACTGTTGATAAAAATACAACTACAGGTTCCCGCTTCCAGCTTCTAGCCTTGGTCACAGGTCCGCTTTTGCTCTTAGCACCTCAAATCTCCGGAATACCTCTTCAGTCCAGAACCGCCCACTGTGTCCCGATCCCCTGAACTCAGGCCCGCTCAGTTTTATAGTCTAACCAGTTAGACCCTTCACAGGCAGTCCCCACCCCCACCTTGCCTTGGGACTCCTGAGACCAGCCTTCTACCCTGGCTGTCCCCAACCCCAACTTGCTTTGGACTTCTGAGACCTGGCTTTGTCCCTGATAAGTCTGATCCCGCCCACTACACCTTAACTCCCCGATAGCCGAAGCAATCTCCGATTTCCATGACCCCACACTCTGTTCCCCTTCCTTGGGCTCAGGCCGAATTTCTTCGCTCTTAGCACCCCACATCTCTGTAGTACCCTATTAGCTATGCATGGTGATGAGCACTCCAATTCTCGCCGTGCCCGTCCCCCTACAGTACTGCCGTCTGCAGTCCCTCCCACTGCTACAGGGCATCTCTCCCCTTTAGTAGGGGTCCAGACCTTTCTAGACTGCATGTGAGAGCCTGAGTCCGGCCTCCTCCACGTGGTGGTGAGCTCTCTAAATCTCGCCACACCTATGCCCCTACATTGAGATCACCTGAAGCCACTCCCACTGCTGCTGGGGTTCTCTGCCATTTAGTCGGCACCCAGACCTTTGCGGACTGCCTGAGAATGCCTGAATCCAGCCTCTGCCTAGCAAGCTTCCCAAATTGTTCTGTGCCTTTTGTACAGTAGGGACCCAGACCTTAGGAGGAAGAGGGAGTATTTGATGAGTGCCTGACTTGGACCTCTAAGAACTCCTGAGTAGCTGCAATAGAGACATATGGTTCCTCCAATATAAAACCAAAAGAGAATCTGAAGCCTAAACCAAACAGCTTTTTATACCAATAAGTAAACAACAAAGGCATATCAAGGATAAAAATAGAATCAGATTTCAACTTAACAAAAGAAGACTTGAGTTTCACACCAGATATACAAAACACAAAAGAAATCCACATGCCAAAATCACAACAACAAAAAATAATAATATGAAAAACCCAAATAATATATGCCCAACAAACACCACCACTCCTATAGAAGAGTTCTATAATGAGAACCCCATAGAGATAATCCAGGACACAGAATTTAAAAGAAAAATTATAAACATGATCAAAGAATTTAATGAACGTAAAAAACACACAAACAAACAAATCAAAGAATTAAAAGAAAATAGGAACAAGCTTCTGATTGAATTCACAAAAGAGATAGTAATATTAAAGAAAACTCAGACTGAAATGAAGAAGGAAGCACTCTACTGAGTGTTTGAAATTTGAAATTAAAAGAGAAAGCTTCCAGGGCTACAGGGAGACTTATCTCAATAATAATAATAATAATAATAATAAGCCAATTTGAAATTACAGGAGAAAGCCTCAGCAATAGAATGAACGAAGTGAAAAACAGAATATCAAGATTGGACAATAAAGTTAAAGTTGAAGAATTGGAGGACTTAAAAAAAAATATGAAAAAAAATTTTAAACACAAGAAAGGAATATGGAGGAAATATGGGATATCATGAAAAGATCAAATTACACATCATAGGCATGAAAAATGGAGAAGAATATCAGGAAAATGGTTTTGACCAGATCTTCAACAAGATTGTAGAAGACAATTTCCCAAAATTAAGGGAAGATGTGCCCAATACAAACACAAGAAGCACATAGAACACCAAACAGAAAGAACCGCAAAAGAAACTCTTCACAGCATGTCATACTAAAAACACTAAACATACACAACAAAGAGAGTCTGCAAAAGAAAAACAAAAAGTCACATATAAAGGAAAACCCATCCGAATTACAGCGAGTTTTCAATGCAAAGTATGAAAGCCAGATGACCCTAGACCAAAGTAGTCCCAGTTATAAATACTGGGCCAACCCAGTAAAACTTTACCCAGCAAATGTGTCTGTTATAGTTGAAAGGGAAAGAAAAATTCTCTAGGACATAAAAAGGATGAAAGAATTCATGTCCACAAACCAGTGCTTTAGAGCTTCTTGAAGCAGTACAAATCACTGAAGAAAAGAACTACTATACCCAAGAGAGGAACTAAATGAAGGTATAAATGTAGAAACACAGTGAGAGCAAGAAGGCAAACGGATATTAAAAAGATGGGAATCAGTACACACACTTCAATAATAACTTTAAATACCAAAAGACGTAGGATAGTTGAATGGATTCAGGAACAAAATCCATCTTTTTGTTGTCTGCAAGAAACCCAACTTACCTTCAAGGACAGGCACTATCTTAAAAGGGAAGGATGGAAAAATATTTCTTCTTTGACCCACTCATCAAAACACTACTACAGGACTTTAAGATGCAGATTAATTCTAACTCACTAATACTAAGGGACTTCAATACCTCACTGTCTCCACTAGACAGGTCAACAGGACAAAGAATAAACAGAGAGACACCTGAATTAAACGATACCATACACCAAATCGACCTAACAGACATCTAGCAAATATTACACCCAAACACCAAAGAATATACATTCTATTCAGCACTCCATGGAACTTTCTCCAAAATCAACGACATACTGCAGCAAAAATAAACCTCAAGAAACACAAAAAACTGAAATAATTCCATGCATTCTATCACATGACAATGCAATAAAACTTAAAATCAACACTGTAAGAAACCATAGTAACTATACAAACTCATGGAGATTAAACAAAACACTTCTGAATGATGAATGGGTCAAAGAAGAAATTAAGAAAGAACAAAAAGTATTCCCAGGATTAAATGAAAAGAACAATACAACACAATCAAACATCTGGGACACATTAAAAGAAGTCCTAAGAGGGAAGTTAGCTCTAAGTGGCCTACACTTAAAAAAATCAGAAAGTATACAAGTAAATGAATTTAACATTGCAACTCAAGACTGTAGAAAGGCAATAGCAAATGAAACCCAAACCCAGTAGACAAGAAAAAATAACAAAAATCAGAGCAGAAATTACTGAAATACAAACAAAGAAATGCAATAGATCAATGAATCCAAAAGGTGGCTCTTTGGAAAGATAAACAAGAAAGAGAGTCCCTTAAGCCAGTTAACCTGAAGAAAGAAAGAGCAACCACAAATCAACAAAATCAGAGATAAAAGAAGAAACATCACAACAGAAAACAAAAAGATCCAGAACATTATAAGGAACATTTTAAAACCTATATGTTATTAAATTTGAAAACCTGAAAGAAATGGATGTTTATATAAAATCCTGGAAATCACCACAGCTAAACCAAGAAAAGATCCACAGCTTAAACAGATTGTCAACATATAAGGAATTGAAACAGTAATGCATCACCTCCCAACTCAAAAAAAAGTCCAGGACCAGATGGATTCACAGCAGAATTCTACCAGACATTCAAAGAAGATCTATATCCAATACTACTTAAATTATTCAAAAAGACAGAAACAGAGGGAGAACTTCCAAATTCCTTCTATGAAACCAGCATCACTCTAAAGCCAGGTAAAGATACAACCAAAAAAGAAAACCATAGAACCATATCCTTAGTGAACATAGATGCAAAAATTCTCAACAAAATACTTGTCAACTACATAAAGATACACTTCAGAACGGTCATCCACCACAATCAAGTCACCTTTATTACAGAAATGCAGGGATGGTTCAATAGACATGTCAATAAATGTCATTTAAATGGACTCAAAGACAAAAAACACATGGTTATTTCAATGGATGTAGAAAAGGCCTTTAACAAAATTCAACATGAATGTATGTTAAAAGTCCCATAGGGAACTGCACAGGAGGGAACACAGCTCAACATAATTAAAACTATATATAACAAACCCACAGCCAACATCATCAAGGCTGTCCACTGTCTTCACTCCTTTTTAATATAGTGCTTAAAACTCTTGCTAGAGCAATAAGAAAAGGAAGTTCCACATACAATATCTCTACATGAGTTCACGTATATAGCTGAAGGTTGTGTAACAAGAAACGGCGCCAGACAGGAGAAACCTTCCTTTGAGTTATTGGCCAGAGTGGTCCAAGAGACTCCCAAAACTACACAGGCTATTGCCACAGCCCTTGATTGCCTCCCAGAACTTGAAGGTAAGACCCTTCAAGAGACTAGATTGGAAACAATGGAGCTGGAAATTATCTGGAAACCACTTCCCTGAAGGCTAGCTCTCATAGCTCTAGAGAGCACTCTGCAAGCAGCCAAGAGAGAACATCACCAGCTTAATGATCAAAAATCACATCAATGACCAACACAACAATCTACACTTGTGCAGTAGTGGCACTTTTATTTGGGGCCAGTCAACAGCTACCTAATTGGTCTTAGAGCCCATTCAATCCAAGGAAACTCATTTGTGGTACTGTAATCAGAGCCAAATACACATGGCTGAAGAGATCATAGATCTTAGAGAAATCCCCAAGGATGTCACATCCCTAGGTTAATAACTTCTTATTAAGTAAAAAATATGTATCCTCAGAGTTACAGTCAAGTATCCTAGTCACCACTCATCAAAGAAGCCTCTTTTGAACCAGACAGAGACTACTACAGAGTACTGCAACTGGACACACACAGATATTGTCTCTGAACTTCCTATGCCTAAGTGTCACATCTACAAAGTAACTTCTACACCTACAGCTCACAGAACATAGAACAAGGGGTAAAGAGGATGCTAATAAATGTCTCAGTTCTCATTAATGAAGCTCCCTCATGCAACACAAAGCCAGGAACACAAAATGTCACAAATGCCCAAAACATACAGAATAAGAGTCTGCAGACTGTTACTGTGGGTGCTTGGACAGAACTCCTATATTCAGCTTCACCCACCCAGGGCTCAGGGACCATTACAGAAGAGGAGGGTGGAAAGATTGTAAGAGCCAGGGAGGAGGTGCATTTTCATATGGAAATAGAATTCTACGAGGTCTTGGGACCTTGCTCATATGAACCTACAGCAATGATGTCAGCATGCACAAGACTGGAGGAACTCAAGCAGGCAAAAACCCAGCACAGAATAGTGGAGATGGGCAACAAGCCCCAATCTTAATCCAAGAATTATTGGCAGCTGATCACTGCTGGGTGAGGATCTTCTTAAAGTGAGGGACTCTAGATAGACTGGGTAGACATTAGAAGATGAACGTGAACTAAGGAATGTCTGGGGATTCTAACTTGACACAATAGACCTTAACACAAATGCCTGAACATATGAATTCCAGTAGTAGGGGCTATGGGAGGAGCCAGTGGAGATGAGGGTATAAAGATGATGAAGATTGGCTGAGATGATCTATGTGAAACACATAAAAATTCAATTAAAAATTTACAAAAAATATAACTACAATAAAAATATATACAAACACTAGAACACAAACATAATTAGGAAATAATTATATAACTCTCTCAACCTTTAACACATTAAATAGAAATGTTTAAAAAGATGTTTTCATGGACCGAGGAGGCAGCTCAATCAACAACGTAATTGCCTTGCATGCACAAGGACCTGAGTTGAACCCCCAGAATCTATACAAAAATACCGGACATGGTTGCTCTTGTTTGTAATCCCAGAACTGGAAATGTGAAGATAGTCAGATCCGGGGGTGCTCACTGACCAGACAGTCTACCCTATTTGGTAAGCTCTAGACCAGTAAGAATGCCTATATCAGAAAAAAATAGTGGACGGCTACTGAGAAATGAGACCAAGGATTGTCCTTTATTCTCTGTTCCTGCCACACTCAGGAGCACACACACATGCACATGCACACACATGCACACACACATGCACACACACACATGCACACACACACATGCACACACACACTTTTAGAAGAAAAAGATAACTTCAAAACCAAAGAATTTGTAACCAAATAACAAAAGCCATATTCTTACAAAAATTATATTCTTCTTACAAAACAGACTAGCTTTGGAAAATGAAACAACTATGAAAGTTATCATATTAGATAGAATAAAAATATAATAAATTCCCATAAAAGCATAAACTGAACTGGTCACATTCTCTGCATACAAAACAATAAAGCTAGAAATTAAGCCATTGGGGGAAAAATTGATGACTCTAAAAAATAAAAATTGGAATTAAACAAAAACCCAGACCTTAAATCCAGTTAGTTCAGAAAATTAAGAAATCTGGGCTGGAGAGATGGTTTGGTGGTTAAGAGCATTTGTTTCTCTTGCAAAGGACCTAAGCTCAGTTCCCAGAACCCATATCATGTGGCTCACAATCACTTGTAACGCCCACTACCAGGGACTCTGATCCTTCCTTCTAGCCATAGAGTGCACATGCAGACAAGCAGACACACACATATATACATAAATAAAAATGTCTTAAAGAATAAATAATGTCTTAAAGAAAGTAGTTCATTATTTAATTTCTAAAAATGGTACATTGGGCATGGTGGTTTATGCCAGTAATGCCTCTGGGGTAAAGGTAGAGGAAGAAGGATCGGGAGCTCAAGGTCCTTCTTGCCTACATAACAAGGTGAAATTCAGTGTGAGCTGCATGAGATCCTATCCCCCCCCCAAAAAATCAAAATCAACAAACAAAAAACCCACAAAGATACATGATAATACATATTCTGAAGTAAATGTAACTTTAGATTTTTTTATTTTTATTTCTAATGTGTGTGAGCATTTCTCTTGCGTGTTTATAAGTCCACCACATATGTGCAATGCCCTTGCAGGCCAGAAGAGAGTGTAAGATCCGCTAGAACTGGATTTATAGTTGGTTACTAGCCACCATATGGGTGCTGGGAACCAAACCTGGGTCTCAACAAGAACAGCAACTGCTCTTAACTGCTGAACCATCTCTCCAGCCCTAGTAAATGTAACTTTACCTGTTTTGATTTGATTATATTAAAAAGAAAATTAAATGCACAAACAAAACACTCAAATACATTTTTAAAAAGAAATTAAATACTAAATGTTGAAATTCATAAAATGATACAGAAAGATAAGTTCAAAAACAGAAAATATCAGTGATGGAGATTCACTCACCAGCTTTTCAATAAACTAAAAATATTTACATATCCTTGGCTTACTTAAGAAGTAAACTAATGAGACAATATGAGAAAAATAGTCAATCCATGCAGAAAAGATGAAAATGACTAAGAAAAATAACATAAAATATTGTAAGATGCTTTAAATACTTTCTAAACTAAAGAATTTCTTGAAACAATAACATTTCCCAAGCACAAAAGCGAACATCATGTGGAATACTGGAAGGGATCCTGTTATAATCAAGGAATAGAAGTATGCTCTCTCCCCTTTCTGTTTAACAGATATGAAAATACTGGCGAATAAAATTGGGTAGTAAATAAAATGACATAAAATTATTGAAAGGCAAAACACTGAGTCATCTTTATTTGAAAATGATATACCCAATGGGAGAAACAAGATTTCAGAAAGTTAAAATGGGCACTCACTTAATGGCCAGATGAAATACGCAGTCAAATACTAACATCATTCTTGTATATCACAGACAATAAGGCACAAGTGATGACAAAAAATACCTGCCCTCATAACAGAAAATTTCTACTTTAAATTCATATGAATGTAAAGAGAAAAACAATTACCACAGATGACGTTTACTGAATGTCAAAAGAAAGGAAGAATGGCCAGAGAAACAAAAATCGGGAGGTTTTGTCTCAGTGAGGTTATTTCTTTCAAATCAGAAGTTATGAGCAGGTATATAAACCAATAGGTGAGACCCCTTAAAAATAGAATGTTTATGTGTACCTAGGAGATGCGGTGGTTGGGAGGCTCGGACTCTACATAGCAATCTACATAGCAATCTTAAGAAGTGATGGAGAATTTAGGACGTAGGTCTCTAGCAGAAGGTAATTACGTCATGGGGGGCGGGGTGTGCTCAGAAGGGATTAATGTAGTTCTGGCGTACTCTAGTCCTTCTCTGCCTTCCTTTCTGTAACTGATCTCTCACTCTTGTGTACTCTGCACCATTATACAAACAGAGAGCCCCCATCAGAACCAGAGCCATGCCATTTCGACTGTCAGCATCAAAAACTGTTAGCCAAATAAGTCTTTTTTATATATAGTTTATTCAATCTCAGGCATTTCTATAGTAATGGGGAAAAGACTGATTCTGAAGAGGAAAATGAGTTATATAAACTTAGCTAATTAGAAGTTGAACCTGCGAATGCACCTGTCAAGTGCCCTGCCACATCAGGAGTATTATTATCAAATGCCGCTCTTCCTCCCTGACATGACCTTGTGCTGTGGTGGATTACAGTCAAAGATATGACCTTATTCAGTTTATCTGGCTGTGGGGAAAATCAAAATAAATTTATTTGACCCTATCTCCATCAATAAATTAATCATGATAACTGGAACAAGAACCCAGACAACCGTGTTCATTTGTCTTTTACACATAGGAGTAATCGACTGCACTGACATGCGAACGGCTGCTTTAATTCTTCAGTGCACACTGTGAGTGAAGGTCTGGTCAGTAAAAATCTGTAGTGTACGATTGTCATTATGGCCACAAAATTACATCAGGAAGAAAGTGGGTTGATTTTTTTAAATCTCTCTCTTTTTCACTTTTCTGGCATTGTTTCCACTTGGATATCAAGAACCAGCAGGATAGGTTGTGGTTTATTCATTCAGTCCCAACAGGCAATATTCTCCTTGCAGTCCTAGAGTGTTGTCCTGGGATAGAAAAAAAACCCTTTGCCACTTTCATGGACCAATCTTTAATGAAGAGAGCTGCCCTCCACCAGAAAGGGCAAATGATCTTTCCAAGACAGTACTCTTCGGCCAAGGGCAAGTGCAAGACCTATTCAAGAACTATCTCACCTGCAGCAACTAGGGAACAAGTGTTTTAAACCCTACAGAGAGGGGACCCTGGACAGTATACAACAGTATCTACTAATCTCTGCAGAAGACCATTAAGAAGCAACGTTCTTTTAAAGATTCAAAGCCAAACAGAACTATATAATACATTGCCTCTTTCACTAAAAGAATGGTGTAGCTTTTGGAAAGCTTCTTTTCCCCTCTATTCATCTACAATGGGGTTTTGACAAGAGAATTATCTATTACCTGCCTTTCTTACTTCGACAACTCGAATTTTCACAAGATCAAGAGGAAAAATTTTCAAATGATGGCATGCTTTATAAAAGGTTCAACTTCGCTAAGATTTTAAAGTTTGGGTCCTATTATTTCCCAGTTAAATGAGAACTCAGAACTCCAAAGTTGGCTTCCACTCCCTTTGATAGCATTAGTATAGAAACATTTTAACTAAATCCAAGAGCAATATTTAAGTACCAGAAGAAGAAGAATGAAGTTGATTGATCATAGAATTCTAGTGCTTAGCTTAGAATCCCCGGCTGCTGAATCAAGCCAGGGAATCAAAAGAACTTCTTTAATAGTAACTAACTCCACCATCATCAGTTTTTCCAAAGGAATAAAATTGCTACTAAACCCATAATGAATTTCATTATCCCTACAAAACCTAGTGTGCTGTCTCTCTTTTGCTGAGAAGCAGCAGAATAATGACTGCTCCTTTATTGTCTTCCTCTGGCCTTCTTTGAAAAGGTCATTAGCCACATCTGGGGACTTCATCTCTCTGAATGGCCAACTGATACACATAAAAAGGTCATCTGCCCTTCCAAACATATGAAAGTCAGCCATCTTTATTTGGATACTTTAATGTAATTGCCCAAGAGAGGTGCAAAAGAAAGCCAAAATGACTACATTGGACTTACTGTCTCACTCTATTAAGACTTGTGTAGCATCTTTGTCCCTCAAATGAACAAAATGGAAAGAGCTAAAAATAAAAGACATTGATCTTTTCCTGGCCCCAAGCTTCATAAAGAACAGCTTTTTGCAAAAGAACAGCTTCATTTCATCTAGTTGAGTATGCCACATCATGTGTGCAACATAGCATTTTCTTTAATATTGTCCATTCCTAGCTCTGCCTTTCGTTTTGTCAATAGCAATTTTAATATTAATGATTCCTTGCAAAAAATAAAGAAGAGGCTGAAAGTACCGCTAGCCGTAAAATGACTCCTCTCTTTGTCACAAGCTGGAAGCTGGTTTAAACTGATGTTAAACTGTCTCCGAATGTGTACACCATTGATTTCAACAGACCTTGTGTGCTGCTGACACTTAGAACCCTATTTAGTTATTTTCGACAATTTTCTGCTGTAACATAATGACATAGTTCCTGCTCTTTCGTCATTCACATGTTTTCATTTGTACTAGAATGTTTCCATAGACATGGATATGGTCACACCTCACTTTCAGAACCCTTCTAGAATATGTAATTGTTTCTGTTACGTGTTCAACAGCAGACATACTACCCAGTGCCCCCATTAAGTTTCCAAAACTAAGAAAAGCTATAAATAGTCCCTCAGGGTTGGGAAATGAGTTACGGATTGTGGAAGTGTGTGGTTAGCTTGTTTTACTCTAAGACGTTCACCTGAGTATTGTGAAAAGCAAAGCTACTAAAGGAACCATCATTTATGCCATCGGTCCCTGCTCAATATCTTCATGCACTGCCTCCCATGTTCTGGAATCATATGGGCAGTGTGTCAGTTAGCTTTTGTGTCGAAGTGACCAAATACCTAACAGAAACAGCTTAAACCAAATAAAAACTATTTATTTTGGTTCACAGTTGGGAGTGTTGATGGTTGATTCTACTGTTAGTTGGCCCCATTCCTTGGGTCAAAACATCATGGTGTCAGGAGTATATGGATGAAGATATTAACCTCAGATGACAGACAGCAATTTGAGAAGGGGCCAAGGGCAAGATACTGAAAGACTTGTTTCCAGCAGCTCCTTCCACAGGCAGAGTCCACCTCCTGAAGTTTCCAGACCCTCCAGTAATGCCACTGCCAGTTGGGACCAAGCTTTCAACACAAGAACTGTGATGTTTTGTATAAAAATGTTAGAGAAAACTGATTAAAGAAAAATGAGACATGTACTTGTTGGCAGGTCAAAATGTGTGTGTATGCCTTTATTTATGTGTGTGTGTGTGTGTGTATATGGGGGCGGGAGAGAGAGAGAGGGAGGGAGAGAGAGAGAGAGAGAGAGAGACACTGAACCAAAACAAAAATACCTATGGACTCGGAGATTTCCTGTTGAGGAGAGCAGATAATGGATGATGTAGCCTTTATGTTGCCAGTTGACTCAGCTACACAATGACTTAAGGAGAATCAAACTAATTCCCGGGGAAGTTAGAAAATATTTTGAACCTGAACAATTATACTTGATACTATGTAATGCTGACTCTGGTTTCCTGTGAAAAGCTTGCAGCTGTACAATTAAGACAGCTCCAAAGCCAAGACTGAATCAAAAAAAAAAAATAGCTTCCTCATTTTTGTTTTTGTTGCTGTCTTTTTGAGACAGGGTCTCGCTGTAGCCCTAGCTGACTTAGAACTCACTATGTAGACCAAGCTCGGCTCAATCTCACAGAGATCAGCCTTCCTCTGCCTCCAGAGTACTGGGATTAAAGGGGTGCACTGCCATGCCAGGCTTAGTTTGTAAATCATATGTTTACAGCTCTATTAAAGCCTAAGAAGTTGTTCTACTGGATCAGGGTGACCTAATAAAATAACTGGTGTCCTTACAAGAACAAAAGACACAGACCCATGCACAGAGGAAGACAATATGAGGACACAGAAAGAACACCACATAACACCAAAAGTGCTAGCAATCACTAAAAGTTAGGAAGCACAAAGGGCAGATTCCCCATTAGAGCCTTCAGAGAGAGAACATAGCCCTGCCAGCAGCTTGCTTTGAGCTTTAAAATGACAAGAGAGTGAATTTCTCTTGTTTAAGCTATAGAGTAGGTGATGATTTATCACAGTGGCCCTGGGAGGCTCATAGGCGTCCATTAGAATGAGAACATGAGATGAGCTGGTACTTCATGCAGGGCATTGGATGAAGTGTCTTAAAACATGAACTGCATCTGACAGCTGAGTAAGGTAAGGAGAAGTGAGCTATCAAGAGCAGAGAAAGTCAAGTCAGTGGACAAATGCTGAAGGAATAGAGAGAAGCAGTGAGGAAGGATAGGCCAAGTTTGGGAAGCACTAGAGAAGTCTACTCTTCATGCAACAAAGGATGTGTGGAGGAGAGGCAGAGAAAACTGGAAAGTAGGTTGAGCCATGTTGTGCAGAGCCAGCTCAGAGTTAAACCACAATTTTAAAAGGATATTGAACTTATTTTGTCAGAAGTATGATGTGATTAGAGCAAACATTAGGGAGATTAACTTGGCACCATATGAAGGATAGTGTGAAAGGAGGAGAGAAACCGAAAAGGGCAAGTCCCAATAAGGAGACAACCACAGTAGTAAAAACAATAGTAATTAATATAATATTAAGTAGTTTACAGGAGAATTGATAGGCCCAACAATGGTTTGAATGAGAAGTGTCCCCCATAAGCACAAGTATCTGAACACTGGGTCAGCTGTTAGTACTCTTTAGTGGAGGTCATATAATCTTTAGGAGGTCATATAATCTGTGGCCTTGTAGAGGAAGCACATCACTGAAGGGAGGGGCTTTGAGAGTTCATAGCCTTGTCCCACTTTCAGATTGTTCTCTTTGCTTGTGTTTGCCATTGGAGATGTGAGTCCTCAGGGAGCATCGTGGAAGAGCGGGTGGAAAGACTGTAAGGGACAAGACACCTGCTGCTCATGAATGCCTTCTAGACACAATAGGTAAAGAATTCTGAACTGAACTGAGAACATGATCCAACTTCCTTGCTTAAAAATGTACCCATATTTTTTGCTACTGTTTTCTTTTATATGTGGAACTTATAGTTAAAATTATGAGAGAGTGTGTGTGTGTGTGTGTGTGTGTGTGTGTGTGTGAAGGAGATCACAGGGTCTCAGAGGAATCTTAAGGGAGAGAGGACTAAAGAATACATGGGATAAGAAGACTAGCTCTCTTCTGCAATGATCCCTGAGCACATAGACATGGGGAAGTGGGTAGGAAATCCCAACCCAACCTAAGGAACTTTTGACAGTTGGTGGCTGCCAAGAGGGGAAAAGACAGTGTCTGACAAAGCTGAGGTTCTTTACTCTTGGTGGGCTCAGTGAATGGATCCACATATTGGGGGATACAAATTATATTCTTTAGGTCATATCATATATAATATAGCCTATATATGAGAGTGGCAATGGGGGGAGAAATCTAAATGCCATCAAACTGTACTGTATGGAAATCAACAATTCAATTAAAATGCCAAAAAAAATTTAAAGAGAAGACTGGGTCTCGTAGTATCAGAAGATACTATGCATGCTGCCAAGAGAAAACCAATCAATGATCCTGCTCAGTTCTAAAGCATAATAAACAATAATGACTGGCCCAGTAAAAATATCAAAATTGGTGCAGTTGTGGCACTTTATCTTGGAGATAATTAACAACTTTCTAATTGGAATATTGGAATTAAGGCCCACTCAGTGCGAGGGAACTTTTGTGTGGTGCTGTAAATATAGCCAAATACACATGGCTGGAGAGGTCATTGACCCTAGGGGCTGGAGGGGCCTACCTTTGCCACATCCTTAAACCAACATAATTTTTTTACTTTATTCTAAATATGCATCCTCATATTTACAGACAAGTTACCTTTCACCTATCACCAAATAAGCTTCTTTTTGCAATAGATGGAGACTATTACACTGTTCCAGAACTAATCAAAAGCAGAGAATAAGTGTCTATGAGATACTTAACCCAAAGTGACATATCTTCAATGCATAGGATAAATGCATCTCTCAACTCTTACTAGAGAACTTTCTTAGAAAAGTATTTGGTGATTAACACAGAAACCCACAATTCACCAGTGTGCAGAGAACAGGTCCTCATAGTGCTTAAGCTGTTTCAAACCTCTACCTCCAAGGTTCAGGGATTACTGCAGAAAAGGAGGCAGAAAGATTGTAAGAGCAGAGGAGAAAGTCCACAGGGAAACTGAGTCTTCTAGACAGCTGATCAGTCACACATATGAATTCACAGCAGTGGTGACAGCATGCACAAGTCTTATGTGAGTTCAAACCAGACAAAATCCCAGAATAGACTTGAGGTAGTGGGTAAGTAATCCCAACCCAACTTAAAGAACTTTTGACAATTGATGGTTTCTGGGAGGGTAAAAGATAGTGTCTTATAGGGATGGGACTCAGTGGGCCCTGTGCATGAACCCACACTGAAGGACATTTGGGCACACAAATCAGACCCTATAGAAGAGATAGATCTCTCTTTCTCTCTCACCCTCTATCAGAGAGAGGGGGAAACATTAAAAGTACATTAAATAAGCTGGGCCAGTGGAGAAAGATGCAGATAGGGGAGGGACTCTAAATACCATCAAACTATATTGTATGAAAACCAAAAATGCAATAAAAACAGTTTTAAAGAAAGAACTGATTTCTTCTGAGGTACAAGCCGAAATGAATTTAGTAAAATCGGCAGTAGGAATAGTGTGTTCATTCTTCTATGGTATACCTCCTTCAGAGTCAAGTATAGGATAGACAGTTTGTAGTGAAATCTCAAAGAGTTTTTGTAAATGTCAGAAACATTCTAAGTGATTAAATCACACAGACGTTGAAGTAAAAAGAAGAAAGCAGGCGTGTTCTGACTGGTAAGAAAGGGAACAGCATGGAGGAGGGGACACGTGAGAACAAAGTACGTGGCACATGTATGAAAAACTATGAGGAAACCATCACTTCGTATGCTAACCTAAACATTAATTTGAAATTTATCTTTGAGCACAGAGCTTATTAAACTCTGGGTAGCAGGTAAATAACAAGAATGAAAGGTGGGTGACTACGTGTCACAATGCAGGCCAAAGGTAACGCAGACGTGGCTGCAGTTAGGAGAGATCTAAGACAGAGCTGACAGCAATCGGGGATATACTGGAATAATGGGTTGATGGAAAGGAGGGATCAAGAAGGGCTCTCCAGAGGGTACTTGAGCAACTTCAGAGAGATGGTGTTTAAGTGGTGAAGTGGATGGAACAGGTTTGAGACAGGGAAGAGAGAGTTCCAGTTGAATAATCCTGTTTGAGAGATTTAGGAATGCCCTCAAGCAGCTGATGTGTACACATGAGCTAGAGGCTGGAACAGGGATTTGGGCTGGGCCTGTACGCTTAAGAGACCTCATTGGCCACGGAGAGAGTCTCTATAGAGAAGGCCTCGTACTCACAAAGGAAAAGGAAGACAGCCCCATGGAATGGGAGTGCCAGCTCACAGGCACCAGTCAACATGAAAGTTCTGAAGGGCTGGTCCTCCCTGGCCCGCAGTTAGGTACTCCCTGAGATAGAAGTATTACCTTTTTTTTTTGTTTTGTTTTTTTAAATAGTTTCACCACCTAGAAATTCATACCTGGCGATATGCATGCTAGCTTGTTTCTGGTTTCAAAGTTAGGCTACCACATAAAATGAGCTACATAAGGCATACCTTTGCTAGTCTCTGGAATAGTTAAGGACAGATTAGAATTATTTCCTTTTCAAATATCTGGTAGAATCATAGGTTAATATCATAACTACCTGGAGCTTACTTAATACCTAATTAGATAGTTTTCACTTACTGACTCACTTTAATGTTATAGAAACATTCAGATTGAGTCTCAGTTGCTGCTTTTTTAAAACGTCAAGGAACTAGAGAGATGGTTCACCACTTAGAAACACTTAGTGCTCTTCTAGAGGGCCCAGGTCCAGTTCCCAGCACCCACATGGCAGATAACAACTGTCTTTAACTCCAGTTCAAGGGGATCTAACACACTTTACTGGCCTTCACAGGAATTGCACAAATACGTGTACTTACATATATGCACATACATGCAGGCAAAACACTTATACACATAAAATGATAAATAAAAATAAAATTTTTTTAAAGAGACAACTCTTTAAAGTAATAGTAATACATGTATACGTTCTTTCTGAAGAGCATTAACAATAGGCAGGGTTGAACTGCATTAACTTATTAAATAACAATCATTAAATTTGCATCTTAAGAATATAAATCAACTCACAAAAGGCATTAGATAGCTGACAATTTAAAGAAAATTTTCAATTTTTACTGTCTAGTATGGTGAGCTCTCTATTCTCTATGCTTTATGCTCAGCTGAGATTTTCTAGAGCTCCCAGTCACTACTAAGATGATCTTGTCCTGGGGAAGGGTACCGCTCAGAGGTAGATCACTTGCTTAGCATTCATAAGGTCCTGAGTTTTATCCTCAGCTTGGTACAGGGATCATCTGGTACTGGGTGGCATTCACTTCATGATGAGGCCCATTCTTCTGCACCATTGCCAAGCCGAGTTGCTGGGAGGACCACATGGCACCAGCTGGAGGCGCAGGATCAAGAACACCCACAGGGAAAACCCTTCTGAAAGCTGTCACTTCTCTTCACCTCTCCTCTCCTTGAACTGAGAATGTTTTGTAATTCTGTAGCCTCTGTGTAAATATTTAAGAAAACTGAGTAATCCCTTGCACACATTGCAAACCTCTGGAGCAGCATAGTGGCATGCCCCAAGGTTTGGGGTTTTTTCTTGATTTTGAGTTCCTGGAATTTATGACCCTCCTTCCTCAGCCTCTCCAGTTCATTTTATTTTCTACTCCTCTTTGCCTCCCACTATGCCCATCCCATCTTTTCTGATCCCTGGATGCAGACAACTATTAACACACAGGCAGGCGAGTGCCCTAATCACTGCTTTCTGAGGACCCTAGACTAAGAGGATAATCAAGTATTATTACATATTTGGGGGTTAAAATGTCATTTCTTGCGTACCGTAAGGCAGATGGTTCACCTCATATATTCACCATTATAATTACTGTCTCTCAAACACATTTAACTCCTTTGCTCCATGCTCAGGCTTGCCTGCCCAAACCCAGTCATTACTATCATTCTTTCCTTCTCTCCCTTTCTCTTTCTTTTAAAGAAAAAGCTTTTCAGTTGTGTAGTATGCAATGCAAAAGCAAAGACACATACACATACATTTTAGCAATAACAGGCCACCCCTGTCAAGAAATAACTATTGTCATCAACCTCAGAAACTACGACATGCTCCATTCTGATGAACGTACCACTCCCAAGCCCCTAGAGCAAAGCGTTTTCCTACTTTAGCTGCCAATATATATCAGTGCTCCATCAAAGCAATGGATGTCTTGGAATTTCTCTTTCCTATACCGAACACCGTGTCTTTGTCCCTTATTCCCAGTCCCTAAGTAACATCAAGAGCTTTATGATGATTCTATGTACAACTTAGATCCCAAAGCTTAACAAAATACTCCATCTATTTAGTCCAAGAAGCAGTTAAAAACCTTCAACCACCATAATAAGAAAAAATAAGTCATATTTGCTTCTCACAACACAGGGAGTCCTTAGATTTCAGTTTCATCCTCAAGAATACACACTGAAAAGAGAAGCATGTGGAATACCCAGTAACTCTTCCCAAATAGCAGACTAAGGATGGAGAATCTCATTCCTGAATTTGAAATTAGCTGACTACTACTCACAAGAAGGTCTTACTTTTTCTCTCTGTCAGCAAAAATAATATATTTACAACACAATCAACAAACTCAACTACCAAGGTAGACAGACAGGCATTGATTTGCCCTCCTGAGGATCAGAAACTTCAGTGAATCAGACGTATTAAAAACTGTTCTTTAACCATTTCATAGTTCTATAACTAAGCTGTGAGATTCAGACTAGCTTTTCCCTTCTAGGCCTTTGTGGTTCACAGGTATATGTGTGAAATTCTTCACTTGTAAAGGAGCAAGTGTTTTTTTTTTTAATTTCACAAGAATAATAAGAAATAAGCTTCATATCATCAGGAAAACATGTTTTAAGTTTTTAATTAATTATTCAACCCTTCTCCATTCTTGTCCCCTTTTTCATGCAAACATTGAAACACTCACATGTAGAGTGTCTTGGTTATTTGTTTATATATAAGTGGAATCTTCTTATACATAACCTACCAAAAAAATCACTGCTACTAGATTTATATATATCATGAACATAACTCTATTAACGAATATAGGACAAATTCATTCTAACTAGTGACTGAATTATATGCCATATTATAAATGCAATGGAGTGTTTTAAACATTTCCATACAGAAGTATATTCAGGTTGCTTTCAGATTTTTGCTTTCACAAAGAAAAACATATAACTATAAAAATGTATGTATAAGGGCTGAAGACATGGCTTAGCAGTTAAGAGCACTGGCTACTCTTTCAGAGGACCCAGGTTCAGTTCCCAGTGCCTACATGGTGGCTAACAACTGTCTATAACCTGAGTTCCAAGGAATCCAGCACTCTCTTTTGACATCTGCAGGCACTACTTGACACAATTGCACTTACATACATGAAGGCAAAACATTCATACACATAAAGCAAAATATAATAATAATTTTATGTATTAATAAATATTAATTAATTAATATTTGTTTATTAATAAATATTTATTTCTAAAATTTAAAATGTATTATATAAATTTTTTATGTACTGGAGCTTTGGGAGGGGTGTGTTCATCTGTGTGTGTGTGTGTGTGTGTCTGTGTGTGTGTACTCTAGAATCAAACCTAGGATTTTGTGTATCCTAAGTAACCCTTTGGCACTGAACTATATCCAAAGCCCCTACACTTGAGTTTTAATGTTGTTGGATAGATTTCTAAATGTGCAAGTCCTAAATCAATACATTTCTGTTATAATTTACTTTCCTTAATCATACTAATTCATCATCCTAATATAGGAAGAAATGAGTACATATAGTCGATCTGTATGGTTGTTGTTACTCTTGAATACTTGCCAACTTGATAGCCAAAACGTGCTTAGGGCTACTTCATTAATGTTCCCCTAAGAACTTATAAGGCTGAGATTATCTGATTAGGATAAGACTAGTCAAAACAGAACAAATATTGTCACCTCAGTTATGGCTAGTTGACAGCTACTTCCTAATATAGACAGGCAAAATACAAAGAAGGACTAAGGAATACTGTAAGTAAACAGTCCAAGCACAAACCATTCCAGCCCCCTTGAGCAGTTTCTGTGAATGCTGTCCGTAACATACTAGGAGTGCACAGGCATCAGCAATGGCTGGCCTGGGGGCCTTATGAGAAAAAGATGGAGGGAAGAGAGAGAGAGAGGGAGGGAGAAAGAGAAGGAGGAAAGGGAGGGAGAGAGAGAGTGAGAGAGTGTGAGAGATTTAACGTAAAAAGAATCATAATAATTAGTTTTTCTAGTATATCAACAATTGTGATCACGCTGTAAAAACAAGTGTTAATGAGTGAGAGATGTGAGCACTGGAAACAAGACAGGTCTATGTAGTCAGTAGATAGTTCTACAGACTTCCAGAGATTGTTCCTCTCAGCTACCCGTCAGATCTAACATTAGGATTGCTACTTGCCAGGTCACTGAGGGAAAATACAAAGGAAAAACAGACCCTCATCTAGAACTGAAGGCATTTATAGATTATCAGGAAACTCTGACCAGCACATGAGGAATGCAGAATAAGCAAGTCAAAAGAGCACATCACTCACAAAAGCACCTGTACCAGTTGTGAAAACAGTGAGGATCTGCAGAACTAGGTTTCTCCATCCCCCCTTTCCTGTGCACATCAGAAGAAATCAGAGTGTGTATGTGTAAACAGTGGCCGACTGGGGCCACCAAAATATAAGGAAATGGACTACCTGAGCATGCTAATGAGAAACACTTAATGAATTTATTATGTCGGCTGCTTGCTCTAAACAATAGCACAAAATCCACCAACAAATAGTGTCTTTCTCATTATTGTCATGATTTGTTGTAGAACTCTAATTCAGGCTTATATTTTGGGGTAATAGAAAGCAAAATTGCTACCTTGGCTCAGTGTCTTGGTTATCCTTTTCTCCCTTTACCCATCCTGACGGAGGAGTTCCCTGCAACGCTGTCCCTATCTGCCTCACGATTCCCTGCTATCTTTCAGACTCATTTCTAGAGTGACTCCTGTGAGGGGACTCTCTGGGTTCCTCCAGACAGAATTGATCCATGCATGTTGTCATGCACTTGGGAAACACTCACTTGTGTGTCTTCATTTCCTGCTAGTCCGCAGCAGGAATTTTTATCTTAGTGACATTTCTATCATGTGGCATTTGTAGGTGACCAATGAGTTTATTAAATGTTAGAATAAATTATCATTTTTGCTCTATTGCCTTCATCTTCCAATGTCAGGACTTCAAATTCTTAAAATGTTCCATGAAAATAATAACATTCCAGGAAAATAGTGGGGTTTTTTGTCCTTACTACAGTATTCAAAGTTCTGCAAATTGTTCCACCACCTGTGACAGGCTATTATGTCCTGGCAGTATGCTGCCCTCTGCTGGTCATATTTTCAGCAAGTGCATCTTGGTGCCCACAGGGTAGAGCTGATCTTTGTTCAGAAACTTTAGTGGTTCTAATCCACCCCCATCTCCTACCCCGCCTTGCTGGGCCACAGATATCCTCATAGTCATAGTAGTAACTATTTACAGTTCAGAAGTTAGGAACAGGAACTTTCATTTTACAGTTCATGAAAGATAGGTGGCATCTCAAATAGGAAACAAAGGCTGATAGATGTTTTTTTAGGTTTATTTTTTAACATGGAGTACTGAGAGGCTTGAAATTTATTGTCATTTTTATTAGTCTCATAACTTAAAGTAGCTTTTCACTGATCTTCATAAATACCACATAATTGGAGCAGAAAATTATAGCACATTTAATTTCTCCAGAGTTCCATGATCCCATAGAAAAGTTTCAGCCAGCTCACCACTCCAGTCTTCCATTCTACAAAATTACAAAACAGAGTCCTATTTACTGACATGAAAGTAGATTAATGATGTTAAAATATCACAGCACACACATTGTGTGTGTGTGTGTGTGTGTGTGTATCTGGATGTATAGATAAATGGTTATGAACATATATGTGATGTTTCTAATTTTGTAAATAATACAAGTATCTTTGTGAAGGAATGATAAAAATGCTAATGCTTTTCATGAGTAGATGAAAAATTTTAGGCAAAATTTTAGTTGCTTCTAATCTAATTTTGCATCATTTACCTATTTTCTGATTTTTCCAAAATAACCATGAACTACATTCGTAATGAGAAAAGTGAAGAGCAAAAATTTCTTAGATAAGGTTGCCAAGGGAAACAGCCGTAGATAAGACCTAAATTCAAACTTAAAACTATCCTGCCCTGTTTAAGTAAAAGAGGGATCTTCTAATGCAAATGCAACTGAGAGAAGCAGATCTATAGTTGCCAATTACAGGAAGAAGCCTGCTGAACTCCAGGAAGGTTATCCTCCCTGGGAGCAGTCACTCCTCTGGTCCCTTCCAGACAGGCCCTGTGAGTAATGGCTCAGCAACATTTACCTGGAAATTAATGATTAAGCCTGCCTGTTCTTCATTAGGAAGCCAATGAAGTCAGACTCACTGTTGTCCTTGAAATGAGACTTGCTGAAAGACTGCTTCTATTGTTCCAAAAGGAACCAATGCACAGGCCCCTAAATACCCTAAGGACGCTGAAAGAAGGGAGGAACTGGCTAAGCACTTGGCAAAGAAAGCTCAGCAATTTTCTTTTTTAATTATTGAGATAAGAGAGTGAGTTTGGTTTCATTTAGCTGTTCAAATAGAAATCTATTTAAATATTTAAACAGGAAAGCCTCCTGATCTACCATCCTGCCCTCCTGTAACAGCTCTGGCCTTTCCACAGAGATAAATTTTATAGTAGATTTGGTTTGGGAAACTTCTATTTTATGGGTTAGAAATTGATTTCAAGAGCCTTCAGCAGAGTAAAACACACACAATTGTGTATTTGCTCTGAGGGGTGAGTCCACACTGCCTAGAAGTACAAACTAAATCTCCTGCTGGTAAACACTGAGATGTTTGGCATTTGAATTGCTTCTCTTTTAGAGATGTGCTCCTGATAATCTCTTTCACAAACCATTAAGGGCCCAAAGCCTCCCTGCTCTGGCCCTTGCTTCCAGAGTTTCTTCCTGCACTGTTTTCCTCTCTATTCGGGCTACAACAAAATTCAACAACAAAGCAACAAACATCAGTGGTGTGCCTATCCCCAGTGAAAATCTAACTTCCTAAAGGAGTCTCAGTTATCACACAATGCTTGCTGATGACATCCACAGCCAAGCCCCTTTCTAGAACAGGACACACCTGCAATTCCCACAAAGGGGACTGGAACTCAAAGGTCGTCCTCAGCTGCATCAGCAGTGAGTTCAAGGACAGCCTGGGCTACTTGGTGTGTCCTAATCTTAATTAATTAAAATAGCAACAGCACAATTCTACACAAGGTGGAGTGTCACAACATTTAACCCTTCAGAGGTTTTCACACTTTCAAGGTTTTACTCTACCTAGTATGCTCCCCACTTCTTCATTGTTGGGATTGTATTCATAGTTGGGATTCTAACTTCACTGTCAATGCTACAGCATCCTCTGAAACACCATCTCCCCTAAAAATGTAAGTTGAAGTCATTCCTTGATAATTGCTCCCAATTGCCTTGGGCAGAGCTCTAACATCGCATTGCAATTTTTGTTTATGTATACGTTCTTCCTTTAGAATGAGCTCCCAAGGGAACAGACTGTCTCACATCATAGTATTCCCAGTCCCTACTCTTCACAAATAAATGCTGAATGGATAAATAAATGGAATGTAACAGCCCCTACAGAATCTGATTTGTTTGTATACTTCCATGTGCACAATAAAGAGATTAGCAGATTCAAAAAGACAGTGTGAGAGCTTTATCTGCTTCATCACAATAATGTGATGAATTGGAATTGAACAAGTACTATTTTAATTAATACTTGGCAGAATGGCATTTATTAATATTTCTGTAGAAAGTAGTGTGAAAGCAGCAATTTTCACTTCAGGGTTTCTCATGGGGAAAATCAGCTTTTCAAGAAGAAGGTGGATATTTTTTCTAGCACCTCAAACTCCTTTCACCAAATTCTGTTAAACCAAATCAGCCAGCCAGCCAAGAGCTGTTTCACATCTTGTCAAGTTCCCTGCCCCCTTTCCCCAAAAATGTGATTTTTTTTTCTTGCTATGTTGTGAGCTTTTCCACAGCGTTTCCTTCTGCTGCATGTGTCAAAGGTGGCTGAGAAAAGAAAACTGCACATATCGTTGCTTGATCCAACAGTGAGAAACCCCATACATTCTCAGGTTTCCCCTTAACCAAACCTTTCATTCTCCTTAATCAGATTTTTCTTCTTTGGGAAGCTTATGCCACAGTCAGTAATCATCAATTGTACTTTTTCCCTAAACTCTTCTCTGTTGTTATTTACAAATATCCCACACTCATACATTTCTTCCCCTAACCTTTGAAATGACGTCCTTTGTTGATTCAATTCTGTCTACTTCCTTTTAGTTTCCAAGCAAGATGGAAAGATAAACTCACTCTTTCAAGTTCTCAGTAGCACCAAACCCTTACAGGAAGCATTTAGAAAGAAACTTAAGGAAGATATAAATGTGGAAACACAAAGACAGACCATAAATGCAAACAAAATGACAGGATCCAAGGCTGTCTTTAATCCATCATATAGTTTGTTCTCCTCTAAAACCTTGAATTTGAGGCATAGGAATAAAAAAACCAAACCATTTTCTCCATAATTCCATTTTTTAAAATAGCCTGTATCACCTTAGTACTGCAAAAGAAAAATGAATGTTAGGTCACTCTGAACAGTAGTAAGTAGAAATCACAGGTTTAATACAGCGAATGTCCATCCTTGGTAGGAAAATCGGTAGACTTCAGTTTATTTACACTTCCATTCTCAGCTTAAAGTTGGTTATCTGATTCATCTCTAAAAGTCCTTGACTAATTTCACACCACAGGCAGTTTTTATATCCACAGTTGGGTTGAACGTAGCAAAATAATCATTCCTAATGCACGTATTCTAAACCCCAAGGCTGAGGGTTAGCACTAATAAGAGCTTGATGTAGAAGATCTTCTACAGAAATGGTGCCCCAAATCAATCTTCTAGTGATTAGAGATCAATGTGAATTAATTTATGACTTTATCTATAACAGACATAAGCCAAAGCCTTTGCTGGTCTTAAAAGAGAAAAGATGGTCGAGTATGAGCATCTTGTATTTCCTGACCCAGATGCATAGCAAATTAGCTTTTATCCTTCAAAGGTGAATACACTTTACCTGTGCATCTATGGGAACCAACCAGACACTGTCTTCCCAGAGTAGGCTTAGGAAATCAAGTTGTATTATTTTCCTCAGCTGTTTAGGGTTGTAAGTAGAACAAAAATAGCTGTATTCTGAATTTAAAAACAGAGCAAGCAGATATGCCAACACACAGAACACGATAGATGGCACAGTGTTAATCTCGCTTCTGAACTTATTTCCCCCTTGGACAGTTTCTTCACAAAGATTTACTGATAAAGAGGCCAATCCTCATTGGGTTATGAAAAATTCAGGAGGCATAGACAGAAAGTAACAAAGTTAGAACATTCTGAGGTAATGCAAGGTAGAATTTACGAGTTCTAAAAACTCATATTAGAGATTTAAAATGCTTGGATTTGTCAGAAACTTGATATATGATTTATCAAATCAGCAAAACATTTACTTTTAATAATACTTAATGTTGATATTGTAGCTACTATGGTTATGAATAATTTAAATTTGAATTTACATGTTTAATCATTTCTGGCTTAAAAAAAAAAGCAAAATGTAATATTAGGCTGACTGTTTTTCTGATTTCCATGTAAATTACCAGTGTTAGTAAATTCATTTGTCACTTAATGCAGTTTAGAATTTATTTAATTACTGAATGCTCCTTCCAATGTCTTTGAATTGTTTATATAAGCTCTTCTGGAGAAAAAAACTTTGCAGTGATATCATACCCAGTTCCTTTGACATATTAAAGATGACATTTTTAAAACTGGGATTATTTAAGCAAATACAAGGCCTCAGCTCTATATTATCTGAAATGCTTATTTTCTTTACATTTATTGTTAATATCATCATCTTAGAACCGTAATGCATTTTCCTTTGTGTTTTGTTCAGAGTGTTTGAGATGTTTGTTTTAGATAAGTCCCCATTTACTTTAATGGAGATTCCTGTTCTCTAAATAAATGGACCGGAGGAACTTGGAGGGGACAACAAAGGTGTCCTGGAATCAAGGAGCTAGATATGGCAAACAACAGGGGCCAACTTCTTTATAAACCTTACCTGAGTATAGAGAAGAAAGCTGACCTCCAGAAGAAGACCAACTGAAAGGTCAGAGACAAACTGTTCTCTCAAGAGCTCTGTGACCAAGTGAGAATTCTCAGACAGGTCAATAATCGAGCCACAGAGCACATGCATATGTGGCCCACATCCCGTCATCATAGTTTTGTCCTCAGTTTTTACAAAGTTTCATGGAAAGATTCCCTTATACACTCACTTCTTCATTCAACTCATGCTGGCTGAACATCAAATATGCTCAATATGCTCAAGGCACCTGCCATGCACTGACAGGGTTAGTCTGCACCTTGAATCCCATATAAGTCAGCAGTCTCCTCATGATCAGATCCCACATTATCTTCGGAGAAAACCACTGGCTTCTTAATGGGTTTGCATGAAAGAAAAAGCTCCAGAAGTCATTTAGAATCACAAAACAATAACAAAGTTAATATCTTAAATTCTATATTATATCTGATTTTCTTTGGGCTAGCAATTTAACCTTCATTAGAGTAGCCAACATTTTTTCTGAAGTCTTTCAAAAATCTTTGTGGCGAAATCTGTACTTTTTTTGTCTAATTTCAAAAATATGCACACAGCTCCTTAAATGTGTACAAAATGATCTTGGCCTAGATAAGTTTAAACTCTTTGTGCACAAGGTGCAACAAGAGACAGGCAGGAAAGGCTGATGCAGGATAGAGAACTCAGAGTGATGGACAGTCTCCTTCATTTGTTCATTCAGTAAGCATCACAAAGCACAAAAGGCTCTGAATAGTCAAAGCAATCCTAAGCCAGAAGAGCAATGCTAAAGGTATCTCATACCTGGTTTCAAGTCATACTACAGAGACATAGTAACAAACACAGCATGGTATTAGCTCAAAAAACAGATACATACCCCAATAGAGGAAGGACTGGGAGACCCAGAAAAGAATCCATGCAGCCACAGGCATCTGATTCTCAATAAAGGAACTAAAAGGTTGGAAAAAAGAAGGTCGATCAATAAATGGAGTAGGTAACAGTGGACATCCATAAATAGAAGAAGAAAACTAGATACCTATCTCTCATCCTATACAATATCTGATTCAAAATGGAACAAAATTCTTAAGTAAGACTTGAAAATAATACAAGAAAACATATGGGAAACACTTTAATTTGTGGGAATAAGTATAGACAATAACTGTCTACACAGAACTCTTATAGGGCTGGAAGCAATGGAATAAATTGACAAATGGGAGGAAATGAAAAATCTTCCACACAGCAAAGAAAAAGATCTAGCAGAGGTAGGAGACAAACTATGGAGTCAGAGGAAAAACTGTCAGCTACACATCTGGCAAAGAATTAATATTCAGAATACATGAGAAACTCGAAAAGCTAAACACCCAAACAACAAATAATTCAATCAACAAATGGCCAAATACACTGAACAAGAAGTTCTCAAAATATGAAGTACAAATTGCCAATAAATCGAGCCAACAGGAAAATGCAAATTAAAAGTCCACTGAGATTCCATGCATAAACACCTGGAAGAATCAAGTCAGTGTGTAGTAAAGATCTTATGGACCTGGGTTTATTACAGTGCTATTCATAATAGCTTAATTCCAGCATGATCCCA
Source organism: Eospalax fontanierii (assembly GCA_035773235.1). Lineage (NCBI taxonomy): Eukaryota > Metazoa > Chordata > Mammalia > Rodentia > Spalacidae > Eospalax > Eospalax fontanierii. Next base: position 22,156,020 of record CM069536.1, on the reverse strand, counting down.
GGTTTTTATCAACAAATGGAGGGATGAAGAAAATTTGGTCTATATACCTAATTAAGTTTTGTTTAAGCATCAAGAAAAATGATTTATGCCATTTACATGAAAATGATTAGATCTAAAGATCACTATGTTAAGTGAAATAATCTAGACTGAGAAAGTAAAATATCATATTTCCTTTCATTTGAAGACTCTAACTTTTAACAAAAGGAAGTGAGAGGCTGGAGAGATAGCTAAACTGTTACTATCGCTTGCTTCACAATCATGAGAACTAGAAATTGAATTCCAGTGTCCATGTGACAAAGTCTGGCATTCCCCACAAATGGTTGTTACCCCAGCACCAGGGAAAGTGGAAATACAAGGATCACTGGGGCATCCTGGCTTCCACCCCAGCTGACACACAAGCTCTGGGTTCAAGAAGAGACCCTGCTTCAGAACAGGCAGAGAATGATGAAAGAGGGCACCCGAGGCCCTCTTCTGGTCTCATGTGCACAACAGGTGCACATACCCACACACAAGTGTCCATACACTCAGACACACCTTAACAAACAAATAAATAATATATTTTAATTGCCATTTAAGAAAAAAGAAATGGCATGAAAGTAGTTGGAGGACTTTGGGGGCAAAGGAAGGCATCAAAATCAAGGTGATTAAGATAAGAGAACAAAGGATGGTAATGGGAGGTAAATATGATCACAGTACATTATACGCATATATGGAAACACTACAATAAAATCTATCTGGCTGGAGAGAGAGCTCAGAGATTAAGAGTTAGTCTTAATTGTCACTCTTGGCAGAGGACCCGGGTTCAATTTCCAGCACCCACATGGTGGCTAAAAACTGTCTGTAATTCCAGGTCCAGGGAATCTGACGCCCTCTTGTGACCTCTGAGGGTGGTGCACACCATGGGTGTACGTCCACACATGCAGGCAACACACTCATACACATAAAAACCTATCATTTTGTACAATTAACACTCCCAAAATAAATCAATAAGCACTCTGTTTTCTTTTCTCTGTGTCAGGCTGTGTGCTGTGGATTGTGGCTGTCAAGATATGAAGCAAACATAATGACACAGCTGTATTCCAAGCTCAAGAGGCTGAGGCAGGATGATCATGAATCTGAAGCCATCATGGGCTTTATAGCTAGGTCCTATCTCAATAAAATAAAAAATGGAAGAACACAAGCACAAGACTCCTTCCTCCAGTTGCTCATTCTGTCTTAGAGGAGGCAGACAGGCAAACACCGACTAGGCAATGGACTGAGCTGTGAGAACAGGGGCCTGCAAAACAGAAGTATAATAAAATTGAGTTTAAAATGGAAGTGGTCAGACAAGTGGGAGTTTTCTAGGTGAGCCAGAGTGGAAAGAGTATTCAAAAAGGTGGAGGAGCATATTGCATTCACTGTGGGCAGTTAAGAGGCCAGAATAAAGACATCTCAGGGGCCAGGCTGGAGGGCCAGCATCGTCAGATCACAAACACTTTAAATTCATTAGTAAGGATGAGCCTGGGCTTTAGGCCAGGGAATCATAGGATCACTTTGGGTTCAGAGGTAGAGATATAAAATTGGGAGTGTTTGATTTTGGGTTGAATTTAAAAGTGGAATAGATGTTATACAGACAGAGCTTATAAATCAGAAGATAATCTGAGAAGTTAACTCTTTTGAGCATCAACATTTGAAAGATCAGGGAGAGAAATGAACCTGCAATGACCCTTCAGAAAGAGGAAAAGCAGAAATCAGGAAAAATCCCCAACGTGGGTTTCAGGAAACTTCTAACAATGCAACAAAGAAGCCAAGTGAGATGAAAGAATTCAGAGGATGCAGCAGATGGTCTCTGGGGGAGTAGAAGGTGTATTCCTTACTTTCTTGTGGCTGTGATAAAACACCATGACCAAGAACTTTTAAAAAGAAGAGTTTATTGGGCGTATGGTTCCAGAGGGATAGAGGTCGATCATAAGGGCTTGGGGCGCAGCAGCCAGAGAAGAAAGCTGAGCCCTCACATCTCCAGGCAAGCATAAGCATAAGTGTGACAGACTGAAAATGGCATGAGGCTATCTACTCTCAGAGACACTCTTCCTCCAGCAAGGCCACACCTACTAAACCCCTGCAAACACTGCCATCAACTGGGGTCAAGTATTCAGATACTTGGAGCCTATGGAGGACAGTCCTCATTCAAACCACCACAGAAGGAAAAACAGACTTCGAAGGTCAAGAAAGGAATGGGAGACAGGGAAGTAGAAACCATCTTGCAGTAGAGGCCCATGAGGCTGTTTTTCAAGATGAAGAAATTTAAGTATAGCACTAGAGGAGAGGAAGGGGTTCAAAATACAGGAGTCTCCTATGTCACAACAGAACTGGGGTGTCAGAGTCAGGGAGAACAGACAGGACCTATAATGTCAGTTGAAGAACTAACTTTGTACTCTGGGAAAAGAGGTAAGAAGAAGTTAAGAGAAGACTTCTCTGGTAGAAATGAGGATTGTTCATGCTTCCCAGGTCTCTCCCAGGTCAGGTGAGGGGAAAGTTTGCTGTAGAAAGCATGAGGAGGTCATAAAGGTGGTCACAACTTGATATAGGGAGTAGGAAGAGCGTGTGGGTGGACCAACTGTGGACTCGGTCTGTTGAAGACTGAAGCCTCCTAAGTTTTCTAATGACATTAGTCAACCATGTTCTGGGTTTCTGTCTATTTTAGTGGCCCAAGAACAGAAGCAAAACATTATTCTTCTGGATTGACCCAGGATCTGACATTTCCTCATAAATGAACAAGAGGGTTGAAAGTGCCGGCAACAGACATTTAAAGACACAGGCAGAAAAGAGAACGGTGCTCCCGCTGGGGTGCGTTACTCAAAAACGAAAGGAAGAGGCCACAGAACTGGAAGTCTTCACAGAAGATGATGGATCTCAGACGTTAAGCTCACAGAGAACCAACAAAAAGCAATGGTTTAAGAACAGAAGAGTTCTTTTGAACCAGCACCCCAAAGCACGACCTCAAGTGTGAGCTGCAGAAGCAGAGTGAAAGTACAGACTGTGGCATTGAGATAAAACAACCACCAAGCTAGGGCACCCTCTCCTAGGGCCTTATTATCTGCCAGGAGCAACCACCTCACAACAACTCTGAGATAGGGACTGTTGATATCATTATCCATATTTTATAAATGAGGAAACAGACATGGAAAGTTTGAGCAACTTTCCTAAAGTCACACAGCTATTCTAGAAGGAACAGGGAGTTTATCAGACCCAAGGAGTCTGTCTCCAGAGCCCTCTCTTCCCACGCTACAGGATAGTGCTGCTTGCCAGATTGACCTCAGTGGTTGGTGTCTGGGAGCCACAAGAGGCACATGTAAATCTAGATGCATTTTCCTGGAGGAGGATGGAAGGTGAATGGTCATTGAAACTGCTACTAAATGGCCACCCAGATTCCAAGAGGAATAACCCCATTTACTGAGTCTCTAGCATATGCCAGGCTGTGCTACTTTAAGGCAATTGATCTTAAAACAGCAGCTGTGGAGCCAAGATTTTGTTTCTTCCATAATCCTTCCATGAAATTTGCACAAAAAGTTTAGATTTAAAAATAAATAAATAAAATAATACCCTGGTATTCAGCCTGCTGGCTAGTAGAATCTTAACGTTAATTGATACTATAAAAATCCACAGCCCAGCAGCCAAATATGTTCATCTGAGAAGCAACTGAGCAATTCACAGCAGAATCAAATAGTTCTATACATAAATGGATAGACATCTGCTAAAATAAATAGTTAGCCTACTGTCCATCTGATCAAACTTGAGAGGCTACACACTGGTCAACATGGCCATCCCAAGACCTCTTAGATTACACTGTCTTTGGGATATTCTGAAGGAATAATGAAATCAGACTAATTTTTCAACCCAAATTTTAAAGTGTGTCTACATGGAAGAGCTTCTCCTTGCTCAAATATTCACCTACATCATGTTGTTTTTTTATCTAAAATTTTCCAACAATACTTACTGAGAACTATACCAAGAGCTATACTGCGGCCTAACTGGCAGCATCACATAAATCTGCCAGTGTTGAGTTATTGGTAGAGGTAGGACGTCAATATCATGTCATAACATGCTTTACTCAATATTTGTGGCAGTAAACTTCAGAATGAACTATGGCAGGCCATAATTTTTCTATCTTAATAGAGAATGGGATTGCCAGCATTTAAATTTTATAGCCCTTATTTAACAATAAATATAATTTTATTATTTTCTGCCAAAAATTCTTTGCATGAACTATCGCCCCACTTTCCACCAAGGGATCTTTTTAGTTAAAATGTAGAAGTAAGCTAAAAATTTAGAGTGAACAACATGCATTCTCTACAGAGTGAGTCACAGAGACTTGCTGACCAAATGTGAAGAATACCAGCAATGAATTTAGATAGGAATCTTTGGCAGGCAGGGCAGCCTTGATGGGAAAACTTTGGTTTGAATTCTTTCTATCAATGGCAAGACATTATCTGGGATGCTACATAATTTATCTGAACTTCTGCCCATAAAACTGCAGCTCCTTCCATGATTAAAGCATTTATCCTAGTACTTTGTTTATCACAAGGCTAAAATACTGTCTTTTTGCTATTTCGTTCAGTTTGACTTCTCAGGAGCTCCTGGCCTGGCTCACCTCTCATTCCTTCTTGACACACTGACCTCTCAGGGTCTCTCATCCTTTTCTTTGTTTTCTGGTATCTTAAAAGGCTTTCTGGGGCCATGGAGATGGCACTAACTACTCTTGCAGAAGACCTAGGTTTAGTTCCCAGCACCTATATAGTGGCTTAGCAATGACCTGTAACTCCAATTCCAGGGAATCTGATGCCCTCTTCTGATCTCCACAGGCATTGCATGATACAGGTGCACTTACATATGTGCAGACAATACAGTCATACACATAAAATAAAATAAAAATAATAAATAAAAATTTTAAAAGGCTTTTTGTTGTTTGTTCCTCATCTACCCAATCAATAAATATCAAATTTCTCTGAACCCAACATTAAGCCCCCTTCTATGTTTTTTCCCACTAGGCACTCACTCTATACAATTCTTCTTCTCCCAGGTCTAAAAATACACCTGCCAAATTTCCAACCCAATTCTCTCCTCCTAGTTTCAGACTTCTATATCTTTGTATCTCATTAGTATCTCAGCATGAAGACTCAAAACTGGATGTCTAGCTTGACACTGACTCCAAGCTCGCCTCCTCCTTTCCCTTCCCCAGACCTCTCTGTCCCTGGAAATGTTCCACCACTGGCCCAGTGACTCCAGCCAGAATCATCTGCATATCACCAGCTTCTTTCTGATCCCTCCCCAGTCTCCACATCTAGTTCACTAAGCCCTACAATCCATAAGTCAGGCATGTTCCCTTTCAATTCCAAGGTCTTGAGTCCATAGAGGAGGTGTCCAAAGAGTCAGTAGACTTCAAAATCTCTAATAAAGTACTGTAAAGGTAATTTTTAAGATATTTTATGTGAATATGTATGTGTGTATATGTATGTATGTATGTATGTACAGGTGCCTGTGGGGGTCAGAGAAAGCAACAGATCCTCTGGAGTAAGAGTTACAGGCAGTTGTGTGTCTCTTGATGTGAGTTCTGGGAACTAAATTCTGGTCCTCTACAAGGGCAGCAAGTGCTCTTAACCATTGAAACATCTCTCCCATCCCTCTAAAGGAAAGATTTGATCACAACTAGAAAAATTACTTAAGGAAAACAATATTACTTGGCATGCTGATTCTATGGGTGCTTTAGGAATGGGGCACATGGTCAAATAGAATGGGAGGGTATAGGATGAAATACAATGAAACAGGATTTCATCAGTGTTATCATGACTGCTTTTACTCCAGGACATCTCAGATTTTTAATGTGGCCATTGTGCATCCACAGAATCCACAGATGAAGATCACCTCGATGACATCTGTTCACCTCCATCTTATTCACTGGAGAAAATGGGCTTAGATCCAGCTTCATTCTAATCTGTGTCACCCTCAGTTTCCCCAAGGACTGTCATCTACTTCACATAGTTTTCCTTTGAAAACCCAGGCCCCTGTTCATCATAAAACATCTTATTTCTTTGTGACATCATCTAAAGCGTAAGTGCAAAGTTTGTGACAAATGCTTAGCTGCTCTTTAGTCCCCATAATAACATCCAAAAAACCTCGCACAAGTAAGCTTTCCTGATGATTTGCAGAGGCAAGCATCAACACAGGACAGCAAGCAAACAACTTAGAATCAGAGGGTGACACATCCTGCCTTAACAGTGCTCTGGGTCCCCCTCCATCAGGAATTTCTCATAGGTCACTCCATTTACCCCAGATCCTCATCTCCTCATCTCTCTCTCTCTCTCTCTCTCTCTCTCTCTCTCATTTTAATTTTTACTTTTATTTATTTATCTGTGTGTATTTATGTAAATTACTTGCCACATATGTGTGTGTGCCCCTAAACAGAAGAGAACATTAGATCTCCTGAAGCTGGAGTTACAGGCCATTGTGAGCCCTTCAACCTGGATGCTGGGAACCAAACTCACATCTTCTGGAAGAGCAGTAAGCACTCTTAACTGCTAAGTCATCTCTCCATCCCTCTCCTGGTCACTACCTTGTCTCTCTTGTCTACTGTTCTTGGTTTTTCTTCCTTCCTAAAAACTGTGCAGTCTTTATTTTTAAAGTATATCAGATAAACTGTTTATTCCTTCTCTCCTTTCAGTCTGTGAAAATGCATTCACAACTCATCACCAAGCTATTTTTCTAATCAAAACAATTCCTTCAATAGAAAAATTCAAGATCTGGCTATGAACTACCAAGCCAGTCGCTGAGCTATTTTGGAGTGAAGTGCAGTGTGGTAAGCACGATCTCATCCTGAAGCCCTGACTGAGAGGAAATAATCCTCTCAAAGAGAGACACTTGTGCCCCTCCCTCTACCATCAGCACTTTTTTCACATACAAAATTAATGTGTTTAACAGACATCTTGCAGAAGTCCAGCTTGAAACCGATCTGCAAAGAAAAGATATAAAAGGCCTCCATTCTCTACCTATCAAAGGAATAAGACAAAAAAACTCCACCCAGAATAAAATGGGTGGGGAACTGAGAGCCCACAAAATTCCTCAGACTTTTAAAAATGGGAAATCTTCAAGTCTCCTTTTCCTCTAGCAAGACCTGAAAATAAGACAGAGACAGGAGACGCAAAAGAGGGTTCAGGTCCCCTCCCGAGAAAAGGACTACTTTGTTTGTCTCAGGGTTCATTTTACATCTAGTCTCAGATTTTTCTAGGGCTCTCTATAAACTGTAAGATGGGGATCAATGAAATAGCTCAGCAGGTAAAGGCCCTTGCTACCAAGACTGATGATTTGAGTTTAATCCCAGGAACTGTAGCAGAAGGAGAGAACTGACTCCTGAAAGTTGTCCTAAGACCTTTACACATGTGCCATGACACTGAGAAATACAATCTTGAACACAAAGAAAGAAAGAAAGATTTGGGAAACTTTTATTGTATGAGGTCAGGTACACCTTTAATCCCAGCACTGGGGAGACAAAGGGGGACAGATTCAATGAGTTTCAAGGCCAGCCTGGCCTATATAGCAAATTCCAGATCAACCAGGGATATATAATGACATTCTGTCTCCAAATTTTTATTTTTAACTGTAGGATGACCACAGAAGGAAATTCTACTTCTAATGCAAACAATTTGGCTAAACTACAAATAAATCAATTTTCCTTCACCAGTTTCAGTTTCCTATCCTCTTTTAACATATAAGAAAACAGAAGCAGCAAGCTTACGGATCTGAGTGAGCAGCAGCACTTTGTCTAGAAATCTTTGATCATAGAACTAGTTTTATTTAAAGATCTATTCTAGGAACTGTGTCTTATAGACCCCTTTAGAATCTTTAGAACCACAGAGGGAATTTTTGGTTAAAAACAAAAAAACAAGGTAGAAGGAAACAGGAGGGTAACGTTGGAATACTAAACCAATTACTTGTACAGTCACATGACCCAAACCTTGTACAACGCCTTTCCACATCGCTTGCAGGCACAGGAGATATAGCCCATCAATGACTTGATAGCTCAGAATTACCTATCGAATCTCATCATCTCCCTTGATTGGAAAACAGCTCCCAGCAGGTCTCCACACAGCCCTCTCTGTCTCCTCCCTTAACCTACCGGATTAGTTATCTACTGCTGTGTAACCAGCAACTCCAAAATCATGCTGTTGAAAACAAACAGCAAGCATTCGTGGGGCAAGTACCTGATGCCTTTGCCTCTAAGACTCTTGCAAAACAGTCATCGAGGACTTGGATAGAAGTAGAGTTTCATCTGAAGGCTCACCTGAAGGAAAACCCACCTCTAACTCCTTTATATGGTGATGACAGGAGTCTGTCCTCCATTTATAGTTGCACTGATGCATCTCTTCACTTCTCCTCAACATCTCAAATTACAGCAGTGACTTCTCTCAAAGCAAGTGAAATAACGAGCAAAAGAAAGGCCATAGTCTTTTGGAACCTTATCTCAGAAGTGGCATCCCTCTATATTAGCATGTCCTATGGATTAGCAGCAAGAACCAAGACACAAGTGTTTGGATAAAGTACTCTGGAAGGTGAGAATCATAAGTACCACCTTAGTATTGTTCACCACACCCCTTCAGGCCTGGTCATTTGAAGCAATCCAGGTTTCTCTTACTCTGGTAAACAATCCCTTACTAAATTCTCTCAGATTATCTCGGTTCTCCAGAACCCTGATTTTAAAGTATAGTAAAGAATAATGAGAGGAAACAGCTACAAATTAAATCTAGAGACAAGAGAACCAAAGTCTAATGTTCAGGTGGTTTGAACCATTCAAAGATAATATTTGAAAGACTGAAAACTGAGACATCCTTTCATGTTTCCAAACAGCTCAGAAAAAGTAATCTGAGCAGCGTTTTGAACAAGTAGAAAATGGAGACATCCACCCAAAAGACAAGAAGGGAATGAGGTTTAAATAAAACGTTTCCATTGTAAGTAGTGCTAATCTTTCCTTGGTCCCTACAGATGAAGTGCAGTTTGTCCTGACAGAACAGGCAGAGAGAAGGAAAATGGGGAACTGAAAGAAAGAAAAGATAAGAGTAATAATAAAAATTAATCATAACATCTGGGAACATTTAGATGACCTTTATGGAGCAGAGACACAAATTCCACTGAAACTAATTACCTTACTTTCAACTTTGACTTTACGTGAAGTATGCAGCTAAGAGAATAAAACAAATGTTTACCTTTAATGAAATGACTTTCAGGTAATAATGCGCTGCTGTCTCTCAAGTTTAAGAAATTGTTCCATTTCTAACATTTTTGCCAGTATTTCACATGTTCATCAGTCACTGCCAAGCTCACTAATCTGAAGTTTAGTACTAATGCTAAAATAATTTACATTTTTATTAAAATTCTTATTCTTCCTAGGGAGTTATTTTTATCCCTATAGTATTTTACATGCTCTGCAAAAGAAATAGGAGGCAAGACTTTACATGCTAACTCAATACCTAAAAAATGAACAAGATGCCTTGTAGTTAAAACTGGGGGCAGGAAGGCCTGACTTTCCACCCTCTTGTGTAGGATTCTGCAAACCAGAGCAGAGACAACTCACTTTGGTGTATGTCCAGTCATCACATAAGAGTTTCAGACATAATATTCAATGAATAATACAAAGTGGACGTATGTTTTTAATCAATGAAGTACTTCCCTAATTTTCCAGAGTCCTGAGACCTGTTTTGAAAGATAGTGATATTTATGGAATAACTCTTCTGATTATCTGATCTAAAGAGAAGAGCATATCTTAAAATCAAGGCCAATTTTCAAAATGAGTTTAATTTCATTAGTGATGGAATGGCTCCTAGCTAATAAGTACTTACATATTTATGATAGTATATATGAAGTGTATAATTTGATTAACTTGGTTTTCCCATTGCAATCATCTGAAAAAGTTTATTCTTTTGCATTTTACAGCAAATTCTTCCAATTCTTATGAGCAACCATCTCAAAATGCAGTTAATGGTACTGGCCATTAAGATAGAATTCCCTAAGGAAGCTCACCATCAGCAGTGGAGACTCACTGATCTATATTTGTTAGTAGATTATGAGTAAGCATCACCAATACTAATAAATCACCTCTGATCATTTTTTGTGAGAGGAATCGTGGTCTTAGTACCAGTGACATAATGATATTACTTCCTCTGTCTACATTAACTTTCTTCATATATGATTCATTACTTTCTTTCCTGGATTACTCATTGAAAGAGGACATCATTTAATTAATATTTAGATTTTTAAATAGGTCACAAATAAATTATATTCAAAAAGTTGTGACAGGAGCACAAATTCTACTACGAATGATAATGCTAACTTTTACTTGATTTTTTTTAAATGCCGCATACCTGAAAAAGAAACTCTGCCTTGAGTATAATACATTGGATTTATGAAGAGCTTTTGTTCCTTAGAGTTCATGGCTCCTTATTACCTAGAGAGAGATGACTGAACTGTAGAAAAATAAGATGATATATTTGAAAAGAAATGCTGGTACATTTGATTTAATCAAAAGATTATAAAATGACATCAGCTCTTCCAGACAAGTAAAATAACTTGCTTGGAATTGAACATCAAACAAAAATTACACAATGGAATTCTATTGTAATGAGGTAATACTTTCTAAATACCTACTTCTTCACCAAATGTATACTGGTTCACCAGGTATTTCTTGAACCATACTACTATGTGCTAGGCACTGGACCAGACACCAGGGTAAAACGACAAGTAGAAGTCCCTAACTTCATGATACTTATAGTTTAAGTAGATCACTGAAGTAATGAGGAGTAAGAACTCCAGGGAGAGATGCATTCCATGACAGTACCTTGTTACTGTTATGATAGGGGTATGTGGTCATCTCAGTTAACCAGGTATTATGGTTTGAATCTAAAATGTCTCCCCTGACTCTTCCTAGCTTATGGTGATATTTTGAAGATTGTAAAGTTTTTAGGAGGTGAGGGCTGACTGGGAGAAATAGGTCATCAAAGCAGACCTTTGAAGTCACACCTGCCCTTGGTTCTGGCCTGCACTCCCTGCTCCCATGTCGACCACCACTTGAACAAGCAGACACTGGAAGCTCCCACTTCCATAAACTGAGCCTCTCAGCCTCACTATGATGGACTACAAACTTTTGAAACCATGATCCCAAGTAAGCCATTCATCTCTTAGGTTGTTTCTGTAGAATATGTTGTGTCAGTGATGAGGAAAGTAACTGATACACAAGGTACAGAACATTTCTTTAAATCTATGTTGATGATGATGTCATTTGGAAGGGGAGAAAAGCAAAGCCAGGTGTTTTGAAATTTTTCTCACCACATACTGTTCATATCACTTATTTTAGAAGATAAACAAAATGCCATTGTTCTTTGGCTCTAGTCAGGTACCATATCATTGAACTGATGGACAAAACCTGACAAAAATAAACTTTTGATGACCAAACTTCGCTCCTCAAGTGATTGTCTTCCTTCCTCTGTGTATAAAGAGAAAGGCATCATCAAGAGATGAGCTCACGCATTGCACCTGCAGCCCAGGTTCATGAAGAGCCTGCGGTAAGAAGAAACAGTGGAGTTAGCATGAGCAGGTGCTGCCATCTGAGATTGAACTCGGAGGCACATTAAAGCTCTCTCAGATTATCTCTAACAGCTTCTCCTTTAACAGCTATTCAATTGGAGTTTGCAGGCTGATGGACAGTGATTACAGGGTCCAGTCAGCTTCTTCTAAGCGGCTTTCATCCCATAATAAGAAAATGCTGTCTGACCCTAACTTTTCATGGTGCTGTCCAGATGGACAAGGAAGGCAGGGGAGGAATCTAGACACTTCCAAGTCAAGTAGTAGTTGTCTTTGTTTGTCAAGGGCCTGGTAGGAAGAATACTCAAATTGTTAAAAACATATTAGTAAACACTTAGGAAAAAAATAGGCAGAAGCCATTCTGCAAGTAAGAACTTGTGACATTACAAATAGATTCTCTTTGCAATATTCCACACTCTCAGAGGACTGAGGATGTTATGGATTAAATGTTGTTGCCTTCCCCAAACATATATGCTCAAATAATAACCCCCAAAGTAATGCTTTAGGAGGTAAGAGTTTGAGAAGCATTAGTTCATGAAGGTAGAGGACTCCTGAATAGAGGTAACTGCCCTTAAGGGGTAACTGAGAAGGATATACAAAGAACCATGGAGGTAAAGTGGAAGAAGGAGCTAAAAAGTGGGGGGCTAACAGGAGAATAGTACTATCAAGGGAGAAATTGGGGAAATGAGAATACTTTAACTGGGGAGGGAGGAGGCTGGGTTAGACAGGGAGAGAGAAAGGAGAGATAAATAAAACTTAAGTGCTGTGGGAGCCCAGAGGGAAATATATTAGTTCAAAAGCCTACCGAAAAATGCAAATACAATATCTGTACATGAGTACATGTGTATAACTGATGGCTATATAACAAAAAGCACAGTAACCTCCTTTCAAGTTATTTGTCAGGGTAGTCCAAGAGACCCCTCAAATAATACAGTCTATTGCCACAGCCCGTGATTACCTCCAAAAACTTAAAGGAAAACCCTGATGCTAAAGACAGGACATACTTCAAGCACAGGACTTGGAGCAACGGAGTTGGGATTGACCTGGAAGTCTCCTCCCTGAAAACTAGCTCTCATAGTTTTGGAGGACATTATGCAAACTGCTAAGCAAGAAAAAAATCAGTTAATGATCCAACCCAACTATAAAGCCAAAAATCTACAATGACAGGCACAGAAAACTATCTCTGTTAGTACAGTAATTTCACTTTTATCTTGGAGATAATCAAAAGCTAAATAATTGGACTTAAAGCCCATTCGATGGGAGGAGACTCATTTGTGTCACTGTAAACATACCCAAATACAGATAACTAGAGAAGTCATTGAGCCTAGCAAAAACCCTACCTCTGTCACAACCCTAGACAAATGCAATTTTTTATGGAATGCTAAATATGGATTCTTATACTTAGAAATGGCCACCACTCATCAAAGAAGCTTCTTTTTGTCAAAGATGGAAACTATTACATAATTCCACAACTGGTCACACACAGAGAATAAGTGTCTACGAGAGTCCTAACCCTAAATGGAACTTCTCCACCTAAGGCTCATGGAATGTAGAGGAACAGGCGGGTCGAGAGAATGTTAATGCATCTCTCAACTCTTACCAGTGAAGCTTCCTCATGCCACAGAGTGCGATGACCACAGAAGGCCACAACTGGCCAAAATTAGAGAATAAGAAACTGTAGAATGTGCACATGTTGTGTAGAAGTAACCCCCTTTAAAAAGAGCCGCCAGAGAAAAATCTGACTGCTTGTGAGAATACAAGATGGCCTGTGCCCTGGAAGAGGTACAGAATGCAGCCATACTAACACTCTGCTCCTAGCACCACAAACTTCAGAACATAAAAAAACCCTGATTTCTGAAGTTTATAAGCCATTAGGCTATGGCACTCATAGCAGCCCAAACAAAGGGACCCAGCACTCGACTGTCTCTGCTGCCTGATACTAGTGTGCGTTCTTCCGCATGAGAAGCTTCAGAACTTGGCTATATTGAATGAATGAGTGAATGAATGAATGAAGGTCCCCTGAGGCATTCCACTAAATCAAATATTTGCTTTGAGTTTCTTTATTTCGCAGCACAGTTAGTACAAGGAAGATAAAGAGCTCCCCCAGCATAGGATGACTTCTGTCTCATTAGCAGCCATGCCATCCCGCAGGATGCTTTGCATGTCTTCAGGGGGTAACAACTGCTAGCCTGGACCTGGTCTCAGATCCCAGAAACAGCCATAACTGCTTTTGAAGATGGATTTCAACAGAGGAGCAGAATTGGCGATCATCTCTTTGCTACTGGTTAGTTATATAACCCAAGAATAGGTTACATGTTATAGCTCTAGGCATGCTGTAATGGGCAGCTCAAAATGAATGAGATGGTGACCAGAATGTGACCAACATGAAAAATAATAAACATCTTAGTGTTTCAGCTTTTCCTGATATCCAAGGTGAACTGAGAATTTTGAAGTTCTCACACTCTGTTGTGAATACAGCCTGATCAGGATGTATTATTTGGTCTCTACCTTCTAGCTCCAACCCCATGTCAGGAACCTAGGAAAACCAGGAAATCTCATAAATGTTTTCTGTTGACTGATATTTCTTTATATATAAATATGTTGCAAAGCATTAAATATTTATTCCTACAAACCTCATACATTTTAATAGCCCACAAATGGTAATTCATAAACATCCATGAAAAAAGCTACAGAAGAAACAACCAAACATCTTATCTGAAAATAATTGCCAGAGATTGTTTCAAATGTATGCTCATTATTTTATAGGGTTTCCATATGACTTTACTGTACAATATGTTTTAATTGAAGGGAAAATTAAATTATTAGAACTCAAATTGCCCACTTGCTAAAAAAGTATGTTTATACCGGTCTTTTAATTTGTCTCTCTAATAGAAATAGCTAATCTGTGAATGCAGAATCACATTCTTTTGATGGTATTTCAATTGCTAAATATATCTAAAAGGTAGAAATATCTGGCATTTCTTTGGAGTTTTGCTGAATTCTTTGACTCTAGGCACATGTGGATAGAAGTTTTTGTTGCTATAACTTTAGATATTATTCACTCTAAATATTATTCACAGCCACTTCAATAGGAAACCGTGTTAACCACTGGCAATGCCTTTTTCTTTCATATGTGATATCTTTGAAGCATCAGGACAAGAAATCTATATTTTAGTTTATATTCAGCATAGCTTCTAGTCATTTCCATTATGAATTCTATATTACAAATAAATTCTAATTTTCTCAAAACCAAAAATCACTCAAGAAAATTTTCAATGATCAAAAACATTGATCCAACATAAAAACTGAAGTGATGTGAAATTCATTACTTGGCGTGCTCCCTCCTCCGCCAGTATCAGAAATGAAATGATTCTTCATAACCCAAGTCATCTACATGAGCTGCTTCATGGTTCTTTTATACTGTAGACCCCTTTCCATAAACACAGTAAAGCTCTTTGTGACATATAATGACTTATTGTGTTGTTCAAACTCACCCATCTTTTGGTTAATACTATTTATTTGGTGAAACCTAATGAACTGTTTTTTATGTCTCATTCATCTATAAAGTATGTTATCATTATGCTTGGCCTTCAAGTTCTTTAAACCCTAATAACTGATATTTGTGTGTGTGTGTGTGTGATCTAAATGTGGGTTTATGTATGTGTTAAATATCTCTGATTTATATAGGTATAATTTCTATAACTGTTTTATTAATGGAGAAAGTGAAAGACTAACGAGTTGTACAAATTAGTGTGAAATAAAAGGTACAGCATCAAGATCTTCCAATTGCTAATCATGTGTACCTCTTCTGGTTACTAATGTTTAAACATTTATATTCAAAAAATGATTTATGTTAATACATCTTCAAAACCAAAAGCTGTCCCACTTACGACAGTAGCTTGAAATGCACAGGTTTTAACATCTCTCATTTGTTTTCATCAGTTCACTTGCTGCACAGATCAAGTTTAGAGCACTGTGCATTCAGTTCACTCAAAAGCTCAAGCGCATTCAGCTGGCAAGTACAGAGAAAAGAGAGCACAGATGAAGCACTGAATGAAAATGAGCGCGAACTGTGAAACACTGAGAGTGGATCCTGATCAGAGCAAAGACGTGCAGTAGTCAGCTCTGTTCGGGGACTCTTAGCCTATATGGGTTAGTACGTTACCTGAGACACAAAAACAAAGATTGGTGAGAAACGAGGGAAACAGAGGAGCTACTGAGTGCTGGCACCACTCAGGATCCAGTTACCACATGGATATCACGTGAGTGTTCACGAGAGAAAATTTAATATAGAAAATTGGCAACTACATACTTAATAGCTAAAGAGAAAAAGAGAGGATTCTAAGGTATTGCATTGATATCAACGGCAGGAAACCATTACCTCTCCTAGAGTTGGTAAAGCAAAGGATAAAGTTGTCACTGGGAAAGTTTAGATGGTGATTAGTAGAATTTTGTGTTCTGGAGACCCAGACGTCAAGAGGAGGTAAGGGACGTTCCTGTCTGATGTGCCTCTGGAGGAAGTTGTAAAGGTCAGTCCTGCCACTGAAGGAGAAACTACAAGGGGTCTCATTGAGTCATTACATTTCAACTACAATTTCTAAGGTAAAGAAAGGCAATGGTGTCCCTGATAAAATGTAGACACTTACCTGAGATCAACAGAAAGAAACAAGCTTACCACCAACTGTGTGGTCAACCTGACTCACTGTTGCAAGAGGGTAATTTGAAGATACTGAACAAGCAGGCACATGGTTAGCAGAACCAAGCCCCATCACCACAGAGCAGCTACAGAAGGGATCCGGGTTTGCAGTTAAAAGAGATGCTCGTCCCACAATGACTTGTTCCAACAGAGTGGAAGAGGTTCAGAAACACTTGAATACATGAAGTTAAATTGAGGATAGAAGCTGGCATTTACGGAGCAATTACAATGCTTCAAGCATGTTGTTAGGCACTTTAAATCCAGTAGTTCATATAATTTAGCCATCACAATGGCTATTTGAAATAGATATTATGGACCCCAGTTTTAAAATAAGGGAAGTGGGGTTCAGGAAAGTTAAATGAATTGATTGAACTATATAGTTCATTAATTGGGGAATCCAGAACTGAACCCCAGGTCCCTCTGTCTTTAAAACGTAAACTCTCAAATGTAACACACATAGTTCAAAGATGAAGAGATATTTAATTAGGAGAGAACTGTGGGAAAGCAGACCCAAAGGCAGAGCCAAAGGTGTGAAACTGCCTGTCAGGGGGAGCCATGAGAGTTCTACCTGGCTTAAATTCAAGGTTAAAAAAAAAATGTACAGAATGGGTGGCTTGGAGAATAATTAATCAGAACCCAGGCCAAGGAAGACTTTACAGAGAGGGTTTTAATGGATCAACTTTATTACCTGCATGAGAGAAAGCCACTGAAACTTTAAGTAGCAGAAGAGTGTGAAAAGTCTGGTACTTCAAAAAGAAGTTCCTGCAAAGATGGGGACGAGGCATTGAACCCATACAGGATGGAATCGACGAGCCTGCTTAGATTTTTTTTTCCAAAACACCTGAGAGTCCATGCGGAGAACATGAATCAAAGAAAGCAAGTGGTGTGGAGCGGAAATAAGTGCAATGCAGTGAGGGCGCTAAGGGGACTCACCGTACGCCAGAAGAGCCCTGCGGTGTTCCGGAGACCCGCACATCAGACTGGGAGAACAGGGAGAATGGAGGTGCGTCACTAAGTCAAGACAAGATTAGAAATAACATATCTGGGAAAAGGAAGTGACGGCGTTCACTTTGCGCAGGTGTTTGAGATGTTTAAAAGGTACCAGTGATATGCACGGCATTTGTGCATCATGAATCACTTGCTGCTGAGAAAAGAATTGCAGGCTGGAGATCAGAGTCCTCAAACAGAGAGTGAAGAGTCTTCATTTGCCTTTTCCAGAAAAGGCACAGTACCAGGATGCTAACTATCAGAAAAATCTCCTTTGGCTTTGCAACTAATAAAACACTGAATTTCAGCAGGCAATAAATAAATAAATAAATTCCAGGAAGATTAGAAGACAGTGTTCCAAATCTATTAAGTATAATTGGTACAAAAATTTCAGTTAATTGGGAGAAAAAAAAATGACACAAACATCAACCAGAAGCATAGTTTTCTCAGCATGTTCCTTGAATTTCACTTGTGAGCATGTTTAGAATGACTTCTTGTTGTATAACATCTCATTCATTATCTTGACAACTATTCTAAATATATGATAAATTATTAGATATTTGTATTTTGTGTACATTGTAACATGTTTGTATTTTTAGTAAATCAAACAACTCAAATTGTTACAAGATCTATTATTTCTATAATGCTAAGCTGCTATTCTTCTTGAATGGTTAGAAAGAAATTATACTTAGTGATAAAAATAAGACCAATATTTTTCAAGTAATAGCTAATCTGACTACTTCCCACTCAAAAGGACAATATTGGTTACCAATGAAGTATTTGATCCCCTTTTCTCACTCTTGACAAGAATTCCTAACTTCCAGTCAAATAAATAGAGACTGCTTTAAATAAGAATAGGTAAGACCGATGCCCAGGTAGTTTTAAGAATGTCAGCAAAAGCCCAAATCCTGCCACAGCTACTGATTCAGGGATGATCATGTAATTCAGGCCTAAACAGGCCCACACAACCTCATATTATGTTATCCAGTCCTGTTATGAGAGAATGGTGCACATGACTTTTGTCTGAATCAATATCACAGGAGGCAAAGCATGAAGCTAAAAAAAGGCTCACATACTTGGTGATTTCACTGGATATTCAAATAAATCATTCCTTGAAGCTGAGTGTGATGGTTAGCATGGAGTCCTTTAAAATTCCAAAGTAGAACTACTGCGTTATCCAGCAATTCTACTTCAGGATGTTTATCTGAAAGAACTGAAATCATTATCCCGAGGAGATATGAGCACTTCCGTATCCACTGCAACCTTCACCAATGCAAGCAATCTAAATGTCCATGATTTAGGACAGATTTTAAATATATTTTTATTTATTATTTTTATCTTATGTGTATGGGTATATTGCCTGCATGTATGTAAATGCAATGCCCACAGAGGTCAGAAGAGAGTATCGGATCCCCTGGAGCTGGAGTTGCAGATGGTTGTTAGCCACCATGAACCCAGATCTTCTGTCAGAGCAGTCTGCGCTCTTAACCAGCCAGCATTCTCTCCAGCCCCAAAGACAAATGTTTTTTAAAATATGATATGTTTGTATAATGAAATGCAATTCCACCCTTAGGGGAAAAAAATCTATCACATTCTGTGGTCAGAGGCTTTTTGTGGTAGTAAGATGCCTGAGAAAAACAACTTAAGTGACAAAGGACTGATTTGCTCACAGTTTCAGAGCATTCGGTCCATGTTTGTGTGACCCTATCACAGCGGGCTTCCTTTGAGAGAGAGCACCACGCTAGGGAGCATGTGGTAGAGCAAAGTGGCTCACTTCATGGTGACCAGCAGGCAGAGAGAGACAGGAAATAGCCAGAGACAAATATACACTTCAAAAACACCTCCACGACTTGTTTCCTCTTGATAACCATTTCAGCCACTCTTCAGTAGACAACTCTTGCTAGTGATCCAGTCCTCTCTCAGTAACACCACTAGGTGGGCCCCAAGCTTTCAGCAATGAACTTTTGGGAGGGGTGCTTCATATTAAACCACAATTATGTTCTAAGTATAATAAAAAATTTTAAATTAGTTTATGGTATGTGAATAGTATATAAGTTATTGTGCTGTGTGAATCAAAAGATGTGTTAAATGTTGCAAAGCAAGGTTATAAGATACCAAGTGCCATAACAAAGTACTTCTAAAATTTGTGTGACTAATACCAATGAATATTTATACCTACTTTAAAAGGATCAGCAAGATTTTCTTAACATAAATAAAATAAACTGAACTTAGTTTTACATTATTTCCTAGCCAAATAATCATATATTTTGACATTCAATTTCTATTTGAAAGCAGAATTTTTATATTAAGAGAAAACTTTTAAGACAATTCTACAACAAGGGACAGGTAGATTTAGTTCTAAGGTAGTATAGCTTTGTCAAGCTAAGAATTTGTTTTCCTTTATAACTGGGAGTACTGTTTCAAACCATGGCCTGTGGACATCTCATGCACCCAGAAGTGACCTGCAGGGCCATAACAGGAAAGGCAATCAGATGAAGCTTGCTACCACCCTTGCTCTAAGCCACAGGCAACCTGCGTTAGGGGTCATAGATGGATAGAGCAGCCTTGGGAGGTTTAAGTTGGGATAATGAAGCCTTGTATTAAAAACAAGTTGTACAAGGAACTATGGGAATAAAGGAAAGAAGGAGCTGAAGAGAGGTGGTGCCATTGGAGACTGGTTTTATCAAGGGAGAAATGGGGACACTTCAAATGGGGAAGGAATGGAGGGAGGGCTAGTCAGGGAGAGAGAGGTAAAGGAGAGCTAAATAATGCCTAGCTGGTGTAAAACACCAGAGGGAATCACGTTAGTCTAACCACCTAATGGCAAATTCCACATGCAATATATCTACATGAATCCATGTGCATTGCTAAAGGTTACACAACCAGAAACAGTGTCAGAAGAAACAGGAACAGAAACAGGAAGGGAGAAGCCTTCCTCTGAGTTGTTGGCCAGTTGGTGGTCCAAGAGACTCCCAAAGTTGCACAATCCTGATTGCCTACCGGAACTTGAAGGTAAGACCCTATTGCTGAAGACAGGACATACTTCAGAGACCGGACTGGGAGCGATGGAGTAGAACTGACTTGGAAACCACTTCCCATGAAGGCTAGCTCTCAGAACTCTGAAGGGCACTATGCAAGCAGCTAAGGAAGAACATCACCTGATGACCCAACACCGACTTCGTAACCAAAAAACTGTTTTAATGACCAGAATGGTACAATAGAGACACTTTTATCTTGGGGGCAATCAACAGCTACCTAATTGAACTTAGAGCCCATTCAATGGGAGGAAACTCGTGTGGGGTACTGTAATTATAACCAAATACACATGACCGAAAAGGTCATAGATCTTAGTGAAATGCCCAAGGCTGTCACATCCCTAGATTAATGTAACTTCTTAGTAAGCACAAAATATGTATCCTTATATATACAGTGAAGTATCTCAGTCACCACTCAATAAGGAAACTTCTCTTACACCAGATGAAGACTACTACAGAGAACCACAGCTGGTCACATAAAGACATTGTCTCTGAATTGCTCATGCCTAAATGGCAAGTCTACACTGCAACATCTGTAAGGCTCACGCAACATAAAATTTATAATTCTCATTAATGAAGCTCCCTCATGCAACAGAGGACCAGTAACACAAAAGGTCACAAATGGCCAAAGCATGAGATTAGGAATCTGCAGAGTGTGGGTCCCTGGACAGGACTCCTATATTAAGTTTTACTTATCCAGGGCTCAGGGACCACTGCAGAAGAGGGGGCAGAAAGACTGTGAGAGCCAGTGAGGAGGTGCATAGCCATATGGAAACAGAATCCTACAAGCTTCTGGGACCCTGCTTAAATGAACCTACAGCAATGGTTTGGGCATACTCAAGAGCAATGCAAACTGAAGCAGACCAAAGACCAACATGGAACTGAGGAAATGGGTGGCAGGCCCCAATCTTTGCTGAAGAAATATTGGCAACTGATTACTGTTGAGTGAGGATGAGATAGTCTTCCTAAAGCAAAGGACTCTGGGATGGCTGACTAGACCTCAGTGATGAATCTGCACTGAGGAACAGTTGAGGATACTAACTTGATACAATAGACCTTAACACAGATGAAAGAATTTATGGATTCCAGTTGGGGGCTATGAGAGGTGCAGGTGGGGAAGGATTTATAAAGATTGAGATGTTTTGTATGAAATACACAATGATTCAGTAAAAAAGAATGAAGAAAAGCTTGAAAACATCTCCCTTAAAGGCAGACTAATACCTTTTTAACCACACAGACTTCCTCCTGAACAATTTCTGCTTATTTTGTTAACATTTCACCTCACATGAATTGCTTTCTTAACATTCTACTTCTATCACTTGATTATCCCTTTTCCTAAACTGATGGCCCCTTCAAGGAAAGATGCCTTTAATTTATCCCAGATTACAATAAACACAACAATACTGTTGTCCCTGAATATTTTATCTCCCTGTCTCAAGACTGTGGTCTAGAAGGTGGCATCTCTCCCACTCAGCTCTGAGTTCACCTGTTCTTCTCCTCCCAGATGAATGACTTCATTTCACACGCTAGCCTCATGC
Source organism: Eospalax fontanierii (assembly GCA_035773235.1). Taxonomy (NCBI): domain Eukaryota; kingdom Metazoa; phylum Chordata; class Mammalia; order Rodentia; family Spalacidae; genus Eospalax; species Eospalax fontanierii. The sequence goes on along the minus strand of CM069536.1, from coordinate 22,134,160 downwards.
TAAATCTCTGTGGTTTCTTTTTTGAAAAAATACTGTATTTAATTTTTATTTTATGTGTATGAGTGTATTGCCTGCATGTAGATAGGTGCACCTGTGTCCTGCAATGCCCTCAGAGATCAGAAGAGGCATCAGATTCCCCTGGAAATAGAGTTACAGATGGTTGTTAGTCATTTTATGAGTGCTGGGAATCAAACCCATGTTCTCGGTAAGAGCAGCCAGTCCTCTTAACCACTGAACTATCTCTCCTGCCCACTCTGTGATTTCTTAAAGGAAAGTACTTATTTTTTTTCTTTTAAAAGTCTTAATAACATAACACATTTACATAAACTTGTAAATAAAGCCCCCAAATAATCTACTGACATGTTGTTTAGTCTTCCCATCCCCAGTAGGTCAGGAAAGTCAGATTACAGTGCAAGGGGAGCCAGGAGCAAAGCAGAGTATATCTTCACTTCACAGGAGAACTTTGTGCTCAGCCCGATATATGCATTAAGTAAGAGTTCTTAAGAAGCAGTTGTCCTTGACCTAAAATCAATAAATCTTTTTATTTGTAAAAATTAATTCTGAGTCTAATATCTTAACCATTATGTGAAAACTATATATGATTTTCCGTTGGGAATGAGCCATGGTATAAAGATTACAAATTTTGGGTCATACTTATAATTAGTTATTAGTATGCACATATGGAAAGTCTTTGTGCATCTTAAGCTTTGTCAAAGAATTTCTGAAAGTATATATCAATGAGCCACACTATGACATTGGGTGAAGAAGCAAATTAAATTTCATCCATGTGGAGCCATTAAGAATGAGGATGAATATGCCAAGGAGAATAAAGAGCAATTAAAAACACTTATGGCTTTTTAAGCTGTACTAAGCAAAGCAAAACATTTTATCATCATAAAGCAACTAGTACTCATAATACGTAAATTGTTCGCATAAGAATTAGATAGAATTATCTAAATTAAAGACAAATAATCTCTTAGAGTTACTGTGTGTGGTTTTATCATTTTCAAAATGCATCTCCCTGACCAATCACTTGAGCTAGAGAATAACCTTTTTTCAAGGAAAAGTTATCTGCATCCTCAATTTACAATGCCCAAAATCGACATCTGATGGTAAGCCCAAAATCATGCAGAAAGATTAAGAAAGAGAATGATACCTAGACCTTCCTATCCCCCTTCATCTCACACAGTCTCAGACAAGACAGTGAAAGTAATGGTATGTTTGCACCTGCTCACTGATGTAAACTTCTGCTGGTCTGTGTATACATGCTTTCCTTACAGATTACAGGCAAAATGACCATGAAAAGTTTAAATGATACCAAATGATTTTTTGAGCAGCATGGTATTTTGAGCAGTTTTGTTATATAGAGTTATAAACTCACAAAGTTAGTACTGACATATATACATATTCTCCCAAGTAATAAATATGTCTTTTTAAATACCTGTCTCACTGTTAGACCAAGACATCTTGAAAGAAAAATACCTTATGTATATTTGTATATTTTTTGTATTAGGGGATACAATACACTTGCATAGAGTGTATAGATAATTCATGGACTGAATTCAAAGATAACTATACCATAGATCTTTAAAAAGAAAACTGTTTTTTACAAAGTAGTCAATGGGGTTGGGGGGAGTGGAGAGATGACTCAGTGATTAAGAGTACTGGCTGTTCTTGCAGAAGACCCAGGTCCGATTCCCAGCACTCACATAGGAGCTGTACCTGGGGAATCTGACGCCTTCTTCCGCCTTGGCAGACTTGCACAACATGGGTGCATTTATATACATGTAAGCAATACACTCATACACATAAAAGAAAGATAATAAAAAAAAACAAAGTAGTCAGTTGAAGCAAAGCCTTTGTGTGAGTTAGCAGAGATGAGCTGGTGACAGGATCTGACCTGAACCCTGGAATCTAGACGACAATGGTGGATTGTTAAGACTCAGCACCTATTTCATAGGTTTCTGCTTCCCTCCTGACCTCTGTTTGAGACCGTTTTTATTGAGATTGAATCTATTGTGTCAGAATCCTAAATAAATGTACATCCAGTTTACCTAAGATACATGTATTGAGCCACTACTAGATTCTTAATAAAGACATCATGTGCGGATGAAGGGTGCCATCAGCAAGTAGCCCACTGGCACCACAAAGGACGCCAAGTTGTGAGCCCTGGGCTCTGAGCACTGATTTCCACAGCAGGTGAAATCAGCAGCTGCTCTACAAGCTCCTTGATATGAAAAGTGGGCCAATCCAAGTCAAAGCTCTTACATCCATATAAGCCACAGAAATCAGCCACCATGCACCTCTGAAACCATAGCATCCTTAGGTTTCCCCTTCTCAGTGCTGTGCATCAGCTTTGCTCACCAGACAGCTACTGCAAAAGAGAAATGCCCCTTACATTAGAAATGCCACCAAAATTCCAATTAATTTTTTATTTGTGTGTGCGTGTGTGTGTTTGTGAACACACCCAGGCATGTATGTGGAGGCAAAAGGACAATTTGAAAGAGTCAGTTCTCATCTTCTACCAAACACTTTTACCAACTGAGCTACCTCCAGGTCTTTTACTTACATAGCCAGATCAGAAAGTGTATGAAAGAATGAATGCTCGTCCTATCTAGAAACAAACAAAGTGTATCCCTGGACACGCAAGGCAGAAGTGACACTCCCCAACTATATTCAGACCCTATAATTAACAACTTTTCACCAGTGTGCAACTTTATTTAAAGATGAGTAGTGTGACTTTATTTCTGAACACAAAGCGAACCCTATTTTTAAAATCCCCTAATGGAAGTTGCTAAAAACAGGTTTTTTTTTCTGAGACTGTTTCAATGAAATATTGGATAGTAAATGTTTTCTATTTTTAATTTATCTCATTTTTAGCCTAATACTTAAGAATCAGTATGGTCCAAGGACCTCACATGAAACCACTCTCTGTATTCCTCACAAACCCTTCGAATCAGAAATGTGGCTGTCTCTAAGTAATAAACTAAGAGAGAGGTCCATAACTTGTAGCAAATGAGTCCCTCTCAAAAGCAAGTGTGACAAGTGACACTGTGCTCATTGTTCCTGATCAAAATTATGCCAAGAATGGCTTTTAAAACCGTCCAAGAGCCTCTCACAGAGTTCAGCTTGAGCCATTTGACCTGTGGCGCTGAGCTCTGCTTCCTCTCTACCCAGGTGTCAGGGTGAACCCTTTGTCTCACAGAAATCACTGAGGAAGATGTTTTAGAAGAACTGCAGTTTTCAGATGCCTCTTGCCAAGCTGAGCACATTGAAATAGCCTGGAAACAAAACAGAATGCAAATAATTCCAGCATTTTAGAGATAATTGCACATGGAGATTTCTGTTGCACATTTACAGACCCTACCTCAGGCTGGGTTTGTCTCATGTACCTGATAGGAGTTAATTTACTAACAAAGATGTCATTCTGCACTATCCCACAAAAGCTTTTTTCTTCAAAAAGAAATGGAAATACAAGAAGAGTGTGAGTGTTCACTAATGTGACAGATGGCAGAGAGACATTTCAGCCAAGCATAGCTGTGATTAATGTATGTGCAAACAACCATTCAATAGAAAAATCTCTATATACCAAACAGAAATTCTGATCAAGTCATGGATTTTTATGACAAGCCCTCATTAGTTTTACATCCCAAGAAACTGTGATCCAATTGGAATCTGAGTGGTTCAGCCATGTCTAATGGAGGAAAATGTGAATAGATTCCCACAAATATTTATACTGTAATATGTTCATTCTCACAAAAACAGCCTCTCTGGACCATGGTACCTCTATGTATTGCACAAGTATGCAGATCATGACCGGGTGGAACCAGGACGGATACTTGACGACGTTGGCATAATCGGATTTCTTTGGTCTGGAGTTAAAGGCTAGAGAGATGGTTCAGTGAGTAAAGTGCTTGCCATGGAAGCATAAGTACTAGAGTTTGGATCCCCAGCACTCACATAAATGCTGGGTGGGCCTGGCCTGCCTTTAATGCCAGCAGGCAGAAAGTGGAAACGGGATCCTTGGAGCAAGCCGGTTGTATCATCTAGCCAAACAGGCAAGCTCTGGGCTCAAATAAGGAAGGCATCAGCATCAACCTCTGGTCTCCATATGCCCTGCACCCATGTGAACTCACGTGTACATGTACACCACAGACAGCACACACCTGTATATATGCCAAAATAACATACTGGATATTCTGGAGCCCTTCAGAAAATGAGTGAGTGGAGGGATGGGAGTAGGAAGCGGATGATGGACTTGGCGACTGCGATTTTTCAGCTCCTTGTCAGAGACCCTGCTGCCACATTCCTGTTTCTTATAAATTTTCTTGGGTTGACTTGTTACACCAAACCCCAAACCTTAGCTAACACCTGAGCAGAAGCTTCTCTCATGTTTTTAATAACACTTCCAAGGATCTGCGGCTTATCTTCTTATCCAGAGTAAGAGCTCTCTGAGAGGAAAGACTATCTTCTTACTCCTTTGAGTATACTCATACTTTGCCTTGAGTACAGCAAGCAGGTTTAGTATTTGCTCATCCATGGAAACCCCGTATTAATACCTGGATTTCCGTTTTATACAATATGTTGTCAGTTTTATTCTGATCATAGTAATTTAAATTGCGATCCATTGTGTGACCCACATATAAGTCCATATGCTGTTAGTAGAGTATTTCTTAGGTGTTGGGAAACACCAGGAATTCACCTCCCAGCTCTGGTCTCCAGCATTCTGCAACAGACTGGGCTATGTGCTGTTATGTATGTTGCAACTGCAACTGCAACTAGTCCATGTTCAAATGCAATCCAAGGGAACTGAAGAGTAGCCCCTTAGAGAACAGAGAGAATCAAAAGAGCATGGGCGGTCACAGCCCTGCACTACCACCTCAGGAAAAGAGTCCACGTATCCAAGTCAAAGTCAAAAGAGTTCCAGAAGGTGACACCACTGCCGAAGAGCGCGCGACAGGAAAGAGAAGAGCTGCTTTGTGGTGATCTTCCAGCTGTCTCGCAGAATCTTCCCAGTCTGTAACTGGCATCCTTTCTTTCAGAAGTGTCCCTTTGAGCCATTTACCATAGACTGCAACAGACAGCTTTCTCTTTGTGGTATTTAATCCCAAAGGGAACAAAAGCAGGTTCCTTTGCTTATTCATTTGAAGTCCTAATATGTATCATTCTATTGCTAGCTGCTAGAGTCAGTATCCTTTTGCTGGCCATGGTGGGGCCTGTCTGAACTCTAAGCATTCAGGAGGAAGAGCCTGGAGGTCACAAGTTCAATGCCAGCCTCATCTACAAAACCAGGTCCAGGCTAGACTGAACTATAAAATGAGACTCTGCCTATAAATAGATAAATAAATAAATAAGGTAATATACCTGTGACTTTTGTAATCACAGCCAATATTACCTAGCAATCCTCCTCACTTAATCTCATTTCAATCCAGTTAACCTTCTATAAATAGGGTCAGTTTTAAAACTGTTTCTATATGTTACTATTTAAGAATCAATATGGGAGCTAGATGTGGTAGCATATGCCTATAATCCCAACACTTGGAGGAGGTAGAGGCAGGAAGATCAGGCCAGCCTCAGCTATATAGTGAGTTCAGTACCAACCTGGGTTACATGAAACATCTAAAAACCAAATTTTAAAAAATCAGTATAGGAGCACTTTCTTTAATTTTTTAGAGCTTCGTATACGCACGTAGATGAACTCTAGTCATCTTCACCCCTGTACTCTCTCATCCCCCAACCTTCTCCTAAAAGTTCTCCCCATCAAGTTGCATTCACACGTTCATGTCTTCTTTGTGTGTGTGGCCCAATGAGTTTGACTAGTTGCGTGAGCATGAGTGGGAAGTTGTTTACTGGAGCACGGGCAACTCTGTCAGTGGCTACACCACTAAAGAGAGCAACACTCCTTTCCCCAGTCACCATTAACTGCCAATCACCTGTACCTCGTGAGCCTTTCCTTCTTCCACAGTGAAACGGTTACCCCAGGCTTATCCAGGTCTTATATGTTGGTGGGAATATAAATTAGTATAACCATTGTGGAGAACTGTGTGGAAGTTACCATACTACCTACCACATGGTCTACCATATGACCCATGAATCCCATTTCTGGGAACATTGCCAAAGGAAATGAAACCAGCATATCAAACAAATATCTCGGGGATGGAGAGATGGCTTGGTGGTTAAGAGCACTGGTTGCTCTTGGAGAGGACTCGGGTTTGATTCCTAGCACCAACATGGTAGCTAACAACTATCCTTATTCCAGGTGAATCCAACAGCCTCTTCTAACCTCCACAGGCATTATATGACACAGGTGCACTTAAATACAAGCAGACCATACACTCATACACATAAATTTTTTTTAAAAAATAAAATTTTTAAAAACTAGATATTTATTATGTCCTTGTTTATTGTGACACTATTACAATAGCTAAGATATGGAATCAGCGTAGGTGTTCATTAGTAGATGAATGAATGATGCAAACATTCATATGTAATGGAATATTATTCAGCTATAAAGAATGAGCTATCATCTGCAGAAAAATGAATGGAAATGAAATACATCAAGTTAAGCAAAATACACTAAAAAAAAAGTTGACCTAAAAGTAGAGTAGCAGTTAAGGAGGGTGTGGCATGTGAAGAACAGAAATAAGGTGGTTATAGTACATATTGTATGCACATCTGGAACTATATTCACTCCATTTATATGTGTGAACTAATGAGAATGAATCAGAATAAAAGTCAGTATGGCTCTCAGAGATCGAAATCGATCCCATGTACACACTCACATACTTTCCTGCTACAGCTTGTCCACCCACTCAGTAACGTGTGTCAGTCTCCCGTGAAGGGATAGAGGGTGGCTACGTATTTTGGACACAAGCAGGAATGCAGACAAGTAACAGAACAGCACATCACAGTACTAAGCCAGCACACAGAGGACATGCAAACCTGCCACACAACTCTGTCACAAGGCTTCCTGAAAGAATGGAGCCCAGAAACAAAAGCTGAAGTGTAATCAGTTTCCAGGAAGGTGATAAAAAGTAAGAAGTGTGTGTGAGAGAGAGTCGGGGGAGGGAGGGAGTGTCAGTAATTACCTGGCAGCAGAGGAGAGAACGAAACGTGGGTGAAAATAAATTAGAATCAATAGGATAAAATGGATGTAGACACAAAGGGAAAGAAAAGCACCAAAAAGAACTACTGAATATCTAGCTTGAGCAGTTAAAAGACAAGAGTGTGCTATAAGGAGAAGGAAGAAAGGACGAGTTTAAAAAGTCCTAACAGCTAAAGAAAACTTTGTCCAATGTGGCTTCTCTGGTATGGGCGTAAGTACTTTACAACTTGACCTCTTGAAGAAATCAGTCAGCCTATTTGTAAAGAGAACATGCACAACATGGTTAATAGTTGCTAATTCAATGCCATGGTATTGTTTATGTTTTCTAATGTTTTAATACAGATATTCAATTCTTTGTACATAAAAATATAAATAATGTTAAGACATGTACGCATATGCTGTGATAAGTCTTAAGTGGAACAAAATGAAACAAGCTTGCAGCAAAATTTTTACATCTTCTGGAACAGATATGATAACCTATTTATTCTTCAAAATATAAAAGCATTGCATATTGATAAAAATATGAACGATGCAGCACCATCTGTGATCTGGAGCTAACTCATCTGGCAAAGCAGTATTTTAAAGCTTATCACATCTTATCAAATGTCCTCCATGGTGTTAACTTTATCCACACTGAATTGAAGAAAGCTGGAAGCAAAACCGGTGCCCCTGAACCCAAATGGCTCATCAACAGAGCTCAGAAAATAAGGCACCTTAATTCCGATGAAGAGCATGGACTTATGGAGCCTTGCTTGTTTGAACTCCATACAGCAGTCATTTTCTCACTAACTGCACACATGGATTTCTGTTTATTCATTATTTGTTACCTTTACCTCAAAGGATGATTGGGATGATTATGCACCTTCAGCTCCCCTTCAAAAATTAGTGAAACACTTCATAGTTACAACACTCAGCATTTGAAAAATGAAGCAATGTTTCTTAAAACCCAATATTGGAGAACAAAGCGGAGAATAAAAACCACCAACTCATTTCTCAGCTGAGCCTCCCTCCAATGTGGCCACCTGCTAACTAACAGGCTGTGTCTTCTTCTCGGATGCACAACTGAGGCCAGGTGTGGTGGCACATGCCTTTAATCCCAGCACTCAGGAGGCTGAGGCAGGCAGCTCTCTATGAGACCAACCCCAGCCTGGACTACATAGAGAATTTCAGGCCACCTGGAGCTGCAATGAGACCCTATCTCAAAAAACTAAAACAAAACACAGAGGCACAGCTTTCTCTGTGTGGATGAAGTCAGTGGCCATGGATTTGGGGAAAAGTGGTAGCTTTGTGGTAAGTAGAATCAGTGGGACTCGGGAACAAAGTAGGTATAAGGGAAAAGTGGAACAGCAGCTACCAGGTCTCACAGGAGCAGCGACATGGACAGAGAGTCAACGGGACAGACAGAAAAGTAGAGAGCAGATAAGGGGTCACTGTATCAAGAGTAAAAATCTGCACCTGACATCTTGGCCACAGGTTAAAAATAATGAAATGTCAATAGAAATCGTGCTTGCCACTTGATACCCTGATCTGTAAAAATCTCCTGGGTATCAGCCATCTTTCATTCTCTTTCTCAATACACTGTCGAAGCCTAGCTCTAGGATCTCAAAGCCCTAGAATCAAATGAAGCTGTAAAATAAAAGGAGACTGACTTTCTGAATGGCCACGTGGAAGGTACATTACTGTAGCAAATGACCCCGTGGGCTCTGAAACAACAGAGTTTATTCTCTTACAGTTCTTGTGGTCAGGAGTCCTACAATGGGTCAGCTAGGGTCATGTTCCCTCTGGAGTGCTAAGTCAAGAATCTGTTTCCCAGAGATTTTCAGACAGCTGGTCAGTTACTCATATGAACTCACAGCAATGGTGACAGCATGTACAAGTCCCATGCAAGCTCAGACCAGACAAAATCCTACCATAGACATGGGAAAGTAGATAAGAAACCCCAACTCAACCTAAGGAAATTGTGGCAACAGAAATTGTGGCTGGAAGGAAAAGAGTCTCTTTCAAGGATGGGACTTGGTAGTTTTAAGTTCCAGTGGATGAACCACACCAAAGGACATTTGGGGACACAAATTTGACCCTATAGGCTGTGTGTATGTATATATACAGAGAGAGAGAGAGAGAGAGAGAGAGAGAGAGAGAGAACACTAGAACACTAAATTGGGCAGAGGGCAGTAAAGGGAAGTGCATATACAGGAGATCAAAACACCATCAAATTATATTGTATGAGAATCACAAAACTTCAGTAAAAAAAAAAAAAAATTGTTTCCCAGGCTGTTGCAGCTTTTAGAGCTGACCTATATTTCCTGGCTCAAGGGCCCATCTTCTCTCATCAAAGCCAACAGTATTGTGTTCTCTGGTTTCTTTCTGTTCACCCCCTGCTCCAGTCCTTACCAGCTTCCTGTGCCTGTCTTGTCTCTTTATGATTATACAGGGCCTTCCCAGACAATCCAGGGCAATCTTCCCTCTTAAGACCCTTAACTTTAAAAAAGTTGCAAAGTCTCTTTTGGCAGGCAAAGCAATATATTCACAGGTCCTAGGAATTAGGACACAGAGAATTTTAGCAAGGAGGGTCATTACTCTGTCTACCACACAAAGTACTTTGCACTTTGAACTTCACAGGGGAGAAAGAGAGACTTCCATTGTGTTAACCTACTGCTTCAGAGTTTGTCTCTTACTAGGTAATATTGTTTTATCATCTGTAAACACGGAGGCAAACGTCTCTCCTCGCTGGACTGTAGTGAGCGTAACAACCATACCTACCTCTGTTTTTAACAAATTGCCCCCCATTTAGTAACAGCTAATGATACTCTAAAAACGATTACTAATGCTGATAAAGGAATGCTAATGACAGCTAGAAACAGCCCAAGGAAAGCTTCAACTTTTTTCCATATTAAAACTTTAATCAGAACTTTTCCCACCTAAGAAACATAGGCTCATTTACATCTTACCTTTCATTACCTGAATGATTCATGGCAAAGGTGCTGCCAAGAAATAAAATGACACAAAAAGAAGCGAGGACGCGCCAGGAGGCAGGGGAGGCCAGGACCCGAGGCAAGGTCGGAGCAATCACATTCTTACAGTTGAGTTTTTTCCTCTATTTCATGCACTGTGGGATTGTGGAATTATCACTCCAAGGTCAAGACAACCTCACTGTCCATGTGTTTTTCTTTCTATAAACTTTCTATTGCAATCATGATTTGATTAGCTCCCAAACACTGTTTACATGAGAAGAAAACTAAAAGATGAGGTAGGACCAGGCTCCTCCCGGAAATTAATCACCAGAAAGTCCCTTATTACACTAATGACTGTTCACCGAGTAAAAAATTTAATGTCCTTTCATGTTTTCCAATTTAGAAAAAGAGTCAGATTTTAATGCGTATGTGTTTTTAACATTTTTCCATGCTTTAGGGGAGATGCTTTTAGGAGGAAACTGTAATGAATGTTTTTAATCATACTAAAATGGTTTGCCAAAAATCTGTGGCTTAACTTTTTGATGACAACAAAATAGAAAAGATCAAACACATTTATCAACCAGGGCTCCTCATTTGACAACACGCTTCCTAGTTTTAAAATATATTCAGAACATAAACTTCAGTCAGGGCAGTAGGAACAAATAAGCCTGCCTGGTTCATTTCTAGTCTTTTGCTTTTCCCATGTAGACCTGTGTAAAGCACTGCGACCCCTCTGAGCATCCCTGACCTATCCCTCCACACTGGTTCTCATCCTCAGTACAAGCTTCAGCACACTACACAGATGCAACCCCTACCTTTTCTTCTTAGTTTTTTTAAATGTGCCCTTCAGGCTTTCAATAAATTCTTAATGTCATTGATGAAAATGTCACCGCTGAGAAGATTTACATCCCATTTCTCCATGCAGGCCTTTCACTTCAAAGTAAACAACTTGCTTTCTAGGAACTTGTCTTCAGGTGTAAACTGAATAGAAATCAAAGAACAATCTCTGTCCCATTTTTCTTCTCCTTGGTTTGAGTATCTCCTTGAGTATCATCACCTCTCTGCTTTCCAAGGTGCAGCAGCCAAACCTCAGTGATCTCTAATGAAGGCTTTTTCTTTCTTAGTCAAGAAGGTAGATGACATCAAGGGTAGATACATGTAAAGACTATAATAAGGAAAGTTCGTACACAATAAAAATTGACCTGTAAACATTAACTGGTTCTTGAGAAGGAAAGAGCAAATGCAGAAAGTAAATCTTAGAGCACAGGTTTCCTCTCAAATAAGACATCTACACAACTCTCCTCTGACAGTATAACCTTAAATGAAGTTAGCAAGAAATGACACGTTCACTCACTGTATGTGTGTAACACATGTGAGCAGTGGAATGTTCACACTTCCAAGTTATAATTTTTAAGAAAAATCATAAGCAACACCATTTTAAAATGCACTTTATAGCTTATCTGCCTGGCACTGTATCAGATGGCTTCACTCTCTAGACCTGCCCCAGAGGATAAAGGACAATAGATAATATTCTAAAGGCTTCAGAATTTGTCACTAAAAGATGTGATTAAGGACTAAAAATACTATTATCCAAACTAATTAGAGGGAGTTATAGTCTAATTTAGTACTGTGATGTGAAGCTTTCTGAGTTGGTTTTATTGGAAACACAAATTCTATTATATTCTAAACGCAATTTCACAATTCCACAGCAAAGAATTGAGTAATCCGTATAGCTCTTCAATTTTCTTGCTAAGATTCAAAGTTTTGCTTATCTTGAGTTATGAAATATGAATTATTTCAGTGAATCAACCTCTAATTTCAAGGAGATTTGAGGAACAACTCTTTAATTAGTCTTTATCATGCTTGCTTAAACCTTGCTAGTCATCTCTCTTCTGAAAGTAAATTAAAGCAAGAGGAGAAAGAACCCGAATGACCTGCAGTGTGCCGCTGGCTACTTGACAAATAAGTCCACGTGAGGCCCTTCATTCTGAAGAATGACATCATTCCAGTTCCAAACACTGTGTGCTCAGAGAAAGTTCTATGAGAAATCAGTTATAATATGTGTATAAATATTCTACCAAGGAAAACATTCACCACCAAGAAAAGCAATGCATATTTATCACTTACTTTGAAAAGTTTCCTTGCCCTAGAAATATTTCTTTACCCAAAGAAATACTTAACTCCTTCCTAATCTTTAATAATTACCAACACAGAACATATCAACTTTATTTTTTTATTTTTATTCTTTTATGTATATGAGTGCATTGCCTGCATTTACACCAGTGTCTGAATTCCAGTGGAGGTCAGAACAGGGCGTCAGATTCCCCTGGAACTAGAGTTATGGATGGTTGTTAGCCACCATGTGGGTGCTGGGAATAGAACCCAGGTCCTCTGAAAGAGCAGCCAGTGCTCTTGATCTCTGAGTCATCTCTCTAGCCCCAACATATTAACTTTTATTACCATTATGTATGTATTGTTGTTTTGAGCTATAATTCAAACTGAGCAGCTAAAACCCAGGCCTTAGAAGATCCAGTGTCAGTTTTAAAAGTATTATTTATTTTCTTTTAGCCATCAGCAAACATTAGGAACAAAAAAAACTGCTTAAAGCAAATAAACAAGGAGGTACTTCTTCATGACTCACTGAAGTAGTGCTCTTTCTATGCTTTCAGACACAGTGCAAAGAACCACACACAAACTACCTGATTTCCCCCACATAAAACGTCTCCAGGGGGCTGGAGATGTTGCTCAGTTGGTAGGGTACTTGCCTAGCATATATGAAGCCCAGGCTCAGTCCCAGCACCACATAAAGCAGGCAAAGTGACACATACCTATAATCCCAGGACTCAGGAGGTGGAGGCAGGAGGATCAAGGTCATCCTCAGCTACACAGAGTGTTCAAGGTCAGCCTGGGATACAAGAGACCCTATCTCAAGAAACAAGAAAAGAAACACTCCACTTCTGAGGAAGTTCTTTATTATCTCCATTTGATCTTAAGGAATTCGAAAGGGAAAGTAACTTATCTGACCAAGTTATGTAGCTAGAGACTGGACAAAGTGCATAAGTCCTATTTTATGTTGCCTCTGTATACATGTATGGGATTCTCTGAAAATGTCATGTGATATGTATTTATGAGACTGCAATATAAACAGATTATTACCAAAGGAATGTGAACAAAATTTACCTTTAATCTTAGCCCTGGTGCATAAATATCTCTCAAAAGATTATAATTCACATATCAAAGACAAAATCTTGAACTCTGCCCTTTGTTCTGTACAAAGAGTAACTCAAAAAAGAATCAAAGACTTTATGTAAGACCTGAAATGGCTAAAGGAGCAGAGAGAGAAGCACTTTGAACTACAGGAAATGACTTTCTGAACTTCAGACTCTGAAGAAGACTATCTAGACACATAATAACCAGAACTGACAAGTAGGGTCCTGTGAAATTAAAAAGCATCTAAGTAGCAAAGAAAACAACAGTCAAATGAAGAGGCAGACTACAGAATGAGAGAAAATCTTGGCTAGCTATTCACCCAGCAGGGGATTAATACCCAGGCTATAAAAAGGACTCAAAAATACTAAACACCAAAAAAGCAAACAATTCAATGATTAAATGGGCCAATGAGTTGAATAGATTCTTTGCAACAAAAGAGATACAAATGGCCATCAAATATATGAAGGAAAACACCCAGCATGTTTAGCATTCACAGAACTGTAAATCAAATTACATGGAGACTCTATCTGCCTCCTGTAAGATTATCATTAAGAAGCCAAATCAACAATACTGATGATAGAAAAACTGAGGGAAAGGAAACCTTGACTGCTGATAAGAGTGTAAATTAGTGTAGTTACTAAGGAAATCAGTATTGAGGCTCCTCAAAATTACAACTAGAATTACCTTAAGATCCAGCAACTTTGTACATACTCAAATAAATCAAAGACACCTTAGAACAGAGATACCTGTTTATCACTGCACTGTTCCCAACAGCCAAATTATAGGATTGGCCTGAGTATTCATCAATGAATGAATGGAAAATGTGGTCTATATATAAACAGTGAGCATTATTCTGCCATAAAGAAAAATAAGATCATGTTATTTGCAAGAAAATGAATGAAATTAGAGATCTTAATTTTGTGAAATAAAGCCATCGTCAGGAAGAAAATTATTCCGTGTTCTCTCTCATATGAAACTGAGGATGGTGGAACAGTAGAGTAAAACGAGGCCTTGTTAGGGGTGTGGGAGGGAAAGGCGGAAGAGGAAGGAAAGGAGGGAAAAGGGGTGAATGTCATTAAAATACATTTGCATATACATTAGATATATGCAAATGTCATGAGACCTAGTACTCTGTACAATCAACATATGCTAAAAAATACGATATATACAATTATCAAAATATCCACTGGTTTTGCACAATATTTGTGTTTTGTGTGCCAAGTCAAAATAAACACAATTCTTTTGATTATCCATACTCACCAATGGCCTCATCAACCCCTTGATGTCATCTAGCATTGCCAAATAAAATGTAGAACCACAGTAACATTTGAATTTGAATGTCAGAAGAATAGCAAGTGATGTTTTAGCCTAAGTACTTCTCCTTTAATATTTGGGACAAACTTCTTAGAGGCTTTGATAATCAAGTTGTCAGATTAGCAAATAAAGAGAGCACCAAATATGTAAATGTTCCAAATACTACATGGGACAGAAATGCACTAAGAAATGTTAATTATCTGAACTTTGAATTTAGCTGTGTGCTCAGATTTTTTCATTTGCCAAACCTGAGCCCCAAACCCAATGTCAATAGCTACCTTAGAATCAGTCACTGGCTGACAGAGGCAGACTCAGCATCCAGGCATCTGATAACTGCACCTAAATGCATCCCTCTTTTGAGCTTTTCATGAATAAGAAATAATTTCCATTGTGCTATTTCACTAAGGTTTGTGAGCTTCCAGTACAATACAGACAATACTAATACTCATATAAATGGATAGAGTTTATCACTGATGTCACAGGGAGGCAAGAGGGAAGTAAAAATCACTTAGATTTACAGTCACACCAGAATGTCCTAGGTTCAAATTTCTGCCGAACCACCTCCTAGTTATAAGGCTTTAACTTCTCTGTTTCTTTGTTTATAAAATGATAAGATCAATGGTCTCTTGAAATGATAACATAAAATTAAATAAAGTATACACAAAAAACTGGAATATTAGGCACATAATATACTAGTACTATTATTAATTTTTGCTATTAAAATGAATACCTAGAGATTGGGGAAATAGCTCAATTGGTAGAGTGCTCGCCTGACATGCATAAAGCACCGAGTTCAACCCCTAGAACCACATATAGGTGGCACAAGCCTGTTACACCAGCACTCAGGCAGTGGAGGCAAGAGGATCAGAAGTTCAAGGTCAACTTCAGCAAGTTTGAGACCACTCTGGACATGAAATCCTATCTAAGAAAATAAGAATAGATTAATTTTATATTAATGCTGTCATATAAAATTATTCATTCTATGCTTTTTAAAGGAAAGTTTATTTTACTCTCATAATTAAGTCCATATAAGACCTATTATTGTAATTAACTGCTATATTAGTTCAGGTTACTGCGACCAAAATACCTGACAGGTACAATTTAAGCAAGGAAAGGGACTCGTTTCAGTCAATGATTTCAGAGGGATTTTGGTCAGTCAGAGCAGGAAAGGCATGGCAGTGGGAACCTGACATGCAACAATGGGAGCTTGAGGCAAACCTGTTCACATCGTGGTAGAACAGGAAGTACACAGAGCAGGGCCAGAGTTGGGATATAACCTCCAAAGTCCCATCCCTAACAAACTCCTAAAAGCTCCACAGCCTCCCCAAACAGTACACTCACTGAGAAACATGTTCTTAGACATGTACCTGTAACTGACATTTCAGATTCAGACTTTAACAGCTATATTTATTAAGGATTTTTTTTTTGTTATTTTTAACTATGTGAGTGTGTCTATGGTGACGTGTATGCACACATGTGTACATACAGAGGCCAGAGGCCTCAGATCCCTAGAATCTGGAATTACAGGCAATTGTGAGCCATCCCATGGAGATGTTGGGAACCAAGCTTGAGTCCTCTGCAACTGCAGTATGCACTCTTAACCACTGAGCCATGTCTTTAGGCCCTAAGGGCTGCTTTTTATCTGTTGTCATTGAACTTGGGGTTATTGTTAGCTTTGCTGCTCTCTCACTGAATTTCTGAATTTTATAATTGGATTAGCACTGCTAGTTTCGGCTCATGCTTCTCAACACAAACTCCAACAGGCACTTTGTTTTGGAAATTATCTTTCCCCTTTACAACTGAGCACATATCAAATTACTTGTCTCACAAGTAGAATTAAATTCCTTTCCATTTAAAATTACATGACCTGTTACTGTGACACTCCAGTGTGCTCTACTTCATAAACATAAACAGTAGGTACAGAATGTGTGTTCTCCATCTATTGAAAACCCAGCTGCTCCTAACAAACAACCGGCCCTTTAAAAAAAATTACACTTTTACTTTCTTTAGAATTTTATACATGGATATACTGTATTTACATCATTCCCTCTCCCTCTCTCACCTCTGTTTCTCCCTTTCTCCATTCCCTCTTGAATTCATGGCCTCTTCTTCTACAATGGTTATTGTTACACACACATATGTATGTATACAGTTTACTGAATCTGTTTAGTGTTGCTCATATGTACAATGTACATAGGAATGACCACTTGGATAATCTATCAGGCCTCTTATAGCATTTCAAGATATTTTTAAAAATAAAAGAAATAACATAGATTAATGATTATATTACATTTTGCTCTTTAATTCATTGAGAATAAAGATTGTCCACACCTGTAAGATGCCTACAAGTGCTTACAAAATAACAAGAAAAAATTTTTTCATATCTTTCCACAAGAAAACAAAACAGAAAAACATACAAGTCAATTGCTTTCTATTTAAAATGCAAGACAAAAGAATTGCAAATGTTGCTTTAAAATTATTTAATTCTATTTTATATTTTACTAAACAACTAAAATCTAATCTCCTTTCTTCTTCCTACTGTCCAAAAGCTACGTGAAGACAATTTTGGAAAAGGCTTTGGGCAGCAGGAGGTGGTCCAAGGCCTATGGCTGAGTACTAGTGGTATCGGAGCTCAAACGAGTTCCCACTAAGCAAAACTGAAGCAGTTTATTTTTATTGCTCTTTTATTTTATGTGTATGAGTGTTTTTTAAGTGTATATGTAAGTGCACTACATGCATGCAATGCACACAGAGGCCAGAAGAGGGCATGGATCCCTTAGAATTGGAGTTAAGGACAGTTATTAGCTGCCATGTGAGTGCTGAAAACCAAACCCAGGTCATCTGCAAGATCATCCAGTGCTCTTAACGGCTAAGCTATCTCTTCAACGCAGGTGATGCAATTTAAATATCCAAATAAACAGCTGAGGATGTGGCTCAGTGGTGGAGCACTTGACTAGTATAGCCCTGGGTTCAACGCCTAGCACTGCAAAAAATAAAAATAA
Organism: Eospalax fontanierii; assembly: GCA_035773235.1. Taxonomy (NCBI): domain Eukaryota; kingdom Metazoa; phylum Chordata; class Mammalia; order Rodentia; family Spalacidae; genus Eospalax; species Eospalax fontanierii. Next base: position 22,116,578 of record CM069536.1, on the reverse strand, counting down.
ACAATGAAGATAATTGACTAGATTACATAAGCAAATGTTCATTACATAGATGAGAATGGCCTCTGTGAGATGCAGAGGGGCGGGGAGATTGGAAGTTCCTTATTTACAGTCACAGCACTTGTTGACTGAAACAGGATGCATTAACAGGCTGAGAAGAGCAAGGGTTTGGTGACAAGCAGGAGTCATGCTTTCCAGGAGTCCCTGCACAAAGTGTTTGCTAAATACAAAGGAGAGAAAACGTACTTTGCAGTGAGGAAGTTTAGATCAAGGCTAGTATAACTACTAGCACCCATATGCCAGCTGATGGAGCACCCACAATAGTGCTGGGAGAGGTATTGCTTGGAGCTGGTCGTAGGGGGCGGGGGACTCAGACTGAGGATGCACAATAACTGGACCGTAATCTTTAAACCCAGAGAAACAAGGAAAAGATGGAATACCTTACAACATGAAGGAGACTAAAATGAATACTTGATTCTGAATCAGATCTTGTATGAATAACAGTGTAGTTGATAATTCACTATGACTGTGGATTGAACGGTAGTGATGTATGGATATTATTCTCCTTGGATTTTTTAACTGGTTCCTTTATATGTTTATTTGCTATAAAAATTAAAATAACAAAAGATTTCCTTTCATTGAATATTTTTGAAAACCAGAAAAATATAATTATCTTCCCTAATTATTACTTTCTAACCAAGCTATTCAATATTCTCTTTAAATCCTTTCAAGTTGTTCTATGACATCTCAGAGTTCAGGTTTCTAATATTGATCTGAGCAAAGATTATGGCGGGCAAGAATAAAATGCACAGTAGTTATAATAAGCACAAAAAAAATCACTATTCCATCTAACTTAAAATCTTCTGCATGACCGAAAAAAAAAAAAGTAGATATTTAAAATGCTCAGAATGCCAGGACTCAGTGATGGAGAAGAATACTGTAATCCAGGTGCCAGAGTTCTTAATAAATTCTAAAGATCAGTCAGACTATATCAGGAAGCATAAATAAGATGGCTTCAGTTCCAATTCTCTGTTACTTTTTATTTATTATTTTTATTTTATGTGTATGAGTGTATTGCCTGCATGTATGTAAGTGTACCCATGTCATGCAATGTCCGAGGAAGTCAGAAGAGGGCATGGGATCCCCTGGAACTGGAGTTAAGAATGGTTGTTAGCTGTTATGTGGGTGCTGGGAACTGAACCCAGGTCCTCTGCAAGAGCAGGCAGTGGTCTTAACCACTGAGCCATCTCTCCAGCCTCATTCTCCCACTTATTAGTTGACCTTGGGAAAATGATTTATTTCCTCAGTCTTTTTTCTTTTTTACGTGTGTGTGTGCGTGTGTGTGTGTGTGTGTGTGTGTGCATGTGTGTGAGGGTGGGAGTAGGTGGTGTTCATGTGGATATGTGTACTTGGGATAGTGAGTGCACCATGCTAGCAGGTACACGGGTGTACATATGCTTGTTGAGGCCATAGGTGGGCATCAGATGCTTTTCTCAATCACCCTCCAAAAAAATTAATCACCTTATTTTTTGAGACAGGGTCTTTGAACAAACCTGGACCTCACCAATTTGACTAGACTGGCTGGCCATAAGCTCTAGGATCTTTCTGTCTCTGCCCCCTCCCCTCCAACTTGGGGACTACATGTGTCTATACTGCATATACAGTAAGCATCTTACATGTGCCTATACTGCATATACAGTAAGCATCTTACATGTGCCTATACTGCATATACAGTAAGCATCTTACATGTGCCTATACTGCATATACAGTAAGCATCTTACATGTGCCTATACTGCATATACAGTAAGCATCTTACTCGCTGAACTTTTTCCCCAGCTCCCTTTTTTAATCTGTGAAATTTTGCAAGACATAAAAAGACTAAAACTTATTTAAAGAAACCTAATACTACTATATTTGGCACACCTGTGTCTTTTCTTCCCTTCCATTTCTCCTTATACCTTGAGTTCGTTTTTCTCCTAGCATCTTGAAAGTTGTACCCAGTACATACTGATATACAATGCTAACATTATCTTTTCCAACCTCTCCCCCTGGAGTAATAATCTCATTAAACACCCCTGTTTTCCAAGATACAGAGAATACCTAAGTTACCAGATGTTTTACAGCAGTATTGACCTAGATCTTCCTTCTCCAGTTCTCAGTCTCCATTTTCTCACCAATGCCATTTATTTTAGGTGTTGTTATATCTGCATCTACTTCTGAATACTAAATCCCACTGTGGTCAGGATATTTAATGCCTCTGGTAGCATCTGAGCAGTGAGCATAGGAAAACGGGGTGCTTCGGAGAGATGAAGCAGGAAGGAGAGCAAATCTAAGGGAGAAGACGAGGAAAGAGGCTAGCCTCTGGCAGGGGCCAAGATGTCAGGAATATAATTGACTGACCTTCTCTGCTGGAGTCTGGGGACCAAGGAACTTTCTGGTATTGAAACAAGGTGAGGCTTTGGATGTTGTTTGGTATGCTGGCAAAGAAGTTTCACTGATCAAAATTCTGGCTTCATTCTCTCTCCGGGTTGGTCAGTTTTGAACGTCCAAGGTCAGGCTGCAGCACATTCAAGCTCTATCCAAGCTATACACCATGCCCTTCAGATGAGTGTGCCAGATTCACAGAGCGAAGATAAAACTGATTTTTGTCATATAAGACCTAGGATTGAGTTTTGTCAGGAGTATAGCTTTATAGATTTAAAAGAAACCAGAAATCTTTTCCAGAATGTTTGACTTTCAGTAAAGTTTTATAGTTCTACCAAGACATAGAAAAACCTATTCCTTAAGTTTTCAAAAATAAAAGCTGTTATCATCACCATCACGCCACAACCTCCACCTATTTTTAATTAAGTTTTTTATTCTTTGAGAATTTCATACATGTATAAAATGAAGTATATGAAGTATGATCATATATATCCCCACATCTTCCCTCTGATTCTCTTTGTAATCCTCCCAATACCACCTCCTCCCAAATTCCTGTCTTTTTGAGACAGGGTCTCCCTGTAACCCCAGCTGGTTTAGAACTTGCTATGTAGACGAGGCATCAGAGTCACAGAGATACCCTGCCTATGCCTTCTAAGTGCTGAAGGAAGACAGCTGATAGCATGGCTCAGGCCAAGTCCAAATGCACGAGACCCAGGGAAGTTGATAGCATGGCTCAGTCCAAACTTAAATGCCTGAGAACCAGGGAAGCTGATGGTGGAATTCTCAAACCAAGGATGATGGCCCAAGACATCTGACATTTTGGTTTCATTTGTATCAGCTGCTGACTGCATGGTACCCACCCACATGGAGAGTAGCTCTTCCCCACTCAGCCCACTAACTCAAAGACCAATGAATTTTCTTTTTGTTTTGTTTTACTTGTTCCGAAAGAACTGGCAGCAAATTCACCCCACCCACTGCAGTGCTGACCTGGCAGATTCTGCTGGTTCAGAAAATGGTTCTTCCTATTGCATTGAGGTCAGAGGTCATCATGTCAGTATTAAACTGAGTTCACTCAATATCTCAATGAGAGGGAGAGGAAGGGAGAGAGGGATTGAGGGATGGAGGGAAGGAGGAAGGGAGGGAGGAAGGGAGGGAGGAAAAGAAGGACAATTTACCTGTGTCTATGGTAATAACAGATTGCACTCCAATGAAATTTGATTAGTTCACAAATTATATATAAAAGGCCCAAAATTTAGCAAATATATTTATCTCTAAATTCCTCAGCATCCCTGGATATATTGTCCATTTAGAATGATAAGTGTTACATGCATCCATATAATCTCTGTTTCTTTTATGGGATTTTTCAGCTGGACACCCGGTTCTGCCCTTATTGGGAAAACAATCACTGCACCTGCAGCAATTTCTGTGTGATTAGCTTGCCAACTGTTTCTTTTCACACAGACCCTAGAGTTCATAACTATGTTCTGTAAATAAAGTATTATTGTGGTTATTTAAACTTTCTTGAAGAAAATGCTCTCCAGATGCTCTTTTTTCCTGGAGTGAATTAGCTTTCCTAAAGAGGTTTAATCTCAGGAGTTCAGTCTACAAGGTATGTAATCTTAGTCCCTACAGAATTATTATATTTCATATGTTAGATCAGGGTTTGATTATTCAATGCTATTGCAAGATTTAAAAGGTAAAATCAATTTAGTACATTCTTTAAACCTGTAAGAATCAAATAAAAATATTTGTCTGTGATCAAATTAAGAGATGACAATATACAAAGATGACAACATCAGACCTGTGTATCACCATATTGTTTTAATTCTATACATAATGAATCAGTCAGTGCTGTTTTATGCTTCCTGGGTACCATGAATAGTTCTAATTGCATTCTATCTAGCATCTCATTCACTCCTCAGGATAACCTAAAACAGCAATATTATGGGATGATGACAAGGAAGCCAGAAAACTCTGCGACACACCCTGTAACCGATAACTGGTGAATGGCAGAATCGAACTGGGGTGGCGGGAAGCATCCTGGCTGCCAGTTAGTTGTAGTCAAAGGCATTCTAGCTTAAAACTCCAGTGATGGTGAAGCCAGGAGAGTGGAAACAGGCTTCATGGGCTGCTGGTAAGATTGTCAGCTGGTACAACCTTTACAAGAGAAAGCTGACAATCTCAGTCAAAAGCCTGATAATTTGCCCTGCAGAAAATTACTGAGTAAGTGAAAAAATGTATGTTCAGAGATGTCAATTGAAGCAATGTGTACAACAAAATTGTTTCTCCCGACACTGGAAAGTTTGTAAAGAAATAATGATTAGCTATACAATAGGCTAATATGTAGTCATTCATTATTGACTTAAATTTGTAATATGCAAATAGCACAATCTAGTAAAAAATGTACGCATAAAATAGAACTGAGGTACAGTAGTGTTTATGAAATTCACATATACACTAATATACAGTCTTTAGCTTATATATGATAAACTAAAATGTTATCGAAGCTGTCTGTATCATCGTTTCCCACTAATATTACGTGTATCTTATTTTCTACATGAATGTATTGATGACATCAACATTTGAATCTTACCTTTAATGATAGATTAAAAATAAATGAGGCTAAAGAGAGGGCTCCAGGGTTAAAGCACATACATACTGCTCTTGCAGGTTTCAATCCCCAGCACCCAAGAATCCAGTGCCCTTTTCTGGTTTCCATAGATACTCACTCACATTCACAAGTCCACACAGACACACATGCATACACATATTTAAAAATAAAGAAAAATAAAATGTTTTTAAAATAAATAATGAATAAATAAATGACTGGTGAGATGCATGCTATCTCTCTCTTTTTTTAAATTTTGTTTTGTTTTTTGAGACAAGATTGCACTATATAGTTCGGGTTGACTTTGAACTCACTACTCAAGTCAAGGTGGCCTCAAGCTTATAGTCTTCCTTCCTCAGTCTCCCATGCTAATGTTTCAGATAGCTACCACTATGCTCAGCTTTTATTTAATTTTTTTTTTGTAGTGCTACAGATTGAACCAAGGACCTTGTGCATGCTAGGCAAGTACTCTCCAAGTACCACTATGCTATATCCCCAGTCCCATAGTAGCTCTTAAACTAGGAAAGAAGAAAAATTCAAGATAATGTGATCCTATCTTTGTAAAATTTTATTTAGTTGATTTAATATTATTACAGTATAAGACTCTGAAATAAATTCAGCATTATCTGTGAGCAACAGCTTGTGAATAACTGTTACTTTCACTTCCTTTTATTAACCTATATTTTTGTTTGTCACTTTTATAGTTGAAAATGTGCTACATTAAAAGACATTTTGGTCAGGTATGGTGGCACTCGCCTGAAAACCCTGCACTCAGGAGGCTGAGGGAAGAGGATCGCTGAAGGTTTGAGACTAACCTAGTCTCAGCAGCAAATTCCAGGATAGACATGGCCGCATGGCTGAAATTTTTGTCTCAAAGAAACCAATTATTATCATCATCACAATAATAATAATAATATATTCTGTAAAATATTAATAACATATGGAAAAGAGAGTTCAAAACTTTGAAATGCAGTAACCTGACTCTCATTTTATTCTAATAAAATATATAAAAATTCTGTCACCTTAAAAATAAGAAATAGAGTAACAAACACTAAAAGAATGGAAAATGCAGAAGGACAATGTTTCTAATTCTTCTAAAAGAAAATGCCCACAAAAAAACCATTTGGTTCCTAATTTTATCCGGACAGGAAGGTATAATCAATTCTCTTTCTAACCTGATTAAATTATTAGAGAGCTAAAGATATCCAGATAATAAAAGTTTCACTTGCCTAAGATTAATGTGCATCCCTACCAGAAAGCAGATCATTTCCAAAATAATAAGAGAAACCAACAGAGGTCGCATAGCACAAAGTTTTGTTGCCACGTAAGCAAAGTGAAATACTTTAGGAAAAGCTTTTGTATAACGTGGTTTGAAAGCAGAAGCTACCATTTTTCTCCAAAAAGGCAAGGCTGTGGCCCTGAACAATCCACGGGCACATGCAGCACAAGGCACAGTGTGTTTCTGAAGCCAAGAGGTGATGAAAATGAGCCACTGACAGGAAAGAAAACTGTGGCAGAAGCGATCACCTTCAACTTCACTGGCTGCAAAGGGATGTGCCTATACTTACCAGGCTAAAGATCCAAATAAAAATGACTCCTTATATGCACAGAATGATTCTTTCTGTGAAAAAGTATGCAGTGTTCCTTTCACCGAAATGCTTTCAACCAGATCCCTGTGTCATTAGCCAGCTTCAACCAGGAATTCAACTACATTAAGAGGTACTCATAAGGTCAGTAGTGAGCGAGTTAGTTCTACTCCAGTGGGCAGCCACAGGCTGAAGTCTAAAGGCCACCAAGTCCCACCAGTCTATGCAGTATGTGTATCATTAAAATCACTACACAGAATTAAATTATTGTGCTTCTCAGGTGCCCCTGTTAAGTGCAAGGAGGAGGGGGAGTATATGTGTGTGACACAACAGTGCGCATGTGGACATCAGAGAACAACCTTCCAGCATGAGTGAGCACACATACACACACACACACACACACACACACACACACACATATCATAGACAGATACAATCATACCCAATAAATAATAAATTTAATTTACAAACTTTTAACTGCAAGAGGAAGCATTTAAACAATTTCTTGGTTGAAATGGAATTCAGCTGCGAGCAGCAGATGCCTAACTCTCCAAAGCGGAAGCACACATTACCTGTCTTGTTTTCTATAGCTGGCTCATGTTACTGGCAACCCAATTCCTTCTGTCCATTTGCTCTGCCTTTCTTGGCAGATGGCTTTCTTTGTCAAGGTCATAGAACAGCCAGCAAGTTCTATCTGGTCTTAAAAAGCTACAACCTTCACAGCTTCTGTTGTTTTGTTTTTTGAGACAAGGTAGCTCAGGCAAGCCTCAAATTTGGTATCCTCCTGCCTCAGATTCCTCCGTGTTCAGATGCAGGTACACCCCATCTCCATACTTCAATCTGTCTTTTCAAAGCCTCTTCTTCTATTTTTCCAAGGCAAAATTAGGGCTAATTTTAGCATCAATATTGCTATTTTCACCTGCAGACTTAGAAGATATTGTCTATCCTAGAAAAGACTAGTTATCAAAAAACCATAGCAAGAAGGTAGCAGAGCTGGACTCAAAGCAGATCATCTGAGGTTCAGACTCAAGTGTTCAGATTCCCTTCATAAGACAGTCTGGCAATAAGCAAGGACTCTAGCAAAACATCTGCTGTGTACCCAAAAAAGCAGAAAATGCCTCCAACTGAGCTGGAAGAGAACAGTCAATAATTCAACAATTAATGTAAATTCAAAACAGGCTCTTGGGTTACAAAACTATTCATCTAATATATTAGCCTTAAAACATTTACTATGTATTTTATAAAGAACTAAAACTTTTTCAGAGGTCCCTACCCCAATAAAATGAACAATATTCAAGGAAATGAAAATAATATCTCAATTTTATCATTACATACTTTATGCATGAAGTTACACTGTATCCCATACATATGTACAATTGTTATACATCATTTGAAAATATTGCTTAACATAAAAATTCTATACAGTGTCATTCTCTAGGTCCAGGAATCCTAAGCCTCCAGGTTTAAAAGATTTAAAGAATAGTATTGGTTGCTAAAAGCCTTTGTCTGTGAACTATTAGGATTTTCCCATAAGCTAAACACAAATGAGCGAATATAAATCACATCCTTGACTTAGTTTAAATTCAGCATTCACTTTACAATTTCAGCAAAGGCCTCTTGATCACCACAGTGAAAGCATAAATTTCATGGGTGTTGAAATGAACTGTCTTTTTCATAATTATCAAATATATATTCATAACACCAAAGAGGAAAGAATAAAAATAGTATTATTGGAGTCTTGAGAATCGACTGGCTCATGGTGGTGTCAATCTTGTAACTGAAAAGACCACTGGGGGTGGGGTCTACTTGAAGCAAGTAAATCACTGGGTATGTGTGCTTTGGAAGGATATACCTTATGACAATGTGTCTCTCTCTCTCTCTCTCTCTCTCTCTCTCTCCTTCTTTGCTACCATGAACTGACTGGTTCTCCTCTGCTGAGATATCTGTATCACCTATTCATGGGCTAAAACCACTCCAACATGAACAAAATACATCCTTCATCCCTTACATGGGTATTCACAGGTATTTTGTCACAGCAACATAAACTAACACAGAGCTCATGATACCAAATAGCAACTGAAGACAATAGAATGGTACAATCAAATCTATCCTCATGGAGATATAAAATATCCTCTAATAAGTTCAGGCAATATACTTGTATACAAAATCCACATGGATAACAGGAGAGAACTGGATGGTTGACAGTCCAGAATTATTAACAAAAGCTTACAGTCCTGAGGTCTCACAGCAGTGGGTGGAGTGGGGTGAAGCAACAGGTCAGGCTTTTGACTGAAAGTAATAAATCTGATTAACAACTCAGGATCATTGCAGAAGAGGGGACAGAAAGATTATCAAAACCAGAGTGGGAGGATGACCACAAGGAAGTAGAGTTTTCCAGACAGTTGTTCAGTTACTCAAATGAACTCCAGCACTGGGGACAGCATGCATAAGGCTCATGTAAGCTCAGCCAGACAAACTCCCAGCATAGAAGTGGGGAAGAGAGTAAGAAGCACCAACCCCAGATGAGGAAATGTTGGCGACTGGTAGCTGCTTGGAGAGGAGAGTCAGCTTTCTCTCAGGTTGTCGTTCTGAGTAGGATGACCAGGCTCCCGTGGAAGAACTCACACCAAAGGGTATTTAGAAACACAAATTTGACTGGACAGGCCTTAATTTACATGTGTGTTATGTAAATACACGATAGTAAGTGATAGAGTATATGAAATCAGGCAGGAGTAGTAAACAGGAATGAGGGTACAAATATGATCAAAATATATTGTATCAAAATCACAAAAGTTCAATAAAAATTTTTAGAAACACCTAACGATTGGAAAGATTAAAAAAACAAGATGACCTTTCTACCTATCTAGCTTTAGAGGGGGTTGGCTTTGTGTTTTAAAGCAAACGGCTTACTGTTTGGGTCAGGCCAACACTTGGGCCATTTGGAACTTGGGACTGTTTTTGTTTTGTTTTCCATTTTCAGAATTGAAACGGTTTTCACATAAAATTATCCATTTTGAAGGAAGTAGCTCAGTGATGTTCAGAGTGTCCACAAAGTGAGCAAGTGTCACCCCTTAAAACACTGTCAGCACCCCAAACAAACTCTCCTGGACCCATTCAGTCTTCAGTCCCCATGACCCTTCTCCCAAGTCTTGGCAACCACAGACTGCATCCTGTTTTTATAAGGACTCATGAAATGTATGTTTGCAGAAAATTACCCAGAAATTTAAAATATGTCTAAACCTCAGTTTCATGGTGAATAAGTCTAATAGAATGCTTCTGCTTTTTTCCTTCCCTTTCAGTATTTTTGCCCACAAAAATCCACTTACTCTGGATGTAACCAGAGACCATGTAAGAGAAAGGTGGGAAGGCCATCGGGGTCAGGAAGAATGAAGACTCTCGATCCTTCCCTGTCTGGGCCAATTGTCTACTTAGCAGATGCTGACAGAGTTATTATTCCTGGAACTACTTAGCTTTAGAAATGCCAAATCATCCCCCAAACAACTATGAACAACATTGTTAGCCATAGTATTCTGTTACAGAAAACGACCAGAATAAAAGTGCTATCTCTTAGACTCAGCTCACCCCCAAAGTATAGGGAAATCATGGATAAGTATGACACCTTCATGTGCTGCAGGTCCCATGTATGGATCACACTCTCATAGCAACAGGGACAATAATGAAAAAGAAGGTGCCCAGGTGGCAATCAGTCTACAGGTGCTGTGATGTGCCAGCTAAGGGCACAGGCTGGACACACTCGATAGCAGAAAATACTCACCAACAGTCAACAGCTAAAGAGTGAGTGTGCTGCTTCTGGCATTGTTCTAAGTCGTGTGTGAGTGTGTGGTTGGTTTGTGCTGGGGTGTGTGTTTATGTGGATGTGTATGATGTGTATACGGTATATGTATATATGGCTGGTGTGGGAGGGTTGTATCTGTGTGTGTTGTGTGTGGTATGGTTTGCATGGTGTGTGTGTGTATGGTATGTATGTGGTACATGTATATATGACTGCTGGGTGTGTGGTGTATGGTGTGGTAATGTGTATGTATGCAGTATGTGTGTATATGGCCGCTGTTGTGTGTATGTGTGCTTCTGTGTACAGTTAAGGGTGTTTGTGTCTATGTGGTGGGTATGGTGTATATATGGTATGGGTATATATGGCTGGTGTGTTTGTGGCATGGTGTGTGTCTATGTGTCTATGTCTGATATAAGTGTATGTATGTATGGTGAGTTTCTGCGTGTTGTGTGTGTGGTATGTATGTGTCTGTGGTTGATTTGTATCTATGTATTGTGTGTCTAGTGTGTGATGTCTATGTCTGTGGCTGACACATATGTGTGTGCATGATGTGTATCTATGTGTGGTGTGTGTGGTATGTGTGAAGAAAGACTATTGATTAAACAAGCATATTTTTATACATGTGCTCATCTAATTCACAGCAGTTATACAGCATCCTCTATCATCATCATTCCCACCTAACAGAGAATAAAGTTGAGCTGCCAAGAGGATGAAAAGCTTGCCTGAAGCCTGCACAGTCCTAGAGTCAGGACCTGGTCAGGAGCACATGGCTGCAACCCAAGCTCCTGTCATCAGGCCATTCTGTTACTTTACTCATGTGAGGATTCAAAGAACTCTTGCTGAAGTATTCAGAGCATAACTGATGACAAAGGTGCATAGCACTCCACAGAGAGAGGTGCTACAGTTGCTATGTGGGCCTTAGCCCACTCAGGTACTGAGGGCCTGAGCCAGAGTCCCTCAAGGTCAACTACATGCCCTTTCAAATCTGATATCCCACTTAGGATATTAGTATAGCTATTGGGAGATTTAGCAAAGGCGTAAAGCACTATGGTATAGATCACAAAGATCCCTCACAGCACTTGCAGTGTGCTTCGGCCCTGGAAATTCATTTTGTCAATATGGAGCATGGATGAGATATGCCAGGAACCATTCCAACTGACACACACAGCCTGGGGTCTGGAGACAATGTAGCAGATGTCAGATCTCCATGCTGTGTCCTCGACACAGGTTTAGACCTAAGTGCACACACATTTTGGGCAAGAGAAATTAGTTCTGCTTCTTCCCCAAAGCCCAAAATAGAAAAGTAAAGCAGTAACACTAATAAGCTCAAAACAAGAAGCCTGATGAAAGCAATGACAGTAACAAATCTAGGGAGCTGAGGCAAGACACTCTCCAAAAGAGGAGACAAGGGTGGCCTTCCAGACGAAGTGAGGCACGAGGCTAATCCCAGAGGACTTTTGAGCTTCCGCATCAGATCCCATCCTCCCAGCATAGCGTAGAAGGAGAACGGGCACGGTCGTGTAGAACTGAACTGCAGAGCTCTGAGCTCCAGGCAAGACTAAAGGCAGCACTGTGGTAAATTAAAACAGGAGCAGAGTGCAAGGCTGCGTGCTGAACAGGCGGGATGTCGGCCCTTTTTTCTCACTCCACTCTAAGCATACAGGCTTATAATGCTCAAGGAAAAAAATCGGAGAATTCTTCCTCAGGGAGGGTCATCAGCCTCTGCATAAAGAATTATAGCACTATTTTAAATAAATTGTTTTTAAAGACTTTCGCTATTTTATATCTGCATATCTAGACACTGCTAAAAGCTAAGCTCCTGGAAGGCCAGATTACTAGTACCCATATTTCTAGCCCATTATAAAGAGTTTTGTATAAAATAAGTATTCAGTCAACATTTATAATGTTTAAATTTCAGCCAGAAAATGTTTAGGAATATAATATTATATTATAATTATATATCTATAAATCTATATATAGAGAGAGATTATTATATGTATCTATAAGATATAGAGTTTGATATTTCTGTTATATTTGGTTTTTAATTTTGGTTTTTGTTAATTTGTTTGGGGTTTGTTTTCTTTGGACACAAGAGTCTTTCTCTTTAGCCCAGGCTGACTTCAAATTCACGATCCTCCTGGCTCAGCTTCCCAATTTCAGGATCTCTGACTCTTATTATGGCAAGCATTTTGTCAGCTGAGCTGTCGCCCCAGGCCCTGAAATCTGACAGGTTGTTTGCTTGTATGTTTGTTTCTGGCACAGGAAGGCCAGAGGATACTGAGTGTCCTGCTCTATCATTCTCCATCTTATTCTTTGAGACAAGGTTTCTTACTGAACCTGGAGCTAGGCTGATGCCACCAAGCCCCAGTCATCTGCCTATCTCCACTCCCATTAATAGGCACCTGCATAGCCACACCCAGCTTTTTATGTGAGTGCTGGAACCAGAACTCAGGCTCCCATGCTTGTATTGCAAGCTCTTACGCACTGAGCCATCTCTTCAGCTCCTAAAGTCTGTGTCTTAATGACCAAAGCTATTTGGTCAAAACTTCTTAACTCCAACTAAAACCGAAACCCAAGTCAAAATGGCTCCGAGTATTTGTTGTGCTCACCATAAACATATAAGGGGTTCCTTCCCTGTCCCTCTAGTGTGGCATTTTGAAGCCCACCCTATATTATGATAATGACAGAGTTGATCTTTGTATTAAAGGTAATAACTTGATGATGTGCCCAACCCTCCAAACAAGCCTGTTATATTTTCTGTGGCCATTATAGTAACATTATGTCCACCTAAAATATTTATAAACATAATTTTAATTTGAAACTTTGTTTACATCTTTTAACACTTTCCAATACATTTTCTTTTACAGAGTTCAACCAATTATATTCAATATTATTTATTGAAAAAAAATAAGAATGGTAGTTTAGCACTTAAAAATAACATAGAGGGCTGGAGATGTAGCTTAGTTACTAGAATGCTTGCCTGGCATACACAAAGCTTGGTTCCAATCCTTAGCACTGCATAAAACTGGACATGGTGTTACATGTCTATAATCCCTGCACATGGGAGATAAAAACAGGAGGATCAGAAGTTCCAAATCATCCTCAGATACTGAGTAAGCTTGAGGTCAACCTGGGCTACATGACCCCCAGTCTCAAAAATTCAATAATAATAATGCAGAAAGTTTTCTTATGAAGTAAAAGTTGAAAAATATGCTATTTCACTTATCATTTTTAACATTCCCTAAGAAAAAGAAAAAGTAGCCCAGACTAGATTGATTTTATGCTGTCAGTTCTGGGAAGGTATCTGTGGTTTTCATCATTATTCATTAATATTAGCTGTTGATAAGCATCACTAAGTGATTTGAAGGGCTTAAAGAGCAAGTGGTACCTTGGGAGTTCTCGGCAATGCTGTGCATGTACCAAGTGTTGGCAGCAGTTCAGGAGGAACTGGGTGGCCAAATCACCGACCTTTCCTTTAAGAAAACAGTCAAAGGTTCAGAGGTAGAGTGGTAACAAAGGGAAAGACGGAAACCATGAATCTTTTTTTCCCTCACAGATGACATCAGCTTCAAAACTCTCAAATTTTAATGCAAAGTTAGAAAACGATGATTTTGAAACAGAGTGTATATCCAAGGAAGACAACTGTAGGTGAGTTTCACAGCAGCCTTGCAGGTTAAGTATTCTCCCCTCCACTGCAGAAATGACAAAGTAAGGGCCAGAAAATGGGAACAAAGAACATAGACTAACTATGTCTACCTTTGGCATCCTCTTCTTACATCTCCAACAGCCAATGTGCTGAGACTTTCTTCTCAGTGAGCAGTCAAGTAAAAACAGTCCTCCTGAACTCTACTTCCTTTTCCTGGCTCCCACTGAGGATTCCAACTCTCTAGCAGCCCCTGAGTTAAGGCTGCTCGTAGTTGTACAACTCCCCAAGCCAAGTGCACACTAATGCCTCTTAGAACATCATTCCTCCACCTTTCTATAACAGTCACTGTCCCTGTGAAATCCAGGTCACTTCTGACTCAGTCATCTACCTACCTCCAACACAGACCCATCAAAGTCTTTGGTATAAGAATCACTATGTTCTCCTCTAACTTCTGAAAGAATGATACAGAAAAGAAAATGAGTCTAGAACAAAATTAACTTTTATTTTGTCACTGTGCCTATGGCTTTCAATTATCACCTTGGATACCATTGAGAGCCACCTGCAACTTGGAGGGCTATCAGCTTTGGCACATGAGCAAATGTGCTAATGACTGGGCTTCATATGGGAAGGTGGGAAACTCATGGACTAAAACAAAAGAACCAGAACAAAGCTTCATATGACAGACATAACAAACAAGGCTCCTTTACCGGGACACCAGCTTGAGGCAGCTGATTTGAGTCAAAGGGAGCCAGTGATGATGAGAAATGACCAGGCTGTCCACTTAACAAAGGAGCTATAGGCACTATTTTTCCTTCTGAGGGTGAGCTAACATTTGAGAACTGTCATCAGTCATGGAAGTTTCAAATATATTCTTAAACACGATCACCCTGGCCTTGTTCTTGGTGGGCTACAGCTTAACCCAGGCAATTGCTGATTACTCATCATCCTTCAGGAACCCCCCAGCCTGGTGATTCGGCTTGAGCCCTATGATAAAGGGACTGTAGGTGCTTGAGCTGCTGACAAAGCACAAGAGGTAAAAGAACACACATACCCTCCAGTGGGCAACCTGCCAAGTTCACCCTGTATTACAATCTGGGACGAGATATTTCTCAAATGATCATCACCTCTGCAGGCATGGCTGAGTAAAGTCTGACTCAAAGGTTGAGGCAGTAAAGGAAACAGATACACTACAAAGGCAAAGATGCCAAGCCTTTTATCTCATTTTAGTCATCCATCAGATAGCCATAGGCTCCAGGAAAGAGTAAATGATTTCATCAAACTCGGCCTTCAAATTTAACCCACATGTCAGAGGTATTATCTCTGGCAAGCTAGCGGATACTAATGATGTATTACTTGGCTGTATGACCTCCAGAATTACTGGTTTTCAGGTCAACCAAGAGCAAATTTTGCTCTGCGCTATTATCTGACATCTGAAATGATTACTGAGGGCATTTACAGGTCAAAGTTTTTCCTTAGTAATAATTTTTCTTTGAATTGTTTGTCACTGGCATGGCCATCTCAAACCCAACTACCTTTATCTAGGCTTAGTTCTAGGGTCTCCTAATCTGTGAACACTCTGGCTTTCTGTCTTAATCTGGTGTTTTATGGTGAAGCTGTTGTTAGAAAGCACCAGTGGGACCAGATGAAAACACACATCCTGCTTTTAGCAGGTAGCAGGCTAAGGACCCTGAGCTTACATGCCTTTTGTCTCCTGGGGTGGTCCCTACTTATCTGAAGCAGTACAGTAAATACTAAGGTGTCCACATTTAATGATGTAACATCAGTGAAATTCAAAGGGCTAGGTTCCATCCAGCCCCAACCCCTGCCCCAAACAAGATGTCTTTTGAAAACAGGTATGGTGATGCACACCTCTAATTCCAGCATGTGTGTGGAGGGCGGGAGAATGAGGAGTTCAAGACCAGTCTTAGCTACATAGTGAGCTCAAGACCAACCCGAGTTACATGAGATCTGTCTCAAAAAGCCAAAAACGATGATGCAACAGACCATGTGCTGCCAATTCATGAGTCAGGGAACAGGCAGGGTAGATTATGAGTAACCTGCCAGGCAGCAGCAAGACAGGAAGGAGGCTGTGCAATCAGTAGTACCCTTCCCTGGCCCACAAGTAGTCTCAACTGGAGATTCTCTTTCATGATGGGAAAATTAATTGCTAATAACCTAAAACATGGTTCTCTAGCCACTGTTCATCATCAGAGTCTATGGAAATATCTATTTCTATTTTTCATAAACATCCTTCTGACCAAATTCCTTATAAAACTCCAAATTATATTCTTTAATTCTTGGTTAATATTTTGTCTTATTATTTTATGTGTATGAGTGTATTTCCTGCATGTGTGTAAGTGTACCTGTGTCAATCAATGCCCAAGGAGGCCAGAAGAAATTCCCCTGGAACTGGAATTATGGACAGTTGTTAGCCCCCATGTGGGTGTTAAGAACTGACCCCTAGTCCTCTGCAAGAATATCCAGTGGTCTTAACTGCTAAGCCATCTTACCAATCTTCAAATCTTTAAAAATCTATGTTGTGGAAGGGAGAGGTCATCATGAACTCCCACCCCTAGATAAGGAATTATTATTTTTAATTTTTTGTTTCTGACTTTTAAAATTTTTTGTTGAATTTTAGATCTCCTCCTCTATTGGTGGCTCCCCCACTGTCCCCTCACCCAATTATATATATATATAAAACATATGTCTATGCTGAGATTGTATCTGGCCTAAGTTTGCACAGGACTTGTGCATGCTGTTACCATTGCTGTGTTCATATGTGCAACTGACCAGCTGTCTGGAAGACTGTTTCCTTATGGTCATCCACCACTCTGACTTTTAGAATCTGTCCACCTCTTCCTCCTCAGTGATCCCTGAGCCTTGGGAGGCAGAGGTTTGAAATATGTGTCTTAATGAGAGATAGGCACTGTGAGGCTTCTTGTTCTCTGTACACATTGGCCAGTTGTGGGTTTCTGTCTTAATTGCTATCTAATGCATAAGGAAACTTCTCTCATGAGACTTGAGGGATGCATTCATCTAATGTGTAGAAGTTGCATTGAAGATTGTCACTCAGGGCTAAGTATCTCATAGACACTTATTCTCTGTATTTGACCACTTTGATTGATGGCTTTTTGGGGTCTGTGAAGGCCAACTTCAAGGGTAGAAATGGAGCATCTTGAGGAGCCAGAGACTAAAGATTCATGGGGCCACTGGAAACTGAGATGTGCTTTATTTTCTCCGGGCAATAGCAGACAGGGTGTCAGGAAGGCAGACACTGGGCAAAAGCATAACATATTACATTATCATTTACTTTGGGAGTCCTTGTGCAAGTTATTTTGTACTGACTCATAGGCCTCCAGCTGCCTGGCTTTAGCCATCTTGGCTCATGCTGAATATCCACATCAATGCATAGTATCTAAATACAAGTAAGCTCTCAAGGCCTTGATTCTTTACTGGGAGGGAATATCAGTTTTCTTTAAGGGTGTGATGCCTGGCAGGATGGCCACACTCCATTGGATGACCGCACACCCAGGAGTATATGGATGGCACAAACTGGATTCAGAAGCTTATTTAAAAATAAAGTGAACATATCCCTGGTAGAGGGTGGAGGTGGGTCTGGAAGGAGATTCGGGGAGGATCAGGGGCTATTATGTTAAAAAATATAATTCACACATATTTATATAAAAGTCTCAAAGAATTAACAATTCTTTAAAACTGCATGCTAATTCATTATTCAAAAAAAAATCTTTTTTTGGAAGAGCCAAGAATGGTGGTACATTCTGTAATCCCAGCACTAGGGAGGCAGAACCAGGAGGACTGAAAAGCAGAGGACATCCTGGGTCACACAGTAAGACCCCATCTCAAAGATACAATAACAAAATCAAACTGTCTTATGGCCTTTTGGTGGGGTGAAGAAAAAACTCATGTTATATGCAGACACATTTAAATGGCACTATTGGTTGTCTATACAGCCATCCCATCTTTGCTTAAAACATGTATTCCTATCTTCCTAACTAAACCGTGGGACTTGGTAGAGACTGATCTTATTCCAACTCCAGGAATGGAGTCTAATTACTCTAAATCAATGAAAGTAATCCAATCCCCTCCTTGGCAATTGGTTCAGAATCCAAGCTTAAATCCTTCAATGGATGGCCATGCTTCACTGCCGTTGACTCAAATGAACCCAAGATGAAACTCTGTCCCATCAAGTGATTCCATGACTGAGAAAGCTTTCTCCCTCAACACTGGATGTGAACAAGAAAGTATGTGACCCACATCAACTGAGATCTATCTTTCCACCATAGGGAAGGCCAGCTGAAAGCCAGCAACATTTGTAGGAAGGCAGAGAAAAAAAATCAGAGAAGCTGAGCCAGAGCCTTGATCACATTGTGAGGCATTCTGCTTTCAGACTTCTTGTCCCAAGCTAACAAATACCTTCATCAATAAAGCTAGGCTGAATCTAGGTTTTCACACTCAGAGTGTCTGATTAACACTATGTCATATTAATTTTACTACATTTGTTATTTGGGAGGAATGTGCTTGCACACAACAGCAAGTGTGTAGATAGCAGAGGACAACATGCAGGAGCCACTTTTCTCCTTCTAACACGTGGGTCCTGAGAATCAAACTCAGGCCATCAAGCATGTGCCAATCCACGAACATGAAATTTTATTGTATCTATATTACCAAAAATGTGATGTAATCCCTGAGTACTGAAAGGACTTCTTCACTATCATTCAAAAACTTACCATTAATTCTACCATTATCACTTAGACCTTCAGAAGCCATCATTTTATCAATTCTTAAGTATTTAAAGTATAAATAAGAGGATCATCCAGATAGCTTAGTGGGTAAAAGCGCTTGTAGCACAAGCCTCACAGCTCAAGTTTGATGTCCAGAACCCATATAGAGGTGGAAGGAGGGAACCAACTCCACCAAGTTGCCCTCTGACCTCCACACCCATGCTGTGGCACATGTGTGTGGCATAGGTGCATACACACATATCATAGACACAGACACAATAATAGATAAATAAATAAAATATATGCAAGAATTATACATTATAAGAATTTCCCCCAATCAACTTCATCACCATCACTTTTTACTAATTGCATTGTTTATTTGAATTACTTATTCAAAACAGTATTTGATTATTCAAAATAACATTGCTCAATTTTAATTGAATCCTCCAGCAAGCCAGCATGGAGCTTCTCAGTTTGCATAGTAATTTATCAATACACTCATTATGTATCTCTTATGGAAAGCACATGGATTAAAATGACAGATTTGGTTGAAGTTACGTCTGTTTTTCTTTAGGCAGAACAAAGGAGAAGGTATAAATTAAAGTACAAAAACACTTTTTAACTAAGAAGTTTAAATGCTTTATCATATCATATCGATTATTTTTAACTTTATGAGGCATCTTTACTCTAGGAAAATAAAAATAATGTCTGTCTACAACCCCAGGAGTCACATTTTTATATTCAAGACTGAATGGCTTGGAGTCTGAAACAGCTAATTAGTTGGTTAAAAGTCATAGATGGGTCAATGGAAAAGAATCTTCCAGAACCCCAAGGGCCAAACTCTTTCCCCATCCAGCACAGTTTCTGTGACTTACACTAAAGCATTTTACATTTATAACAAGTAATTAGAAAGATTGCAGTTGCATTTCCGTTGAATTAGTATGCTTTTAGCAGTCACAAACTGACAGCTGGGGCAGAATTTTGCTCTGGTTATACAAGTAATATTTTGGCTAGTATAATGTTTGTGATTTTTGTGATGGTTAATGCTGTTAATGAATTTTAATATCTTTAAGGTAGTTCACCAAAATCTCTACCTCGACCTATCATCTTACACTGTTAGCCTCACATTTTCAATAGGTAGATGTGGGAGCACACATCTTTAATCCCAGCACTTTGGAGGCAGAGTCAGGTGGATCTCTGTGAGATCAAAGTCTGGTCTACATAGTGAGTTCCAAGCCAGCTGGGGCTACAGAGACATTCTGTATAAACAAACAACAAACAAACAAATAAGCCTATTAATGCTGAAGGCCTTTGAGTTTATGATCTGAATCATGTAGATTACGCATCCTATTTCCAACTTACAACATTTTTGCCCATCAACTATAAAACCATTTTCTAGCTTTTAGTGCTCAGGTTCCATCTTATTCTTTCAATGTTCTCATGTAATGTCATTATTGTAAATGTACGTCATTCGCTGTATTCACTCAGAAAATTCTTACTGCTTCTTTTCAGTATGGTCTTGGTACAGCTGATAGCAACAAAACAACAAACAGATTATCCTGCCTTTCAAAGCTAAGATTCGTAGAAAAGACACATGTAAATAAATGTCAACTATGGAGAAAAGATTTCAGGAAGGTGTCTGTGGGGAGAGTACATGTTGAACAGTAGTGTGACTAAAGAGAAGGGTTGAGCCACAGGATTCTTAGGAAAAGAATCAAAAAAGAGACCTACAGAATGGTAAGGAGTGCACACTGTGTAAGATAGATGTAGGAAACTAGATGTAGGAGGAGTGAGCAGGAGTCACTTCATGCCTGATCTTATAGGCCATAGTAAAACTTTGGACTTCTAACAAGTGCGGTAAGAAGCCCTGAAGATTTTATGCAACATGATGTCAATTTATACTTTTAAGAATTGAATCTAGACACTGTATTTAGAATAATGTCTGAAGGGGCAAGACTAGATAAAGAGATGGGAGGTTACTATGACACAGATAAGAGTTTAGTATAGTAGATTCCATAGTAGTAACAGTCCAGGTGTGAGCCATACCTTGGAGTAGCAACTAAGAAATGATCAGACAGAAGACGTATGTTGAAGGCAGCGTTTACAGTATTTGTTAATGGAAGGTTAAAAAGTATATTGATCAGGATTCTTCAGAGAAACTATTAGGAGATATATATAACAACAAGTTGGCTAAATTATAGTTCTACCATCTATGGTCTACAGGCTGAGATCCAACATATTAGTCAGGTTCTCTAGAGGAAGAAAATGAAAAGAATAAATATATGAGTGTAACAGGGTATTTGTTAGATTGGCTTACATGGTCAGAAGTTGAGTGGTCTCACACAGGTCATCTGCAAGCTAGAGAAGCAGGAAAATCAGTAGTTCCTCAGCCTAGAAGCGACAAAATGATCTAATGGGGAAGCCCCAGTATGAGGCTGAAAGCCTGCCAGCTTTCTAGTAATTGTTGAAAATTCATGTCCAAAGGCTGAGAAAGCTGGAGCCTGATGCCCACAGGTGGTGGCCACAGCAGAAATTGCACCCCTAGAGAAAAATGAAGCTTGCACAGGCAAGCCTCTGACTTTCCTTTCTGATCCGTCAGCCTCTCAGCCTATTCGTACCACTCATGTTCGGAATAGGTCTTCCTGACTCCATTCACTGACCCACATGCCAATCACCTGTAGAAACCTCCTCACAGGTACACCCAGAAGTGTGTTTTACTAATTTTCTATGTCTATAATCTAGTCAAGTTGACAACCGAGATTAACCATCATAGCCACAAAAGCCAGTGACATAGTCCTACTTTTGAGTCTGGGGGCTTAAAAACGATGAGAGCCAATGGTATAAATCCCGACACAGGGGCAGGAGACAAATGTCCCAGCTCCAACAGTCAGAGAGAGAGAAAGGTGTACAGAAAAGGCGGGGGCAGACAAAGGAAGGGAGGAGAGGTAAGGAGAGAGAGGGAGAGAATTCTTGCTTCTCCTTTTCATGTTCTATTCAGGCCTTCAACAGGTTGGATAGTGCCTACCCACACTGGAGAACACAGTTTACCTTTCTGCCAAGTTCAGTGCTCATCTCATCTAGAAACAGACTTAGAGACATTCCCTGTATCCCAGTCAATCTGGGATGTATAAAATTAACCATCACGGAGATTAAAAGATGAGGGGTGGGGTAGGGTGTTTTGGTTGGGAAAAATTTCAGTTTTGTCAGTTCCTAAAGTAAAGAGATCTGGAGAGAAGGTTGTAGAATATAATCATGAGTTAAATTTCATTCAAGGAAATTGTGAAATGCTTATTTGACACCTAAATGGAAATAGTTCATAAGCAATTGTATACTTCCAGAATTCAAGACACAACAAGAGTTATAGGTATATATTTGGGCATATAAATAAATACATGCTATATGTCATGAGTCAGGAAACACTGAGAGAGCAAGAACACACAGAAAAGAGGTCTAAGAACTGAATAACAGGATCATGACACCAGCTAGCTTTAAAATGCACCCCTAGAGGCCAATCAAGCTTATACATGAAGGGGCCTTACCGTTAATTTCAATAAATAATAACTCAGTTCAATATGGATGTATTTGTGGCAAAGAACAAGAAAAGGAAGTCTGATTTTTAGACCAGTTCTGAGCTAACAAATTAAAGTCTTTATATGGGTGGTGTGTGTGGTTGTGGGCAGATTCTGAACTAAATAAGATTTTATACAGATCTGTGATTCTAGGGGAAATGAAAAGACAAGGCTAAATAGCAACTGGGATTCTTTTTGTAGATCTGACCTTTATGGTTCTATTTATAAGTTCTACTATTTCATTACTTCCTATGAGTTCCTTTAAGTAGTCTTTGCTGTCTTTTGACTTCTACTTCTCTCCATTATGGGAAAATAATTGTCAAGTCATGCGGGCAATGGTGGGTGTCTTTTTTTCATTAATCTCACAATAGCAAGTCCTGCATCCACATTCCAGCAGCAATCAACTTGGAACAATACTCACCTTTCTCCAAAGTTTGCTCTGGACATTTTGTGACCTGAGTACAATTTTTTTTAACTAATGTAAGACTACCAAAAAAAAAAAAAAAGATAGATTCATCTATACCACATTGACCCAGAAAAATAAAACTCTGCAGTAAACATCATGTTAGATAAATCTGATGTGACAAGCATTTTTGCAGCAGTGGCTATTTTTCTCAAGGGGATTTAGTGATATATGAAGACTAATATGCTCATGGGATCAAGACTACACATCTTCTATTGCCAGGATCACCGGACACAATCCAAAATCAATTTTCTCCTCTTTCTGAAGTTAGTTCCAATCTGTCAAAATCCATCCACTTTGGCCTCATCTCTAGCTATATTCATTTTTCCATCATATTATTTAATGACTACCATTGCAAATCATAGAAATGAAGATTCAGTGAAGGATACAATGTTCCTGAAAGATAATTCAGTATTATCCATTTTGATACTGCCTTGCTGAAAGCTCGTGAGCTTATTCCCAGGAACAACTCTTTAGTTATCTTTTATAAAGTAATGCCCAAAGGAGATTTCAAGGACAAAAGAATTACAAAGACCTACAAATGAAGCAAAAAAAGGCAAAGCTGAAGTTAATAAAGCTTTTTCCCCTTAAATCTGCTTAGTATTATGTCTCTGGACTATATTAGGGATATCTGATGACTTATCCCAGTTCCCAATAAGGACTTAAAGGATAAACGCTGTGGAGGAAATAGAATGATTTACTCTGAAAGCCCTAGTTCTGTTCTGCTTGTGTTCTGGAAAATGCGAGACCTGGCAAAAGGTCACTTTAAATGTAGCACCAGGATGTAGCAAGACTGACTTCCTATTTCTCTTTTTTTATTGATTTTTTGTGCATTTCACATAAAACATCTTATTCTTTAGGCCTCCTCTTCTCTCTGCAACTCCCATAGTCACACCACAAAATTTCATGAATTCTGCCACACATGTTAAGGCCTATCATGTTAAGTTTGTGTGCCCAAGTGTGAGTCTTCCCACTGGAGCCAGGCCAACCTATCAAGCACCACTTCCTTAAAGAAGACCAACTCTCCTTCACACAGCAGTGACCAGTTGCCAATGACTTCTTACTCATTTTCCCAGTTCCAAGCTAGGTCTTTGTCTGGTTTAAGTTTTCATGGGTCTTGCACATGCTGTCATCATTGCTGTAAACTCACACGAGCAACTTCCCAGTCTCCTGGGAAACTGTTTCTTTGTGGTCATCTGCCACCCTGGTCTCTTATAGTCTTTCTGACCCTCTTCCACAAAGTCCCTAAGCTCTGGGTGGCAAAGGGTGGGGGGGTTTAATATAGAAGTCCTATCCAGGGACATGCACCCTGCAGTCTCTTATTCTCTACATTTTGGACCGTTATAGCTTTCTGTGTTAACTGCTCTCTGTTGCATGAGGAAGATTTTCTGGTGAGGGTTGAGAGATGCTTTAATATTTTCTCTGCCTCCTGTTCTACTACATTCCTTGAACCTGAGGTGTAGAGATTGCAAAGGAGACGTGTTATTTAGGGCTCTGTGTGTGACCAGTTGTGGGACTTTGTGATAGCCTCCATCTATTGCGAAAAGAAGCTTCTTTGATGAATGGTGAGGGTATAATTGTCTGTAAATATAAGAATACATATTTAGCATACAGCAAGAAATAATGTTTGTCTAGGGATTTGACAAATGTAGGTTTTTCTCTAGGATCTATGACCTCTCTAGTCATGTGTATTTGGTTATGTTAAATTACCATTCATGAGTTCCCACCCATTAACCTGCTTTAAGTCCAACTAGATAGTTGTTAATTACCCCCTAGATATCAGTGCAGCTACTACATCAATAGCTGTAGCTTACTGTGCCAGTCATTGTTGTGGTAACTAGGCTTTACAGATGGATTGGACCATTGACTGATTTTCTCTTTTAGCAGCTTATAATAGTATCCTCTAGAACTATGAGGCTTCCAGGTCAGTTCCACCACAATTGTTCCATCCAAGTCCTGTGTCAGAAGTATTCCCTTTCTTCAGAAATAGGATCTTACCTTTGTGTTCTAGAAGATAATTAAGGCTGTGGCAATAGCTGGGATTACTTGGGGAGTCTTTTGGACTATGACCCTGACCAACAACAAAGGGCAGTTTCTCCTATATGGCACTAGGATTCTTGCTATATAGCCTTCAGCATTTTAAACCTGACTTCCTAGTTTTTAAAGCCCCATGGGGGAGTGGTGAGGATGAATATGATCAAAATAATTGTATTAATTTCTTAAAGAGTTTTTTAAAATATTTTTTAAATCCCCAGGTTAAAAAGTCTCTGTACCAGACCCATGAATTTAATCACTTAAGAGTGAGAGATTTAAAAGGTAACAACTGGTTGAGAAGGACAATGTCAAAATAAACATCACAAAGCCATAAAAGCCAGGCGTGTGTGCCTGCTACAATGCTGATATTCTAGATGGTGAATACAAGACAGGAGTCTTTCTTAGCTATAAAGGATCAGGGATAGTTTTGTGGGAAGAAATCAGATTTTTAGCCAGATTTTGAAATACCAGGAAAGTCAGAAACCTTAGGATTTTGAGAGCACCGTCTGCATGCTGTCACTTCTAAGACCTAAGTGGATTTGACATTTGCTCCCTAACTCGATCTCTGTTGTCAGTACCAAAGCTTCATTTCTGCGCCTACCTTGCCATGTCCAGTCCACTAATTGTGTTGGCCAACTTTCCTGGAACATGCCGAGCACCTTCCACCTCACTGCCCTTTTCTCTTGTTCTTACAGCTTTAGAATGTCTGGCACATAGCAGCTGACCCCTAAATGTATGCTCAGTTCGTTTGTTTTTCCTATTCTTTTTCATAAGTTCCGTGTTTGTTTTATTTCTCACAGTATTCCCAGAAGCCAGCACAGCATGTAGCATACCGTTTAGGTGCCACAAAAGGCTATTTAAGAAACAATGAGGGAGGGAAGAAAGAACAAGAGGGAAGGAGGAAGGGGGTGGCCGGATCTGCTACTGTGTTTGCTTTATTAACATATATCCTTTTCATTATTATCATAATTCTTAGTTCCCTTTGAAACAATCATGCAATGAAGGTGAGTCTAGCATTAGAATTGTTTTATAGCTATTTGACTAAATGTGCTGTTTCGAACAATAATAAATATTAATAAAAATTTAACATTGCACCTAAGCATTACCACTAATGTCTGCTGTGTTCCTGAATGCTAGTTAATATACACATACATATTTCTAGTCATCCTAAAGAATCTTTTGCATGGATATTAAAAAGACTAGTTACATGAAAGAAATTATTAGTAGTACCCACATAAGACAGTCTGGATCCTGTAAAATAATTGTGTATGCTCAGAGAAACACCATGTTCCTGATGCTAGAGGCAATATTCCTTTGGTGACACTAGGAAAATGAACTGCACGTTAATCACACCAAGACATATATCATTATCTGGGAGGTTAACAAACACCCTTGAGGCAATTTATTTTCTTTTCCTTTTTTTTCCTCTTTACAGAACTTTATTTTTCTGTTTCTTTTTTACTGAATTTTTGTGCATTTCATACAAAACATCTTAATCATTTTATACACCCTCTTCTGTCCATACCCTTCCAGAGCCCTGCCCACACACTGGATTTTCATGTATTCTGTCATATATGTTAAGGCTTATTGAATCAAGCTAGTGTACCCCAGATGTCCCTCAGCACAAGTTAATCTAACTGGGACTAACTATTAGTCAGCCTATCTAGAGTCACTCCCTTAAAGAAAATCAGCTATCCCTCACCTAGCAGTAAACAGCTGCCAATAGTTCTTCGGTTAAAGTTGGAGCCTGCTGTCTATTTCCCCAGTTCTATAGTGAGTTTTTGTCTGCTGGAGTTTGCATGGGTTTTATGCATGCTGACGCTATTGCTGTAGGTTCATATGAGCAAGGTCCCAGGAGCTTGTATACTCCAGAGTAAACCAATAAATAATAATGCATTATGAAAAGAACATTGCTTTTTAACTCTTTCTGGTAAATTATTCTTTCCTTCCCATTTTTATTTTTTTAAAAGCTTCTGTTAAATAACACTTCTTAAGCACAGAAATGCACATGGCACTTGAACAAAGTTAGAAACAAAAGCATACTTTGTTAATCCATTAGGAACAGTAGTACAATATAAAATAGTGTAAACATAGGCAACAGAATGAGGGGGCATTGTTGCTGGAAAACAGGATAGTCACGAAGACCTCCTTTACATAAGACATTTGAAACATATCATATAACCTGTGGACTGCACATAGGATCTGCAAAGTGTAAATATCATCACCACAATAAACATTTTGATCCCATAAAAAACTCCGTCACCTAACTCAAAAGTAGAAAAAGAATTTCTACTTTAAGATGAAAGTAAATGAAATTTTAATAAAGGAAATTGGAGCTAAAACAGCTTAAAATAAACCCATAATTTTTTTTTCACAGCCTTTAAGAGACAAGATTTCTCCAAGCATAGCACACTTTCATCCTGGGACTCATTTCTCTAAGATGATATCTAATCTTAGTAATTCCTTTGCCAGATGTGGGCCTTCATGCCTGTGACCAGCACTTTGAAAGCTTAGACGAGGAACATGAACTCAAGGGCACTTGTCTTTTAAAGACTCTGTCTTTAAAAAAGGCGGGGGGGCTAGAGAGATGGCTCAGCAGTTAAGAATGCTTCAGCTCTTCCAGGGGACCTAAGTTAGATTCTCGGCACCCATGTCAGATAGCTTACAACCACCTGTAACTCCAGCTCCAGGGAATTCATGTCCTCTGCTGGCCTCTACAGGCACACACACACACACACGCACACACACACACACACAATACACTCAAAAAATATATAAAAAATAAAAATGATTAAAATTTTAATTCTTTTTACTGTCAGTTTTTATGATTAATTTAATTTAATTGATCATTTCTTGAGATATTAATAATATACACCTTCTAACCATCTTTATTCTTTGCTTTTCTCACTAATCACCAAAAATTACTTGATGGGGACTGGAGAGGTGGCTAAGTAGTTAAGAGCACTTGCTTCTCTTAGAGAGAACCAAGTTTTCATTCCTAGTACCCACATTGGGTAACTTACGACTGCCTGTTCCAGCTGGTCTGACATCTTTTTCTGAACTCTGTAGATGCTACAAGCATGTAGTGCACATACAAACACACAGGCAAAACACACAAATAAAATAAAAAAATAACTAAATCTAAAAATTGTTTTTAAAAAGTAATATAATGTACATGATTTTTAAAATTTAGTGGTTTACAAATTAAGCTTTTTATACTAACCTTAATAAGTTTCTTCCAAGTACAGAGAAAATTAGAAAATCTTAAAAAGCCCAAAATAGCTTCATAATTCTGCCATCAAAGGTTAATCGCTGGTAGTGTCTCTGCATTTCTTTTCTATTTAAGGTACTTCAAGCAGTCATTCATGAAGTTTATCAATAAGTATTTACTAATTGCCTAATATGTGCTAGCCATTATTCTAAGTACTAGAAAAACCATAAGGAACAGAACAAAGATGATTGTTTCCAAGGAAGTAGCAATGGCAATCAATAATAAATAAGTTCATAATATGAAAGAGGGGTCTTTAAACTAACTTGTTTCATTTACAGCAATGGGGAATGCTGGAAAAGGAGGACACCGGAGGGAATCAAGAGTCTGGTTTGACACATGTTCAGTTTACAAGAGACATTGGTTGTCAGATACTACATTAATAATACTACATTATTTCTAATGGCTCCTGATCTGCTACCTCCATTTGACATTTCATGAGTATTTTTCCATTCAAAAATATACATTTCTAGACAGATGTGATGGCTCATGTCTATAATTTCAGCACTCAAGAGGCTGAAGCAGGAGGACTGCCATGAGTTCAAAAGTAGCCTGGGTACAGAGTGAGACCCTATTTCAAAAAACCAAAAACAAGAACAAAGCAAAAATACATGTGTCTATACAGTGATTACAAAAATAGAAACTTAGCTAGAAACCCACAAAACCAACTTAACTGATTACCTATTGCTAAATATTCATTTACTTTGTAGAATTATAAATAACCATCAGCAAAAATTCTCATACATATTCATTAAAATTCCTGATTATTTTATTATAGTAATTCCTAAATGTGGAAATACTTGATCAAAGCATATGTACATTTTAATACTTTTGATTAATACTGCCAATGTTTTCCTCTAGAAAGATTATACTAATTTTCATTTTAATTTGCCACTTGATACTCTTTTTCTTTTATAGATGGTAAAGAATTTCTTTGTTGTCTTTAATATAATATAAAAATTGTGGCTAACATTTCTTGAGAAATTACTAATAGCAAATCGGATGTTACATACAAATATTATCTAAAACCTTCCAATTCTATTTGAAACTTAAAAAATTAAAGCTTGTAAAGAACCAATTAAATTTCCAAGTATCTCTCAGATACCAAGTCTGAACAAAGGTGTGGATCTAAGTCATCCACATTTCATAACCTCTTCTTACTAAATCACAACACTATAAGTCATTTAATGAACTGAGAACTGATTAACAAGTAGTGTTTGGTAGCTACACTGCTCTATATTTGTCATGTGTTTGCTGGTTATTTATATTTAAGGCTATCAATTCATTCACATATCTGTTCTACACCATGAATGCCATGATAGACTTTAAGAGCATAAGGTTCAGTGAAAACAGACATCTCGTCTCATGGATAACAGAGCAGGAAAAGTTGCAAACTCAGGTTTGAGGGACATTGTGTTGTTCTGACCAGGATACACTAAGGGCAGGATGTGGCTTAACATAGAAGCTTGAGAAGTCTTCCAGCTCCTCTGCCTGGCAGGGCTTCTACCTGTATCACCCATATGAATCAATGGCCCAGGGCACATGTCTGTGTGAGCAGGGAAGGCACTAAGACAACTTTTGTCCTTTTCAGATGAGAGCCTTATTTCAACAGGTTCCTTCCCTAGGGGAATCTTGAACTTCTACAGCCTAAAAGAGCAGCATCTCACAGAGAGGGAAGCACTGTCTCCAAATCAGTAAGCTTATAAGTAAAATTGCCTTTGATCAAATCCGTCATCAGATAAGCAGTTAAGAAAGATTTCTTGAAAAACAAGAATGGAAAAATCTTGGCCAATCCTATGACGAGAAGACAGAAGATTTCAGCTGAACAGACAACTGAAAAGAACACTGACACCAGAGCAGACCTGAGACAACCGCAACCCTCCAACACACTGATGCACTTTCATGCCAGCTGCTCATGTAAGAAGCTAGAGTTTTTGCCAGATCACTGTCCCCTGTGTATTTTCTCTATTATCATTTAGCTAATGTAGATTCATATTAAGTAATCTCATTCTTTAAAAATAGAGATTCAATCATTCTTGTCCAATGCTTTGTTGTCTTCCTACAGTTCAAGCCAACGACCCTGCCAAAGGTGTTATTTTGCATGGATCCCCGAACAATTAGAAATTTTGGCCCCAGAATGAACACAACCAGATACATAGCCTGTCTCATGGAACACAGGCTTATTTTTCCTGGGCCTGTTCCATTATTCTTTCATAGTCATTATCTCATTCTTTCTTACAATAGACATGACTATTGAAAAAACAGACTCAAAATGAATGGTCTATTTAAGAATGTACAACTAGTAAGACCTATGACTCTGGTTCCTATTCAACTGCAAACTCAGTTGTTTTTCATTTCATCAGACTTTCATGTATTATCATTCCTTTGAAGTATATCTTTTGAATTATATATGTATGTATGTATAATTCAGTTCAATAAGTTTATCGTGAAACTTGCTTTTCATAGTGGAAGAACCACAGTTGATGATGAAGGGTCTAAAATCCCTGTGGCTTTGAGAACCTTGTTTACTCCTCATTGATCGCCATGACAATGCTACCATAAATAACCTCAGATAGATTGCTGTGTATAATCACAGAAGACATCCATATGCATGAGTCACCTGTCAGCTCTCCAATCCCATCATTTCCAGTACCTGTCAACATGTCATCAAGTACTCTCAGTTGTGATACAAACTAAACTTACTCTCTCAGGAAGCTGAAAATAGTGCAGTCATACAAGGATTTGCGGTTAAAGGAAACACGATAATTAATGTCCACTATTTAGGAAGACTGTGTATAGATTGTCCAGGTCATTCAGAGTTGTTCTTTTCCCACCCCCATGACATAAAGATCTAGTCCCAAGATTAGAAATTCAGATCTAGTTTTTATTTGTGGGTTAATGATACTCATGGGCTCACTTCACATGAACCAATACATAGACCTCTCTCCTGGAGCCTTCTAGGTCACATCGACAAAGAGCAACTTGCCCTCAACTCTGCACAACCACTACTTACTCTGATACTTACGTATCCACCATAGTAATTTATCAGGAAAGGCTTTGGTCATGTGAACAGGATGAGTTGTGATACTCTGAGTGACCAGAAAGATAGCTGAACTGAGGATTTCACTGATTCTATTGAGGATTCCATATGAGGCCAGAAAGAAATCTAGAATTAACAAGAAGAGCCAGCCTTCTAGTAACAAGCTAAGCAGGAGATAATGACACCTAGAAACGGGGGAAATGGAATTCCAGCATGTGAGAAACAGCAATCAGTCAATAACAGTGAAAGAAATACAGGAAAGCACTAATCCACTTTGTAAGTGGATCCACAGGTAGGAGGGGAAAAGCAGTAGAGGTCACAGCAAGTAAAAGACCCACATCTGGGAAGACAAGTGAGTCAGCTCAAGGCATGAAGTTAAAGTACCGTGATATAAATCTGACTCTGATACAAGCTTCATCTCATCCAAGAACCTGCAGCTACTAACTGCGAAGTCTCAGTACCCAGCTGTAGTGATAAGTGGATTCACCTGTCTTAGAGACAGCTTCTGGTGGTTCTGAAAAACCAAAGCCAAAAATAAAGATTGGGTTTGCATTTTTAACTAGTAAATATATGTAAATAAATGCGAAGTGCCATTTAAACATTTTAAAGGCTAGTGACAAATCTGTACCCCTAAGTCTATTTCACCCATTCTCTAGAGAATAGATACTATAGATAACAACAATAATAATTTACAGTAATAACAGTAAGGTCTCACATTGTTATGCACCACACACTTTCAATGGGTAATAAGGAAATATCAGTAACAACAGAATG
The DNA here is from genome assembly GCA_035773235.1 of Eospalax fontanierii. Classification (NCBI taxonomy): domain Eukaryota; kingdom Metazoa; phylum Chordata; class Mammalia; order Rodentia; family Spalacidae; genus Eospalax; species Eospalax fontanierii. The sequence goes on along the minus strand of CM069536.1, from coordinate 22,084,634 downwards.
AACACTTGCATTGAACACTTGTTAGTTGCTAGCCACCAGTCTCTATTTCTAGGTGCTTTGTCTGCAAAGCTCTTTTATTGTTCTCAACAGTTCTCAGCAATATTATTACAATAGCCCTCACTTGCCCCCAGTTTTTCTTTTGTTTTTGCTTACCCACAATCATAGTCCTTGATCCAAAAGCATAAAATGAAAATTTCAGGAAATATACAATTCATAAGCATAATGAACTCTCCAACTGTCTCATGCCATAGTGCTTAAGGCATGAATCAGTCCATTGTCCAGCTTACCCAGACACATATCCATTAGTCACTTAGTAGCCATTCTGTTAATCAGCTCCATGGGGATTACAATGTTTGCATTCAGGTAAAAAGGTCCAGTGCTACATCACCAATGCGTACACGTTCGCTTCATCCCATCCACTTGGGCTTTTAACCATCTCGTATCATCACACGAATGACATATGATATGTAGTACTGATATTTTGAGAAAAACATTCATGTAAGTAATATGAGTTGATAATTGTTGTATTAGTTAGTCAAGGTTCAATATATCTATTCCTATAGCTTGTTTAAAAACTAAAATTCATCACTGGTGTACATGCATGAGAAAAACATAGAGGATTCAGTACTAGGCATGTTTTCAGGCATTCCTTGGAGGTCTAGATAAGAGGGGATCTGCACTTTATAAAGGCGGCACAAAGACATCCCCAACTTCAAGGCCACACAACCAATGAATATAAATTTAAATGCATATTTTCCAGCCCCCATGCCCAAAAGCAAAGATGAACATGACACCAGATTTTAGGATGAACCGAGGGAAAGAAAAATATTCACCCCACAGTCAAAATTCAATTTTGATTTTACCTAGTAAAAAACCTAAAGCACTCATCTTTTCTTATCATCTCCATGTGCTATAGAGGACTGTCCTTCAACAGACAGATGCAGTTTTCCCAAGCCGAGTTGTGTCTGCTTGCCTAGGCTCTTCCTAGCTTATTCACTATCAAACTCCAAAAGGAGAGAAGGGTAGAGAAAGTCACGGGACCCTTGCTGGAGAGTCCAGACATACCTCCCAACCAATGAGTCAGCCCCAGTTGCAAGTGGCCTCGGGCATGGGATAAGAGTGTATAAGATGGGGAAACCTAGGAGACGCACTCCCACCCTTTCATGTAGCTATGGGGAAGCCAGCATCCATGCTTCGATGAAACCTTTCTGATGCAGTCATAGGTGGGGAGCTCCTGCACTCCTGTATATAAACCTTCACCCAGTGCTCGGTAAGTAAGCCCAATAAACTCACTGGTTCCCCAGACTACAGTCTGATGAAATCATACCTCAGTTTGTAGTTGGGACCAAAGGAGGAGGAGCAGACATTGTTTATTCCTCCACATGAGGGATTTTTAGCAATACCACGATACATGGAAATGGTCCCATGAAAATAAAAAAGTGGAGAGTGATAAGGAATTGACAAATTGAAGCCTACTTAGTGCCAGGCTTATTGTCAATATTTGATTTGTTCAAGTCTCTCTAAAACCAAGAAGAAGAAGATCTGAATTTTAACAATTCTTGCTGCATAATCAGAAAGCAAACACCAAACCACACTAGATAGTCATACAAAGAAAGATGGGTCTCAGAGTTGGAGTAGGTCAGAAATGGAGTGTGGCAGTTTCAATGAACACTATATGAATGAGTCCTATGGCAGAGGTCTACATACACAGCCCTCACTAAAGGGCACAGGAGTAAATAGACAGGTACTTTGGCTCAAACTTTGCTTTCCACCATTTCTATGCAAAGTTTGCTTAATACTATTCAACCAGTGACAAATACCTGAGGACAGTAACTCCTTGTCCAGAATCAGATATTGAAAATTGTACTAGAAAATATGCTGAAGAAATAATGAGGCATGAATCTTATCATTGGGTGAGAACAGAGCATGGCTAGGCAGCTTCTCCACTCAGTCCACCTACTCTAACCTTTCTCACGAGGACATCTCACACAGGAAGAAGGGACAAAAAAGTAGCCAATTAAATATCTGTCACTACTTTCCCTTTGGTGTTTCATTTGAAACTACCTTGCTTCATCCTAAGTGAGAGTGAATTATTAAAAAATGAGCGGGCTGCACCATACATGACTTTGGCCTAGCCCACATAACACTCATCAGCCAACACTTCAACAGGGAAGTCTGTTGCTTCTGCAAGCTGGAAAAAGAACATTTCCTGATGGTTCTGTATGGCTGCCTGTATGAGCACTCCGTTCACCGATACGAAGAAAAGCAATGAGTGTCACCAGCTGGGTGGTGCTGTGAGCAGTAACCTCAGGCCAATTTTTCAAATACTGCTAACCCAAAGGAGCCAAAAACACATAATGAAATGTGGTGTCTACACTGCAATAGACCTTTTCTGTCAGTAAACATGGGCAATGCTTCTTGTTTTCATATGGAAACCTAATACTATAGAAGGACCTTAAAATATATATATACTCTATATACATATATACAATATAAAGTGTTAAAATATAGTTACTCTATAATGAGGGTTCAATGGCCCTACCAGATACTACTGGATAGCAAATAAAAAACCCAATGCCAAGGACTGACTCCCTCTTTTGGAGTTGTTAATAGCAGGGGGAGGGGTTCCATAGACCCTCAAACAATACTGATTATTGCTTTTGCTCTTGGTTACCTGCCGGGACTGGACAGTAAGACCCTATTACTGAAAGCATTTTATATATATATATATATATCACTGATAGAACAAACAGGGAATTCAAGCTGATACTGACCTCAAAGGCTTCACTTCTACCGGCTAGATGTCATAGCACTAAAGGTACTATACATACTCCTGGAAAAGATAAGTAATCATCACGTTTACCCAGCTGTGAAACCTCTGAGCTGTAACAACCGGCCTGGCAAGATCCACCCACAGGTGCAATAGTGGTACAGATGCTATGGCAGTAGCTAATCACTGTTGGATTACATTTAATGCCTGCTTCACAAGATGGGGCCCATACCTGTCACTATTATGAGGGCCCAAAACCTATGACTATTTAGGTTACTTAGGGAGAACCTAATATTGTGACTCTGCTAAATTGACATAATATTGAACTAACAGTTTATTCAGCTTCTAAAAAGCAATAGTATTCTGCTATTATCCCACTAAAATAAAATTTTTATATTCTTTAAAACAGTTCTGCATCCAAATATAATCATTTTAAAACTATAAAATTCCACATCCAGTGATATCATTATTTTCTTATGTAAAATAGGTAGCAACTGTTCAACTTTCTGAGTGAAATATAGAAATGAATGACTTTCAGATTTGTTATTCTACAGTACTGGGATGTTCTTGAGACAGTCAAAGCTATAACTAATCTCAAAGTCAGTTTAAAAGCAATAAAGCATCTAATAGAGTTGCAAGGTACTCAGGTTCAGGTTATGTCCTTCAGACCAAACCAATTATGTACAAACTACAGTATGATTGTGAGGTCTGTGACAGCCACTGGTGACTCACACAGCTCCTTGCACAATTTCATCAATCAATGTAGCTAAACACTCAATGACAAAACACATCACTAATACCCAGGACTTGAGATTTAATCAATACAAGATAGAAGCTAGGTTTATTACTTTTCAAAGTAGCTAGGTTTAAATGGATTACAGAATTTTTTTATGTTCTTTTGTAAGAGGAAGGAGAAGACGCCCTTAACAAATGGAATAAAACACAGCCTCTCTCAACTGAAGGCTAGTTCTAAGAGATAAAGTTTGCCAAAAAATGTAAGCCTAGATAGACCAGCACTCACTGGCAAGGAATGTAGGTGGTATGAGTTCTATTTGATTAAGATTCCAAGCTGACCAGTCATCTGTGCACACAAACAACTTGACTGATTTAAAATGCTCCCTAAAGGGCTATATAATTGTCAAGAGTTTTAGTATGGGCTTATAATCATCTCCCAACTTATTTTGTAAAGAATTATTTACTAGCAGATCAACAACTGGGTTTTTAAATTTTAATCTATCAACTGCTTTCAAACTTGTGTTTGATTGTATTTAACCTACATTATATTTGCAGAGAACTAAGGCAGAAGAAAGCTTAGAAGCTGTGTTGTAAAGAGCAACAGACTGGAATTGTGATGATTTAGACAAGCCGAAAAATAACCTTTCTGGGAGCAGAGTGTGGCAGTGTTCCCACAGCCTCCATGTGAAAAAGATTCATATTCTGCACATCACCTTCCCACACGAATAAGGAGATATGTGTGTCCGTGTGTGTGTGTGTGTATGTGTGTATGCACGTGTTAATGCACATATGCGTATGTATACAGATGAAACGTAAGTATAAAAATGACAAAATTTATATTTTTATAAAATTTATAGTGTTTTGTTGCTTTGTAATTGCAATGGGTAAACGTTGAATCACAAACACTAATACCAAATAACATTAATTTACATTGTGAGCTACAAATTACTGAAAACATACACATAATCTCACATAACATCATCAGAAATAATATTAGCTCTGATCTCAGCAGAAGAAACTAAGGTTCAAAAAATTAAGGGACTTGCCCAAGGTCATGCAGTCAGTACGAAATTAGCCAGAGCTTTACTACTAAATCTTTTCAATTTGGCATGTTTTCTAGTGTACATCTGTTTCTTACATCTATCTGTGACTACTCAACCACATTTATACTCTATGAATCCACTTAACAAACATTTTTTGAGCATCTACTAAGTTATTAGTACAGTGTTACATGTTGGACATTTAAAGATGAATCAGATGCCCTCACCATTATCAAAAGAGTAGATTTTTTATTTATTGTTTTCCAGGCACTGTTCTAAACATTTAAAGTACTAACTCAGTCTCATAAATATTGCCTTTTTTCATTTGAAGACTTGAAGGCTACACCGTACCACAGATTAAAAAGTAGTAAAAATAATAGCTTGCTAGGGCAACATTAGATTTTCGGCAGAGTTGGTGTCATTTCCGCTGGGACCTCAGAGATGAACAGGACTGTGAAAGTGGAAAAGAAAGCAAACATCTCCTTCCTAAAGGTATACCATGAATAAAGACCAAAAGGCTGAGAAGCCCCTTAGGTGTATTACATGCTGTTTGGCCTCCTGATCTTTCTGTTGCTTCCCTTATCAACCTAATGTACAGTCAAGGCTTAGGGATTAACTAATTGGGAAGAATAAGGAAATTAAGAGTGACTCTAAATTATTTGAATGAGACAGGAAGGATGGAGCTAAGTGAAATGGAAGATGGTGGGTATTGCTCTAAGAAGAGGACAAAAGAAACTGTAAAGGTTTGTGCATATATGTCCAGTCAAAGTTGTGTGTCCTGCACAAGCAAGAAGGTGAGTCTTTTGTCTAATTTGCATAAAAACAAATGTTATGGAAACTCCTAACCAAATCAAGCTTGTTTTCAGGCATGTTAATGGATTTAATCGGCAGCCATATAATTTGTGAAGTAAGTAGTTGAATAAATAAATCTGGACAACCTTGAACAGTTCCAGAAAGAAATATAATTGAGAAGTTGCCAGTTTAATTCAACTATGTAAAGCCAAAAGACTGGATGAACTCATCAGTGGAGAAGGAACTCCAGGGCCTGAGGGCTAGTGTACCCAGTGTCGAGGGGAAGCCAGCAAAGCCAACCAAGAAAGAATGGCTTGTGAAATAGGGAATTCAGAACTTATCACAGAGAATAAAAGGAGAGAAGTAAAGTCAAATTCAGGTAATAAATTGGGTAAGATAACAACTAAGAGTGATTTCTGGAGCAATCATTAGCAACTTAACAAGAGTAGTTCTGATGAAATCATAAGAGAGAAAAGCTGAGCAGTGTTTAAGAGAGAATAAGGGGTAAGTTGGAGACAATAAGAAGACAAGTCTGACAGTTTGGCAGTAAAGGGCAATGGGGAAATGGAATAGTTGATGGTCGTTATATATACTGGTATTTGTATGTTTTAAGTCAGAAGCCATACCTGCATGCCTGGATGCCAGTAAGAATGATTCCATAGCAAGGAGAAATGGTAAGAGAAGAGAGAATCAATGGAGCAATGTCCTTGGGTCGATATTAAAGATCTAGAACACAAAGAGACAACTGACCTCACCTATGAGTAAAGACAGTTCTTCCATAATGAGACAAAAGGCAAAGACATGCTGAGCCAGGGAGGCAGAAGAAGTGGTGAGGAGAATTGTGGCAAGTCAGTTCTTACCTATTTTTTCAGAGAAATGGAGAGAAAGACTGCAATTCTTTAAGAATGGTTGGCAAAAAAATTAATGTCTGACAAACACAGGAAAAAAGAGTTGCCAAAGATGTGGAACAACAGATGCACTCATACACAACTGCTGAACATGAGAATTGGTAAAAATATCCGAAAAATAATGGCTGTGGTGATGGTAAAGATGTGCATATCCCAAGACCCAACACCACCATCTCTAGGTATTTACAATAGAAACTCTGAGTATGGGCTTCATAGGATTAGTCATGACACGATTGCTCTGACTCTGACAGCAGTTGGTTAAAAATTAGTAACAAAATAATCTCTGCAAGGTCTGAATAAGAAAGAAAATGCAAAATGGTATTTACCACTAGGAGAAAAGGAACAGGGAGGGAATGATCACGAATGGCCATTCTGGAAGTCTCTGAAATACTAGCATGTCCTTACACTGGATAATGTGTTAAACTATACAAATGTATTTTATTCACTTTTCTTTAACATTTTAATGTTCAATTTCAACATGAGATCTGTTTTCAGTCCCTCAGTCTTATGGCTTTAGGTTAATCCAGTCATTTTTGATTTAGAACTGTCTGGATGAATAAATTCCATCAACTCAAGATTCTTCCGCCCTCCTCGGAAGATGACTTAATTTCCTGGAGGGAGGAGAAGGGGCGGGGTGCTGGGTAATGTGAAATCCTAGCAACTGAAGAAGGTTAAATGGTCCACAAGCAATTTCTGCAATCACTAGTGGCTCATCTTGTCTGGTCGTAGGATGCCGTGCCCTGGTTGGATGTATGATGTGCTCGCTTCAAGCCTCTGCACTTTGCTGATCTTGAAGGCAGCCTGCTCTGAATCCCTCTCCATGAGACCTACAGTGATCTTAGCTCTTTTACATGGCCCTGCAAGCTCAGAAACTCGCAGTCACTGTCTCTGTACTGTCTGTGAAGCTGCCTCTGGCCTGTTTATCCCTTGCTTTCCATCTTTCTGCAAGACGAGCTGCAGAGCAGGGCGCAACTCTCCATGCTCTGCGAAGGTCCCAAATCAGGCATGCATTTCTGCTTTCACTCCCTCCAGATGCGGCCCACAAATCTCTGCATTCCAAATCTCCTCAGTGTTCAGGTTTATTTTATAAGTTTTGTCCTCTGAGTTAATCGGACTCAGACTTTTAAGATTTCACAAGTTGCTGAAAATCTAGAAAATTCTAAAATGATATGTGCCATTAACTTTAATTTTGTCATCTTGCTTCGTGTACTTTAAAGCTCCGTCATCAGGCACATGTTTGTGATTGTCATGACTTCTTTATGTACTGATCTTTGTTTGCTTGCTTGTTTGTTTACAGATCTCACTACTTAGCCCAGGCTAGCCTCAAACTTAAGATCTTTCGATTTCAACCTCCTAATTGCCAAGGTTACAGGTATGAGCTAATGCACACAGCAATATTTGACCTATTTAATGGCAAGAAATTTCCTTTGTGTGTGTCTTGCAATAATCTTCATCGCAATATTTTATTTACTCACCCTGTTAAGCTTATTGATTTTGTGCTATGTCTTTTCTGTCCATTTGTTCTTAACCTATTTCCATATCACTCTACATGTCACTGAGGCTCTGTTCATTTCTTTCTAACCCTTTTTCCCTTTATATTTTAGACTGGATAATTTCTGCTAATCTATCTTAAAGTTCTCTAAATCTTACTTCTGTTATCTTCAATCTACCCTTTAACCTACTCAGCAGATTATTTCAGGTACTTTATCTGTCACTTCTAAAGTTCCCATTTTGTTGTTTTGTACAGTTTCAATTCACTCAGTGAGGGAAGGAATAAGAACAAAGAACAATGATATATAATGTATGAAATGTCACAATGAAACTTATTCTTCATATAATAATAAAAATTAATTTTAAAATAAAAAATAATATTTTCCTTGAACTCTTTGACTATAGACAGTTTCTGCTTGAAAATCTTTGTTTGCTACATTCAAAATATGGTAATCTTTGGATCAGTCTTCTCTCCTTGGTATGGGTCATGTTTTCTTAATTTGTCATGTCCACTTATTTTGGGTTGTTGCTTATGTGGAGGAATATTTGTTGGTTTTTGTTGGAGACAGGGTTTCATTATGTATCTGAGGCTGGCCTCAAATTTGAGATTACTCTGCCTCCAAGTGCTGGGATTACAGATGTGGAACCCCACACCCAGGCCTTGTGTTGAGTAGTTTTAGGTTGAATACAAGATGTCATGAATGACATATTTTGGAGACTCTAGAGTCTTTTTCTTCAAACAATTTTATTCCTGTTTGTAGGTGAACTAGTTAGAATTCAGGTATTCATTTCTTAACTCTCAGTTCAGTTCTTTCATCCTCATCTAAGCAGCTTGGAGTCTTCCTGCACATATTGTTCAGGGTTCAGATAGACATTCAAGCATTCATACACTGAATTTGGGGCTCTCTTTTTGTGGCTGTATTTTCCAAGATCCCTGACTCCCTTCCAACTACTGCAGTTGCTTCAGAGTCTGTTCTCAGGAAAGCTGGGAGTTTCCTGTGTTTTGGCTTCTTAGTATACCAACTAAGACTTCCTTTCAGGCCAAGAAATAAGGAAGAGAGATTTCTTAAGTGATGTAGCCACTACTAAGATGCCTGTGCTCCTGTGGACAAACTTCCACCTACACTCTTATCAGCAGCCTTAATGTAGCTCATTGGCTCACAGCGGGCAGCAGAAGGGGCCCTAAAGAAAGAGATGAGATTAATGGGATAAGGAAGACAAGAGAGAGTAAAGAGTGAAATGATCAAAATATATTATACAAATATGTCATAATGAAACCCATTATGGTATATAATTAACACTTGTGAAAATTTAAAATGAAAAATCATAACAGAGTAAATTGAGGTTTACTTATGATCGTGTAGAATAAATGAGGCTCCAACTGTCTTTTGTAATTATGATAAAGCCATGTGGCCTCCCATGGATTACTTGGCACAGTGGCCAAGTATTGACAGGCTCACGGGATTTTACAAAGATTAATTCAAAGGCAATCATAACTTTGTTGGAGGAGGTATCTAGCAGGTGTTCCTGTCTGTGTGTGACTGCTATTGACAAGAAAACAGCGATGTGAGGTGACAGCCTCGCACCCCATGCTGCCTTCAGAGTCCGAATCTGCATTTTTTTGCTGAGTTATCTTTTTTATCATCTCAAAAAAGAATGAAAAGCTGAGATCAATGAATTTAAGAAATTTTACTTTAAATTCTATAGCCATAGCTTTATATTCTCAATATATCTCAATATTTGAGTTATAGCAAAAGCTAACATCTTCTAGACAAATCAATACGTAAAGATAAGAATAAGCGTGCTTTATTCAAAAGATGATGTGTGCTTCCAGTGACCACTAGTGGTCAAGGGACGGGAGAGTAAGCTGTTTGCAGCCCAAGATTTAAGAGTTGCTACAAATATGAGCAAATCACAGTCATTTGCATGCTTGAAAATATATTCATGGAGACCACTATATTGAACGTTAACTAGAAACATTAAATTAGAAGAAGAAAAAGAGGAAAAGAAAAAAAAGTTGCTACAGTTGCTTTTAAAACGATGCTCCAGGGGCTGGGGTTAACTCAGTGATAGAGCACTTCTGTAACAGGCTCTGAGGTTTGATCCCCAGCACCACAAAAATACATAAACTAAAATAAAGCAGAATAACCCTCATTCCCACCAAATAACCCCCAAATAAGCCCATTCAGATGACCCAAAGAATAATTTAACAAATAACTCCCACAGGCCCAATATAACTGAAGAGCAGTCTAGCTTTAATAGAAAATAATCTTAAGTATTAGAGGCTTGTTTATAGTTCTTCCCCTTAAAAAATAAGTGTCAATATTGTTTTAAAAATGACAAAAAATGTTATTCTAAAGCTATAATTGTATAGCTCAAAGAGCTAAGTGTGGTGGCTCACACAAAGAAGCCTAGTACTCAAGAGGTTGAGGAAGTAGGATGGCTATGAATTTGACAAAAGCCTGAGCTACAGAATGAGGTCTTGTCTGAAAAAAACATAGAACAAAATTTAGTGCTTGAAAATAAAAATATCTGACATCTTTGTAGCAACTGCTATTGTAGAGCCAAAGAGAACTATATGTTTCACATAACTCAGTGAGGACTTTGGGCCTGTTCCAATGCCTCAAGGGTTATCTTTTTTCTCCTTTTGGATATTTGGATTTCATATTACAATCCTCACTAAGGAAATTTCTTCTAGTTCCTAAATTACTATTCTAAGCTGCAGTAACAAGCTGTTGGCTTCTACGATGTGTAATCACCAACCATGAGTGCTACAAATAAAATGCTGGGTCCTAGTAGTTTTTAAACAAAACATAAATGCTTTTTCAATCTAACTTAAGAACAATTAGAGAAAGATTCTCTAAAGAGTATTAGCCTTTAATCCCAGCACTTGGGAGCCAGAGGCAGGTAGATCTCTGTGAGATCAAGGCCAGCTTAGTCTTTATGGTACTTTCCAGGCCTTCTGAGGAAACAGGGAGACCCTGTCTCAAAAACAAACAAATAAACAAGCAAGGTAAAATGCTTGCATTGCAATTACAAGGGACTGAGTTCTAACCCCAGAACCTGAAGCCAGGAAATTTGATGCACACTTGTAATCCCAGCACTACAAGATGGACACAGGGATCTCTGGGGAATTGCAGGCAGCCAGCCTAGCCTATTTGGCAAGCTCTAGACCGTAAGAAATCCTGTTTTTAAAAAGAAAAGTAAACACCCAAGGAACAACACCAGCAGTTGTCCTCTGGTCTCTACAAACATGCAAATGCTTCCACACAAACACACATACACACTCATATACACACAAAAGGATAATGATATTTATGTGAGAATAGCAGACAAATGCAATGTGGATACATGTGCCATAGTAAATTGTGGGTGTGTTCAAACAGGTCAGGGTAAGGGGAAGTTTTTAAAGACAAAACAAGAAAACAGAGGATTGCATCAGACAGTTTAAAACAATAATCTTTTACCAAAGTGGTTAGTAAAAGTAGTACCGGTCTGAGGTTGAACAGTTACTGAGCTGATGTTCTGAAGAAGTACTCCTTTTGTGTAAGCTGTGGTGGCCTCTGTGCAAACTTACGTGGTCCCGGTACGTAGCCCTGTGGTCCCGGCAGCCCTGTACAGCAAGTGACCACGTACAAAAACCCTCCCTCCGTAACCTCTTGGCTTTCCTAACTTTTTAAAATTAGAGCTGACACAGCAACTCTACTTCTATTCTGACCACTTTCACTTTTTCAAATTATTTTTAAATAACTAAGTATGCAAATACACTACAGAATAAATAACATTTGATTAAGCAAATGTACGAATCAGTAAGAATGTCCCTACTAGGCACCATCATGGAGAGCCTATGCAGCATCAGGGATCCACACCAATGAGCAGGAGCAAGAAGCGGGAGAGGGTCTTCTGGCATTTTCCCAGCGACCTCTGATTCTGCTAGATTGTTTTCCTCCCACATCCCTGGAAACTACTGGACCACCATCCCTTCAGCCTAGACCAAAACCATTGGCCCTCTAACTTCATTGTTATAAATATTAATTGGGGGGCTGGAGACGTGGTTCACTAAGAGCACTGGCTGCTCTTGCAGAGTACCTGCGTTCAGTTCCCAGTACCTACATGGAGGTTAACAATTGTTCAGAACTCCAGTTCCAGGATATCCAACACCCTCTCTGACCTCTTGGAGCCTTGCACGACACAGGTACACATATATACAGGTAGGCAATATATTCATACTCATAAAAATAATAAATAAAATACTTAAAAATATTAATTAGACATGCCAACATATTTTCTCGTTGTATATTTTTACTCAATATTTTGCATTTCATGCAATACATCTTAATCATACTTAGACCCCTTCCTCTATCTGCACTTCCCCATAGTCCACCCACAGGTTTTTATGCCATATAGGTTAAGACCTATCTATTCAAGTTTACCAACGAATTTTTTGTTTTTGTGAGTGTCCTAAGGCTACTTTAGAAACTCCCTTTCTATTTCATGCACTCAGTGAATAGATATTTGAATACCTGTAAGGTTTCAGGCAAGATAGAACTAGATAAAGAAGGAATGAGCACTCAAGGCAAAGGAAGGTGAACATGTGGCTTTCCTTGGACCAACCAAGAGCATCTTTGTTTAGTTGCCCCCAGCCTCTCAACAGTGTGGAGTCAACTGAGTCTTATCTCTACTAATCCTGATCCACTGAAGAGACTCTTTGAATCAAGAAAAATTCCATAACCTAATCAAGAAAAAATAAGTTCCATCATCTAAGTACTCATCACTTGTGTGATATAGCTTATAATTCAACCCAAATTAATATTGATCTTTAAAAATTAACTCATTGGTAATTTTCAAGGGAGAAAGTGACAAAACTGCCTATTAGGGTAGTCACTAGGTAAGTGATTGCCAGTGAAATAATGCAAGATTTTCACATGACAAATGAGTTTCTGTATACAGATATCATTGGGGTTGGCAGTATAAATGTCTAATAAATAAGGTGTAACTGTTGGTTAGTAACAGTGGCACTGATAAAATTTTCAAGTTAACTTGACTTCACTTTGAAATTTCTCTTCAGACTCTAATATCCTCTGAGTAAAATTCCTGGATAAATGCATTTTCTTCACTAAGATGTAATTTCTGGCCTTTTGATGCTTTGGTAATAAAACAAAAACTGTATTTTTCACATATCATAATCCCCTTAAGTGTTTACTGAACTAATCCATCTTGAAACAAAATGAAAAATATAACAGAGAGCTAGATTTGATTGGATTGGAATGAATACATTTACTTATAGTTTGGCACTGAAATTATATTTTTTAAAAAGCAGTGTGTGCCTGGGGGTTTATTTCAGAAATAATCTATGAGTCTGTCTCATGACATATATACATATATATATATACAAATATATATACCTGATTCTTTGGCATTAATATATTATTATTATATAAATATGCTGTCTTATCTTTAAACAAACTAATTTCTTCACACACCCCCTTTTTAGGCTCCAAGTATTTATTTTTTCAATATATATTTATTGAACTTTTGTGTATTTCATATACTACATCCTAATCATATTTAGACCTCGCCCCTAACTGTACCTCCCTGATAGCCCACCCATTAGATTTCATGCATTCTATCATACATCTTAAGGCCTATTGAGTCAAGTTTCTGTACACAGATGTCTCTGGGTGTGAGTTCATCCACTGGAGCCTGGTCAGCCTATCTAGCATCACTCACTTAAAGAAAACCAGCTCCCCCTCACCCAGCAGTGATCAGCTAACAACAGTTCCTCTGCTGAGGGTGAGGGGCTCCTGCCCATTTTCCTGCTGCTATATGGAGTTTTTGTCTGACTTTCCGTGAGTCCTATGCATGCTGTCACAAATTCTTTAAGTTCATATGAGCAAGTTCCCAGAAGCCTGGAAGACTATGTTTCCTTAAGTTCATGCACTTCCTTCCTGGCTCTTATAGTCTTTCTGTTCCCTCTTCCACAATGGTCCCTGAACCCAGGATGGGTCCTCACCCCTTTTTAAAAAAAAATGAGTCTTAGCCACCAAAATGGCTTAAGTGCAATATTTAGCATTAAAGCTGAAAGTAGAAATTAAATGAAAAACTATCTCAAAATCATCCTTTAAAGTGAAATTAAAAGACAATGGGCTGGTGATGGAGTTTGGTGGTAGTGAGTTTACTAACATGTACAAGGTTTTGGGTTCAATCCGCAGGACTGAGAAGGAAAGAAAATAAATAAAAGTTTCTTTTATGAACCTAAGAAAACTCCAGGAAGGTAGCTCCGTTGGGAAAGTGCTTGTGGAATGTGCACAAAATCCTCAGTTTGATTCCCACCACCACATAAAACCAGGTATGGTGGTGCTTGCTTATAATCCTAGCACTTGGGAGGTAGAGACAGGAGAATCAGTAATTCAAGGCCATCCTTAGCTACATGGTAAGTCCAACACTAGACTACATGAGAACCTTTAAAAACTAACTTCGGGCCAGGTGTGGGGGCTCTCTAGTAATGAGTGCCTGTAGTCCCAGCACTTGTGAGATGAAGACAGGAAGATCGGAAGTTAAAAGACATCCTCAATATATCAACCAGTACAAAGTCAACCTAGGCTACAGGAGGCCTTGTCTCAAAAAACAAGCAAAAGGCCTATTGAGTGTACATTAACTTGACCCCATAGGCCTTAGCATAAATGACAGAATGCATGAGGGTATGGATGGGGGAGGGGTTCCAAGATGATTAAGGTGTTTTGTATGAAATACACAAAAATTCAATAAAAATATGCAAAAAAGAGACAAAACACAATAACTTGCGGAAATATCAGAGATTATTGTGAATAAAATAAGGAGTTCTACCTTATTTCAGACAAAACCAAAAATATGTGCTATTCCATCTCATGTCTCCTGAAAACAACTGCACAGAAGGAAGCGGGGAGATGTCCCCAGGACATACACAAGCTCTTTGCCGGGCCCTGGGGACTCACAACCAACAAAGCCAAGTCTCTTCCCTCCTGGGGTTTCTGTGCTATAGTCAGGCTCAAACAGAGAAAAGACTGGATTACAAAGAGAAATGAAGGAAGCAAAGACCTTGAGAAAGAACAACAAAAGCTCTGCTTTCGATCAGGGCTTACTTACCACTTATTCCCAAAGGTAGCACACACGCCTTTTTACTTTTTGTTCTGTTTTTATTGTTAATTATACAGAAGATGATGAAAATAAATGACACCAGGAGGGTTTCAGAAGCCTCACCTAGGTCTGGTAAATACTGTAGCTCCTGATTCTTCTTTTTCCTCAAGTCATAATGAAGTTATAGTCTTTACTTTGCATTGAACCAAAGTTACGAGGACTAGTAATCCACGTCAAGGGTGGTTGGGATGTATATTGATTCTAGTGATGAGACCACATAGAATGTAAGGCCTTTGTTCAGCCAGCATGGAAAATATGAATGGGCATCAGCAGCACAGCTGCAGTATTGTCTGGTCTTCTAACCACCAGTTTCAGCTCCATGAAGCCCATTTGTAGGGAAGGCCATTGATCATGAAGACAGCTGAAGCAAGGGGATCAGCTCTGACGATTTCTTCTCATTTTCCCAGCAGCTCCTCAAGGTCAGGGAATATGTCTGCTTCATTCTGTAAATCTTCATTAGGCCTGGCAAGAGTCATGCTCAAGGGAAGCCTTTCCAGGTGCCCTTGAGGAAAGCGGTGGCTTTAAAAGATTCAGTGAGCTGTTTTCACTGAAGGTAAATGCAGCATCCTGAAACTGTGACTAGATTGAGTGTGAGGAAAGCGCAAAAAGTGGCAGAGATGAGAACGGAATTATGAGTTGGGATTACTCTAGGAAAGTACTGGAAATCCAAAGAGCTAGACAGTGGAAGATGAAGTCATTAGAGGGATTCCGTGTGCACTGCTTTTTCTAAGGCCAGACGGAAGCTATAGGGAGTTTTCAGGGGAAAGGGTGAGATTTAGGGATCTGTTGGGAAGTAACTAAAGGAGAAAGTGGAAAGGCATGGAGGCCAGAGGTAAAATGGCAATTAATAGCAAGAAGCAGTGTGGGAAAGGAAGGGAACTGAGATCACTCCTAAGCTTCTGCTGGCTTCACTTAAAGGGTTCCCTCAAAACCGGCAGCAAGAGGCCAGGTGGCCAGTTCAAAACAAGCAAAAAAGGTTAAAATGTTAGGCATCTTACGGGGCGAGGAAACGGAAGCTCACAGAGGTTAAGACACATATCCAAGAGTACAGATCAGTGGTCGATTACGTGCCTAGCATGCTTGAGGCCGTGTTCCATTCCCAGCACTGTGAAAGGGGGAGTAACAGCAAGAGAGAAAGAGGGAATGGAGGGAGGGAGGGAAGTGTTGTGTTACTATTACTGCAGCGACATGAGCAGACATCTACTCATCCCAGATAGAGAACCAACAGACTAAAGCAAGGATAGCCCCAAATCCAACTTGGTGAATCAATGAATTTGGGGGAGTTAGTAACAGGAGCATAGGTGAGGGGTTAAGTACAGGAGCAGAAATGACTCAAAGAGAAATGTGTCACAAAAAGCCCACCCCAGCGTGAGTGACAGCACACAAAAACAGGAAACCTGAAGTGCATGCACAGCATGCAGCTCAATAGATCAGAGAGTGTCCTTTCCATGAAGCATTGGCCTCAACCTCTTATTGCAGCTCAGCTTATCTCTGCCTCTGCCAGGCAGTTTGGCTGTCTAAGAGCATCTTCCAGCAGTTCTTAGGGTTTACAGATACTTGGGGAAGAGGGGCTAGCAAACCTGGTCAATTTCAGGGACTTCCTGACGATATTGAGTTGTTGACCTCCTGAGCTGACAATTCCCTACAAGATAAACTGTTTCACCTCCCTTCGAAAGGTCCTGTTTACCTTCCTTCGTGACATTCTATTGGTTTAATCAGCTTCCCTCCAAGATAGAAGGAAATCGCTACACAACAGAAAGGAGAGAAAGAGGAAGGGAGAAAGGGAGTAGGAAGCGTGAGGAAGGTAAAGAAAAAGGGACATACCTAAGCTTACCTGGAAACTGGAACCTAGTCTCTGAACTTAGATCACTTTGACTTGTCTAAGCACTTAGCCTCTCCAGCAGAGCCCCTCACCCAAATCCTTTCTCATCTTAAGAGTCCCCTGAGGTGCTTGTTAACATACAGATCACTGGCCTATCCCCCAGACTTAAGAATCAGTTTTTCATAAAGGAAGATCAGAGTCCCACTGGGGACAGTACATCTAGTTCATGTGATTGGAGTTTATTAAAGGAGTTGGATTAGTCCTTTTTACAGGAAGGAAGCTGATCTCCAAACCCTTGTGTCCACTTTGCATGAGAACATGCAAAATGTGCACAAACTGAAGACCAGACGATGCCTGTGGGTTTAGCACTGTCATTCTACGAATTCATTTGACTTTTATATGAGTTGTTTTCCTGTGGTATGTGATTACCACATCATGAAATTCTAATTGTTGCCGCTATCCTGCATGGCCTGCTTGGAAGATGAGATGCAAATTGATGTAATATAATTATGACTGCTCTCATCCTATTGAAAAGTATTTCTGTTTTCCAACAGGCTCAGGTAAGTGGACCTTATTTTGCCTAATTTCCATCATCTAACTCTAGTTCTACCTCTTGTAGCCTAGATGAAGTGTCCAAAATTAGCACAATCATGAAAGGATTGTTTCAAACAAACATTATCAGAACTTCTGCATCCAAGTAAAACATCTGTGTTAGTTTCATTTCTTGATACTATGATAAAATAAAAGTACCTTATGGAAGAAAACATTTACTTGGCTCACAGTTCCAGGAATATACTCATCAACTGTGGATAAGTCAAAGTGGAAGGAACTTGAAGGAGCTAGTCAAGACCAGAGAGAGTGAATGCAGTATGCTTGCTAGTGCCCTGCTAGCTCTCATCTTCTCAGTCAAGAGCCTAAATCATGAAAGGGTGCTGCCCTTGTTCAAAGTGGTGTGGGGAACCTGCTGGAATGACTCCCTTTTAACTTGGACTCCATCTTAAGGCTAGAGGCTAACGTCTCCATTTTGTCAACTTTTGCTGTAAGTTTTCAGTTGCAGCCACAAGGCTATAAATTAGGCAAGCCACGGCATGTCAGGCAAGGAAAATGTGCTTGGCACCCATGGGCTCCCCTGACCAATCATAATGCGCATTAGTAATGCCCCTCCTCTCTTCAATAAAAGGCCCACACTCTTTAGGATCGAAGCTCTTAGTATGGATCCACTGCGTTGGTGAGGTCTGAGAGTCCCAGCTTAAGCTTGAATAAAGGCTCTTTGTTTTTGCATACACTCTGGATTCCTTGGTGGACTTTGGGGAGTCTGTTCACTGGGCATTACAGTGGGTCTTCCCACCTCAATTAATCCAGTAAAGAAAATGTTTCCTCCACTGGTATGTCCACAATCCAGACACTTATTCGTGAAATTGTCTTCTCAGATGAGATTCTAGATTTTGTCAAGCTGATAATTAAAACTAACCATCACTATATTGTTTAAAAAATAATTTTGTTTATCCTTTGACAATTTCATACATGCATATAATATGTTTTGGTCACATTCACCCCATTCCTCTCCCTTAGATCCCCTTTCCATTCATGCTGGAACACATCTTCCCAACTTGCCCCCTTCAGAGACAAACTACCAAGTGGCCACATCCTTGAAGAGAAATGACTTCTCCTCCCCAAGCAGCCATCAAGAGCCAAAAACATTTCACCTAGGGGCGTGGCCTTATGTATCCGTCTCCCATCCCATCCTGGAATGTTGACAGGTTTTGTCTTGTGCAGCTATCTGTCACAGCTGGCTGTGAGCTCATGTCATGTCCAGAAGACAGCACTTCACAGCATCCCTCCCCACAAGCCCCAGCTTCTGATTCATACATTCTGTTTCCTGGGCCTTGAAGGAAGGGAATGACATAGATGTCCCCTTTAAGGCTGGGCACTCAAAAACACTTATTCTTAGCACTTCGACCTGTCTACATGAACCACTGCCCACTGCAAAAAGATGCTTATCTGATGAAGGCTGAAACCTTCACTAATCTATATGTATGAGCATACATATTTAGAAGGCAGATTGACATGTCCGTTTAGCAAAACAAAGTAGTTGCTTTCCCCAGAGCCCAAGATATCCTCAGCCATGGACTTTTGTTGAAAGTGGGGAGGGAAGAGAGAATGAGAGACTGAGAATGGGAGAGCAGTAAGAGGAGAAGAAAAGAAAGAAAGAAGAAAGAAAGAAAGAAAGAAAGAAAGAAAGAAAGAAAGAAAGAAAGAAAGAAAGAAAGAAAGAAAAACAGGGGGAGAAGGCATCTATGGTATAGATCTATATACACTGACATGAAAATCTGTTAAGTCAGAAAAAGCAGGTTTCAGAATTATGTATATAATATAATCTCATTTTTAAAAACATATGCATGGTAGGTGTAGATATAGTAGGTGTGTCTACACAGCGAAAAGGAAAAAGCATAAAGAGGCAGAGACAAAGAAGGAGTCTCATTAAACATCCAGATCTCATTGGTATTTTTGAGAACTCAAAAATTGTGGTTAATTTCTGTCTTTGCCTAGTAATATTTCCTGATTTTTCTGTAAGGAATACAACGAACCAGTGCTGGTAATGAAGGTGGTCAGTAATGACAAATGCTGGGAAGACCTGGGGAAAGCAGAGTCTTATTCGCTCCGGGTAGAAATGGAAACTGGCACAGCCACTGTGGAAATCAATGTGGAGATTTCTCAAAAAGCTAGAAATGCATCTGCCACACGATCCAGCCTATACTACCTATACTACCGTATATACCAGCTATATGGGCATAGGACTCATATACCCTACTACGGAGATACCTTTTGATCAGTGTTCATTGCTGCTCTCTATTCACAGTATCCAAGAAATGGAAATATTCTAGATGTCCATCAACCGATGAGTGGATAATGAAAGCATGGAACAGTTGCACATTGGAATATTATTCAGTTATTAAGAAAAACTAAATTTTGAAGTTTGCAGGGAAATGGATGGAACTGATAACAATCATCCTAAGTGAACGTATTAGTCAGAGTTCTCAACTAGACAGTGTTAGTTAGGCTAGCCTACAGGATAGAGTCCGAGTAGTCCAACAATGGCTGCCACACTGGAGAGGCTGAGAATCCAGTAGTTGTTCAGTCCACGAGGCTGGATGTCTCAGCATTCCCAATCTGGTGCTGATGGCCTGCTGGATTCTGGGAGATTCACTAGTCTTCAGTCTACACTGGAATACGAAAAAGCCGGTCACAGCAGCAAGATGAACTTACCAGTGAGAACCAGGGCAAGCAAGCAAAAAGGAAAAGGCTCCCTCCTGCCATGGCCTGTAATAAGGGCTGCCATCGGAAGGTAACACTCACATTTAGTGTGGGTCTCTCAGTATCAAATGACCCAATAGAGAAGTCTCTCTCTTTTCAGTTAATCCCAGATCCAGTCAAGTTGACACCCAGGATTAACCATCCCAGTGAAGTAACCCAGACCCAGAAAGACAACTCTCTGTATCATACGTGGATGCTAGCTTTGAATGAATTCCTAGATATGCATGTATCAGTTGGAAAATTCATAGAGGTCAGGAAACTTGTAAATAGTCATGAGGGGAGGCTACATGGAGGGGAGACAAAATGCAGCATGATAAAGGAGTAAGAGGAATAACAGCGTAGGGAGGATAACATGGGGCGTGGAATGGGAGGACAGGCAGAGGAGGGAGTATGGGGAGGGGTGACTCACACTAGAGGCCTGTAGAAAGAGCCGTATGGAAACCCACCACTACAGAAGCTTCTTATAGTATGTACATATAAAATATAAAAGGAGATTACAATGAGTTACTCTATAACAGGGGGCGTTGACCCTACCAGACACTGTCGGCTGGCAAAGAAAAATCCCAATACCAGGAATGACTCTCTTTTTTAAGCTGTTGACCAGGGGTCCCATAGACCCCCAAATAGCACTGACCATTGCCCCTGTTCTTGGTTACCCACCAAAACCTGACAGTAAGACCCTATTACTGAAGATACTACATACATGAACTGTTGAGCAAATAAGGAGAAATGAAGCTGCTATGAACTTCAAAGCTTCTTCTCTACTGACTAGCTTTCATAGTGCTAGAAAGTACTATGCATGCTACCTGAAGAGAAAAGTAACCATCAACTCTTCCCAGCTGCAAATCCCACAAGCTAAAACAACAACTGGCCAGGCAAGCTATACCCATTAGTGCAATAGTGACACAACTGTTATGGGAGTAACCAAGCACATTTGGATTAGATTTAAAGTCTGCTTCACAAGATGGAT
This sequence comes from Eospalax fontanierii, assembly GCA_035773235.1. NCBI lineage: Eukaryota > Metazoa > Chordata > Mammalia > Rodentia > Spalacidae > Eospalax > Eospalax fontanierii. The sequence continues at coordinate 22,063,615 of CM069536.1, read as the reverse complement.
CCTCTACCTGACACTGATATCAGGTCTATGAACTTATGTCTAGATAGGTAAACAAACCATAAGGGAGCGCCTAATCCTATCATTCTGCTAAATAAACATAGTATTAAATCAACTCCTAATGACTTATTGTTATAACCAAAGATTAATACATCTCTTAACTCTCACCAGACAATTTCCTCATGCAGCCAATGGTGAAAAACACAGAGACCTAAAACCTGCCAATATACAGAGAATAAGAGGTTGCAAATACATCAAACTTCTGCCTCCAAAGGCTCAGGGATAATTGCAGAAGAGGTGACAGAAAGATTTTAAGAGCTAGAGGTGGTAGATGACCACAAGGAAACAAGAGTTTTCCAGACAGCTAGTCAGTCAGTCATATGTACTCACAGCAATGGTGTCAGCATGCACAAGACCCATGTAAGCTCAAGCCAGACAAAGTTCCAGCACAGAAGTGGGGAAGTAAGTATGAAACTCCAACCCTCTCTGAGGAATTATTGGCAACTGACAACTACTGGGAAAAGGAGAGTAACTTTTCTTAAAAGGGTGTGACGTTGGGTATATACCATATACATACACCACACAAATATATATACACAATAATAACCTAACAAATCATTAGACTTTGCATCCCCAGTGTATATTGACTGTGGGAAACCAATTGTTTACAAAAGAAAGGAAAATAAAGAAGATGTGTCTAGTAGACCTATGCATACATAGAAATGACCTGGAAGAGTTAATAGTAGTTACCCTACAGGGGTAAGAACTGAGCCGAGGAGGACAGAGATAAACCTGTTTTTATTAGCACATATTAATTGTACAAAGCAGTGGATCTCATTTTGACATGTTCACATATGCATATAAAATACTTCACTCGTACCCGTCCCTTCTGTGATCCCCTCCTATGCCCTGCACCTCATCCCCTTGTCCTCTTCCACACCTCTAACAGTTGTCCCCCTTTTGCTTTCACTTCTAATTTTTAAGCATCTAGATTCAGCATATGAAAGAAAATGACACATCTGTCTTTGGGCATCTGGCTTATTTTGCTTAACATGGTGATTACCAGTTCCTCCCATTTTCCTATAAGTACACAATTTTGCCTTCCTTTATGTATAAACAAAACTTGATTGCACATGTACATTTTCTTTAACCATTGCTCTACTGATGGACATCCAGGATGATCCTGTAGCTTGCCTAGTGTGCATGTTGCTGCAGCTAGTGGGGATGTGCAGATACTATGTTATGCTTAGATTCCTTCTAGTAGATACCCTGGCTAGTACACCTGGGCTGTACAGTAGTTCTATTCTCAGTGTTCTCAGGAACATTCATACTGATTTCCTCAGTAACTGTACTCATTCAGAATACCACCAACAGTGAAGAAGGATTTTTTTTTTCAGCATTCTTACCAAAATTTCTTGGGTTTTGTTTTCTTCATGAAAGCCATTCTGACTGAGTGTAATATAATCCGAGGTAGTTTTGATTTCCTAAGGCTGTTAAACATTTTTTCAAGTATTTAGAGGCATTTCAAAAGCTCATTTGGCCATTTGTTAATTGGATTATTTGGTCTTTTGACACTTAAATTTTTAGTAGTTTATATACTGTGGCTATTAATCCCATGGCTGAGAACAGCTGACCAGGATTTTTGTGTGTTCAGCAGGATATCTCTTCACTGCTAAGTCATTCTCCGGCCCTTTTATATTTTTGACAATTGAATTGTTAATACATTTCCTAATCTAAAAATTTCTTTTTAGTTAACCTTTTTGTACTTATTACTAATTCCACTTTTTGCCATATTTTCCCAAGACTGTACATGCTTGTTACTGTGATTAGTCCAGTGGTATTACCTTGATTTTATACTGATGATAGGCAAATGTCCACATATATATTTTTATATAACATTTGTACTTGGGCTTTTTGTGATGTTAAAGGTGAGATGGGTTAGATGGAAGGGGAAGGGGACAATCTCAGGACCTTGGCTGCTGAATGGTAAGTATTTTCATCCTATTCTTCTGTGTTGGTAGGTAAACCAGGGTCAAATAGAGAATGAACCACAATTGAGGGTTAGTTGCTAACCAGCATGTAGAAGGCACATAGTCTCATTCATTATTCTGTTTTAGATTCAACATTAACTTCTTGTGCATCATAATACTGCCTCTATGTTTCTCTCTTTAACATAGTCTACCCAATGGGAACATGGGCCCATTGAGCAATTCACAGGAGAAACAAGAGAACAGTTGCAGGAGCCAACGTGAAACAATTAAGGGGAAGATGGTTGGCTCCTGACCTAAAATAAATTTTTCTAAGAGACAGAAACAGATTTTAATTATGTAATTCCTTTGTTTCTCATTTCCTTGAAGATATAAAGGTCAAATTCCCCTTGCAAATGTTAAGGGCCAGATCTGATATTTATAACCTGTAAGGGCTGGTTTGACTGAAATCAGAAGAGGTACCCCGTTCAGCTGCATGCTGTGAAGCTGTTTTGTTTTTTTCCTTTGTGGTTACCATCCAAAGTGCTACTTGGAATAGTTAATAACTGCTTTCTCCTTTCACTTCTCATTTCTCCTTTTCACCTACAATTCTAGAACTGGGGATATGGCTCAGTGAAAGAAAGTTGGCTTAGTATGTATGAAACTCTAGAATCAATCTCCTTCACCAAAAGATACTAATTAATTCGTTCTGGGGCTGGAAAGATGGCTCAGCAGTTAAGACCACTGCCTACTCTTGGAGAGGACCTGGATTTGAATCCCAGCACCACATGGCAGCTAACAGCCATCCAAAACTCCAGTCCCAGGGAATGATTTGACCACCAAGGGCACTGCTCTACATTGCTGCACTTACATACATGCAAGCAATACACTCACACACAGAAAGTTTTAAAATAAGATATTAAAACACTGCTCTAAGAGAAATTTAGTTTGCCTTTTCTAAGAAGGGAAAGTGAAGACATGAAAATTTGAGACAAGAAATCTAGTTAACATCTACTTTGCAAATCTTCAGTTTGCTTAGAAATTACTTTAACCTACTCTTCTTGGCCTAGCAAAATGACTGTTCTAGTTTGCCTTCAATTGCTGTGATAAAAACACTGACCAAAACCAACTTGGGGAAAGGGTTTATTTGGCTTACATCTCCCAGGTCACAGTTCATCAGTGAGGGAGGCCAAGGTAGGAACTCAGGGCAGGAACCTGGAGGCAGGAGCTGAAGCACAGGCCATGGAGAAACATCACTTACTAGTTTGCTCCCCTGGCCCATGCACATCCTGTTTTCTTACAATACAGAACAACCTATCCAGGGATGGCACCGCCCACAGTGGGCTGGGTCCTCCCACATCACTCAACAATCAAGAGAATGCCCCACACACTTGGCCACAGGCCATTTCAATGAAGGAAATTCCCCAATTGAGGCTCCCTCAACACAGGTGTGTCAAGTAGACACCTAAGCTCTCCAGCACAATGACTCGGTGAGTAAAGGCACTCAGTCGAAGCCTGATGGCCCGAGTTCAATCCCCAGGACTCATGGGATGGAAGGAAAGAGTCAACTCCCACAAATAATCGTCTGACCTTCACACGTGGGTTGTGGCATGCACATACATGCACACACACACACACACACACATAAACATACACATACAATAAATAAAACTAAGAAAAATCTTTTAAACTTACTCTTATTCTCATCTCATTAAACCTACATTTCAGTAAATGAAGTTATTTTCCTTCCTACATGTGTTCTCTGTCTTTTATTCCTCCCCTTTGTGTCCCAACCCAAACCGCTCCCTCCATCCTTGAAGCCCAGCTAAAGCCATCTCTTCTGCAGCAACCTCCCCAGTTCCACCAGCTCCTGGTCTTGCTGCTCTGGTTTCCCACATATGTTTATGCACGCCATCTATGCTGACACTTAAACTTGCATTGTTTCAGCTTTCATTGGGCAAGAAAACTAATAAATGGACTTCATTGGTTCCTAAGACAGAATATAAAAGGTGCCCAGGGGTTCAATGGCTGTCATCAGACTCCCTCCTCCATTTCTTGGCTCTGTTTTCCTTTGTGCAGTGCTCTCAACAAGGTGGCTTATATAACGTTAGCCCTTGGAGACTCAGGAAAAAGAGGGCACCATTTCTACAGAAAATACCGACATTTCCCCTAAAATAGATAGCCCTAAAATATCAGACATCCTTATCCTTGACTTGACTTTCCCAAGCTTTTTCTCTTTGTCCTTGCCATGAACATTTCTTTTCCTGCTGCTGTAACCTCTGCCTAATAAATCAGAAGGCATCTGGGGAATGAGGGTGGCCTAGAAAAGCTCTAAAACACAACTGTTCAGAAGGGACATCAATCATCACAGGTGTGGGCCATGAACTCTTCCAGAGCTCAGCGACCTTGGAGGCACACAGTTATGTGACTTCCTGCTAGGGGCTCCTACCAGTCTCTTAAAAAATTGACCTCACCTTTGGTGTAGCAATTTCCTCTGACATTGCATCTTGGGGGAAAGCTCCTTAAGATTCAGGATGTTCTACAGAGAGGTGAAACATTCCATCCTGCAGGGAGCCTCATTAAAACTCAGGATGCAGGGGATTAGAAAGCTTGAAGGAGTCCCCCAGACTGGCTAGATTCACCCGGCTCCTCCTTCCCCAAGTATGTATGAGCAGTTAGGACTCCTGAGAAACCCTCAGACAGGCTGAGCTGTTTAGAAGAGGCAGAGACCAGCCAAGCTGCTTGGAAGAGTCTCCATCCTGTCAAACTGCCTGAAAGTTATTCAGTGTACTCCATGGTTCTAGCTTCCATGAGCTTCACTCATGCTGGGGTGGGCTTTTGGCGATCATTCTCCTCCGGTACTCTGCTGCCCACCGAAGTCTCCTCTTAGCTAAGATTTGACACTTGAATAAATGCCATAACCTGAACTGTTACTGTTGTGCCCAGGTCACAGAATTCTCTCAAAAGACCACCAGGGAGGCCAAATCCAATGCAATTGCACAAGGATTTTTATTTTCAAGCTCGAGCTCAGTCCAAAACCCAACGCGCCAATGCAGTTGCATCGGATTTGGCCTCCCTGGTGGTCTTTCGAGGGGACACTGTGACCTGGGCAGTGGAACTGCCATTGCCAGCTTTGTATTGGTTTTCCATGTGGCTTTGAACATTTTCTGTTCCATATTCCTATATTGCATTTCCCAACACATCATACTGTCTGTCCAGTTCCTAGGATAGTTACAAAATCTAGCAGCTCTTCTTGAACAATAGGTGCAGGTCCTTCCTCCACCTCCCAAGTGCTGGAGTTCCAGGCATGTACCAGCATTGCCAGGCTTAGTTATGCATTATCCCTTCAGGCCAGTCTGGGTATTAGGAGTCCTTGGGGTCAGGAGACCAGATGTGAAACCAGACTTAGTGATGCCTCCTTCCAAAATGAACCTATACTGTTAGTGTCTCAGAAGTAGAAAAGCAAGAGGAGAAAGACTGCATCCTTGGTCCAATGACACTGTTTTAAAAATGCATGCCCAAGTCAGCAATAGTGGTACATACTTGGAATCCCAGTACTTGAGAGGTAGAGGAAGGAGGATCATGAGTTTAAAAATTTTTTTTCCTTAGCTACATAGTGAGCTCAGCACTGTCTTGAGCTCTATTTCTATTCTAAAAATAAAAAAGAGATATACTGATTCATTATTTAATTAGGAAAGTGATTAATTAAATGTATACTCATATCCTGGCATACCCAGACAGGCTCGGTAATTCTGAGTGTGACTACAAATGCATATGCACTTTTATTAGTTCCTCAGTTAATTTGGATGCAGAGCCAAATTTGAAAACCACTATGCTAGACCATTTAAAAATACAGCTAGCTCAGGAAAACTGTTAGTGTTAGTCTTTACTTCTCAGAGAACATATTATACTGATGGTATGTGAAAGATGATGTGACTTTTAATTATGTGGATTGTCTACCCTGAGGTTTTCAATTCACTAGATGTCAGTAACTCCACTTGTTTAAAGTAGTTTAATATCTGAAAAGGTATTTAAAAGTCTCAGTCATCATCTTAAAACTGGTACTGTTACCCTATAAAATGACAAAATATATTTAGGTTTGGTTTTTTGGACCGGTGCTAATGTATCTTTACTATAATATTTTCAGATGTACAGTCACGTATAACATAAAGACATCTCAGTCAATATTGTATCACATAAACAGTGATACATGCTATTTAGCCTAGGGGTATAGCAAGCTACACTGTCTAGCACACTCTGTGATCTTCATACGACTACAGAGTCACCTAACAATGCATTTCTCAGAAAATAACCCCATCATTAAGCACACATCACTGAAATCCAGTAAATGTATTTTAAAGCACATTTAAAATATATAGGTGGCTTCATCCTTCTCTTTTCTACTAATTAAATATTATAACATTTAAATCAAAACTAATTCTGGATATCTTCCAAAAGAACTGCTTCTCTGTTTGCACCAAAGTGTCTAGGAAAAACATGTAAAGGGCCATCAAGATAGCTTAGTGGGTGAAAGCATTTGATGTCAAGCCTGATGACTAGAATTCAGTCATTCAGTCCTTCAATCCCTGAAATCCACATGGTGGAAGGAGAGAATCAATGCCTGCAAGTTGTGCTCTGACTTTCACATATAAACACTAGCACATATGCAGACACACACACACACACACACACACACACACACTCATACACACAAGCACATGCACACATATACCCACAAAAATAATTGTAAACATATATGTGACAAAATTGAACACACACACCTGAGTGATCAATTACTCCATGAGAAAGCTTCAAAAGTAGATGAAATGAAGGCAAGCTTAAAGGAGAAACAGTTTAACAAGACGAAATTAAAACAATATCAAACGTTATTGATATATTTCCTCACTTTTTATAAGAATCTATAGTTTAGAACCCAGATCACATTAACAAAATTGAGCGAGAAACAATGAGAAATGGAAAGCAAGCCAATCCTCTCAAGTAAGGTAATCAAAGACTTGGCTTATTACTTCGCAGTTAGAAAAATGTAAATTAAGAAATGCTTTAAAAAGACTGAGAAAGGGAGATGAATTGGAACGAAGTATAATGACATGTGTGTGTGTGTGTATGAAAATGCAATAATTAAACCCATTACTTCAATAATAAATAAACAACAACTTTGAGCTAAGGATGTTGGTATATGCCTATTATCCCAGCACTCTAGAGGCAGAAGCAAGATCAGGAATTCAAGGTCATTCTCTGCTACATAGCTAGCTGGGGGCCGGTTTGGGCTACATGAGACTCTCAAAAACCAAGAAAACACAAACAAAACTTGAAAATTAAACATTACTAGGAGAAAGAGAGAGAGTCCAAAGAAAGCAAAAAATCGAGATCCATATTTCAAAACAAAGGAAATGTAAAGAAACAGGAAACAGGATGACAAGTAAGACTGAACTTAAGAAAGCCGGAGGGTCTCAGATCAAGTGCAAAGAGAGTCATCAAATATAAAGTGACATGAATGAGGTAAAAGGGGAAGAAGTGCAGAGTGTGGAAGGACAGAAGCACACAAAGAAGCAGCAACGAGATGCAATACCAGATCCAAAGTTTTAGGCCACATGCATTACATAAGGCAAATAATGTGGGTCACTGTGTGATGCATCCATGTGATGTGTTCCCCTGAACGGTTATAAATTTATATGCTGACTAGAACTGGATTGAAACATATACTGCAAATGTTTTTTAAATGATAGTGCACATTTTCAGTAACTCAATAATAGCAGGACACTGACACAGAGTCTCCATTTTGATAAATCAAACAGGCGAAGGATAAATCAGAACAATGCTGTAAGAAATGCCTAATGTGACATACTGTATGGTAATGACCTAATGAAAATCACATTATCCACCCTACAAACAAAAACTGCCACCTCAAAATCTTCTAAACTTCTCTTTTGGGGAAAAAAAATCAAAATTATCATTAGAACCAATTTAGAAATAACCCAACTGAAAACACTAGTTATAAAAGAATAAGGTATCAGTGAAGCACACTGAAGGAAATATTCATAAAGAGTTTAAACATTAAAGAAGGAAGTAGCAAAATTAGCTGAGAACTTGTAAAAGCAAGCAATAAAACAAGTAACAGTAAGTGCGAGGAAGAAATTAATGAAAGAAGAAATAACAAGAAACAGAAAAGTTGAAAACTGAAGAAAACTCCCCAAGGATGGCTTTCTGAAAGAAGTAATAAAATAGGCAACCTTTTTTATTCTTTTATTCTTTGTGCTAAATCTAATCAGGAAACAAAGAAACATAAGAAACAGAGGACTAGAAATTCAGATATGAAGATACTTTTAAATAAATATTGAAATATTTGAAAAGCTGGATCAAACCATAAGATATAGTTTCATACCAATTACTCCTACAAAAAAATGAGAAAATTCTAGCAAGTAATAAGTACTACCTGTAAGCAGTTGGATGCAGGTTAGATCTCAGAAAATAGCTCTGCGTTAGAGAAGAGGTAGGACAGGAGACTTGAGTTCGAAGTTACTCTCCCAGGGCTGCAAACAGCAGGTGCAAAGGGTGGCTACCTGGAATGCAGGTAGGAGCAGGTGGCTCTCTGTATCTTCCTTGTATTTCTTGATGGCACATTAGAGTTTCTATCCATTGGATCAGGGGAGCAGAGAATGAAGGGCTCCCTGGCTTTTTATCCCCAAACATGTTAAAATCTAGAAACAAGGCTCCGACTCCACAATTTAACATGGATCCCTGTCAGCTCTGGCATTGCGCCCTTTGCGTGCACTGCAGAATCCAGGAGTTCTCATTTGTATACATGCTGGGGGCTTTGTGCAAAAGCATGGCCATAATCTTTCACAGATCAACACTGACAAGACTCTTTGCTTTTTAAAAATTCAGGGCTGGAGAGATGTTCAGCAGTTGAGAGCACTGGCTGCTCTTGCAGAGGACCTGGGTTCGATTCCCAGCACCCACATGGCAGTTACAGGGGGTTTGAGGTGCTCTTCTGACCACCATAGGCAATGCACAACAGGGGTGCACTTACATACATGCAGGCATTACATTTAAACACATAAAAATAGAATAAAAATAATAAATAAAAAATTCATTCAACAGATACTTGATACCCTTTAATGTGATAAACAGTGTAATAAACCATGGGGATTCAAGAGTCAGACACAAAAATGCTAACTCTTAATAAGACCAGCGTGTTCTCATGGGAAAACCAGACACAGTCAGGATAACAAGTGAGTCATAATACTGATTATATGCCAGGAGCTGTGGAAGTAGGTCATGGGAGGTGAGGGAGGGCTTCACTGAAAAGATAAAGCTGAGAATAATGGTGTAGGGCCAATGAGATGGTTCAGTTAGCAAAGGGACTTGCTGCCAAACGTGAGGACCTGAGTTCAATCCCTGGAACCTATATGATGGAAGGAGAGAATTAACTCCAAGTGGTATTTGATCTCCACATGCCTTCATACACACACACACACACACACACAGAGTAAATAAATTAAAATGAAAAAGATATTAAAAAATAAGCATGTAGGACAGGAAGAGGAGAGAATGACATGGGGCTCAGTGGATAAAAGCACTTGCTCTACAAGTTTGGTACCTGAGTTCCAACCCTGGTTCCCATGGTAGAACTCATGCTCAACCCCAACCCCCTCAAGCATTTTGGTGTTGCATTGAGGCATAAGGCCTCACACTCATGTTCCAAATACCTTTCACTACTGGCCATCTCCTACTTTTCCTTCCCCTCTTCTGAGCCTTTCTTTTCCATGAGAGGACAGATAATTCATTCCCAGCTCACTGTTACCATCAGCATCATCACTGTCGCTGGTACTGTGTTAGCTGTGTGATACTCGGACATTGACACCCAAGGTAAAATCTAACAATTGTAAGAATGTAGGAGCTCATTCTAACTGAATGATTTTTCAAAAGGTGTTTGTTTATTATTTTTATGTGTATGAGTGTATTGTCTGCAGGCATTGTAAGTGCATCCATGTCGTGAAATGCCTGCAGAGGTCAGAAGAGGGTATCAGATCCCCTAGAACTGGAGTTACAGACAGTTGTCAGTCACCATGTGGGGTCCGGGAGCTGAACCCTGGTCCTCTGCAAGAGTAGCCAGTGCTTCCAACCACTAAGCCATCTCCAGCCCCTTACCGAATGATTTTTGATTCTCCCAGTTAATCTACTGGGAAAATGTAGTAGACAATACTAGAGGAAGAAGCAGGGACTGGCTCTTAGGGGACCAAGTTCCATGAAGTTGAGATTTTATGTTGAAGGCAGTGAGGATTCTAAGGCAGATTTTTAAAATTTTTTAAATTTAATTTAGTGTGTGTGTGTGTGTGTGTGGTGGTGGTGGTTTGAATGAGAATGTCCCCCATAGGCTCTCAGTATTTGGACTTTTTGTCCCCAGTTGTTGGCACTGGTTTGGGAGGTCTTAGAAGGTGTGGGCACACTGGAGGAATCACGTCACTGGGGGCAGGTTTAGAGAGTCTTAAGACTTGCCAGATCTCCAGTCTTGCATTGCCACTTCTGCTTGCTTGAGGATGTGAACATTTAGCCTCTACTCCAGCCACGTGTGCTGCCGTGCCTCCCCGCCATGGTGGGCTCTTGCCCCGTTGCAACCCTTATTTAGCCCCTTGCTAAACAAACTCTTCCTTTCATAAGTTCCCTCGATCAGTATTCTATCACAGCAACAGAAAATTGATTAATATAGAGTGTGTGTGCATGCGCACTTGCTGTATCGCACATGTGAAGGTCAGAGGACAACTTTTGGTAGTTGTTCTCTCCGTCTACCACGGGAACCAGGAAAAGGATTGGGTAAACTGTCACAGGGAGACCCCAACCCTGTCTCACTTACTCCAAACTCTAAAGGTTATGGACTTGGTTATTCTCCGTCGCCTTTTCCCTAGCAGCCTCTGTCGTGCCTGTACCCCACGCGAACCAAATTCATTGGAGATCTGATGAGCCCATTTGGGTAGATCAGTGGCCGCTTACTAAAGAAAAAATAGAGGCAGCCACACTGTTAGTGCAGGAACAGCTTGCCTTAAACCATATCGAACCATCCAGTTCCCCTTGGAATTCACCTATATTTGTTATAAGAAAAAAATCTGAAATGGCGCCATTTGCCCCGGCCCACAGGGATCAACGGTGAGCAAAGACCCCAAAGATACCTGGAATGAGAGGAACAAACAAACAAAACATGTAGAATAAGACCACCTGGGAAATCTCTCGTCAGGCTGATTGTTATTACTGGGTTTAAATAAACAAGCTTGGCGAGGTGGGGGTAAAAATCCACGCATTTACACAGGAATGTGGTAATGAACAGAGCCAGCACCGTTGCTTAGGAAACACTATCTCTGACCTTCAGAGCCCACCATGAATAACTGCTTGTATGCCAGGGGAGCAAGCACAGAGAAGAGAAACAAGGACACTGAACTGAGCAGGAGTAATAAAAGTATCGCCTTTCAGGCCTTCCTAGTTTGTCTCTAGTGAGATAAGGAGGTGGGTGCAGGACATTCCAGTGAAGCTCAGTCCCTGCTACCAAGGCTGAATGTGCTTATCATACATGCAGGTGGCTGCAGGGAGGATTTTTCCCAGGGCTAGTTTCTCTAAGATGGAGTCAGGCTGTATTCTCTGACTATGGCCTCCAACAGGAACCAGGGTTGGAACTCAGGTACCAGGCTTGTAGAGCAAGTGCTTTTATCCACTGAGCCTTATGTTAGCCCCTTATGTCAGATTTAAATAAGGAAATGTATGAAGAGTGGAAAAGCTGAATGTAATTACTAAGTAGAGCCTCCTGAGATATCTGTGGTCATTTGGGTAAGAGAGATGATACTTTTGGAGACGTCAAGAGGAGAGAGATCTGGAAGCTGGTGGAAGAGGGGGAGGGGAAAGCTGTCATTCTCTCCTCATCCCCATCTTCCTGTCCTACATGCTTATTTTATTAATATCTTTTACATTTTAATTTATTTACTCGGTGTGTGTGTATGTGTGTGTGTGTGTGTGTGTGTGTGTGTGTGTCGGTGTGTGTGTCGGTGTGTGTGTGCATGAAGGCATAAGGAGATCAAATACCACTTGGAGTTAGTTCTCTCCTTCCATCATATGGGTTACAGGGATTGAACTCAGGTCTTCACATTTGGCAACAAGTCCCTTTATTCACTGAAGCATCTCGTTGGCCCCACACCATTATTCTTGAGAGTTATCTTTTCAGGGAAGCCCTCCCTCACCTACCATGACTGGCTTCCATAGGAGAGTAGAGAAATCCCCTACCAGAAGAAGCTTGGATCTTTCTTCCTATCTGGAATTATTTTTTTAAATACCTTTAAATTTTCTTTTACAATTTCATACATGTAGACAGTATATCTTGAGCACATCGAGCCCTTCTCTTCCCCTCCAACCCTCTCTCCCATCCCAGAGCACCACCAACACATTCCTTCCCACTTTATATTTGTGTGTGTGTGTGTGTGTGTGTGTGTGTGTGTGTGTGTGTGCATGCATGGACCACAATGTGGTGTGGATAGCAGAGGAAAACTTGCAGGAATCAGTTCTCTCCTTCCATCTGGGCTCTGGGGAGAGAACTCAAGTCATAAAGCTTGGGGGCAGCAAGACGTCTTTACCTCCTGGGTCTCACTGCCCCTCCCCTTCTTTACTTCAAACCTCGTTCAGTTAAAGAGTCTTCTCTGACCAAGGTTGAAAGCAGCACTAATCTATAGGTATAAACATAAAGATTTAGACAGCAGTTTGAAAACATTCATTTAGAAAACAACAATAGTAAGCTTTGTGTGTAACAATATCCTCCAAATTGAAGCATTTCATCCTGAAGGAAGGCTAAGAAAGACTCAGGAAGTAAGTAAACGACTCACAAGTCTCAAGAAATCCCTGGAAAGTAAAAGATTCACAATGTCTTTCCATCCCCAAGGTTATATAAGCAATAAAGCCTGCTGGGGAGAGCAGAGATTCTTCCACCTGTTGAGCTGCTTATAGGTTATGTAGAGTTCCGGGCAGCTTTCCTGAGTCAGCACCTGGACCTGCATGGGTTTTTAAGTAATGCAACTGCCCCTGAGTTATTTGCTGCTCCTGTAAGTGACCCCTAATCTCTACTCCTATAAATAACCCCAATAAATGCATTGGTTCTCCAAATTGGACATTGGTAGAATTGTTTCTTTGTTGCCCAGTGTGGGATGAGGATTTTCCCAGTGAAAATTCTCTTGCAATAGGTCCCCCTAAGCCCAGGGACTCTGGCACCCTTGCCATGGGCTTTTGACTAGGTTTATAGAACCATTTTTTTTTTCACTTTCTTTTTAAATTTCTTTATGAAAGCACAGATTGGGAATTAGGGCATATTCTCCTCCAACCACTATACACCCTTATGCCTCCCTTTCCTCAGCCTGTCTGGAGTTCCAAAGCAGGAATAGTAAAGTAGATAGCAGTGTAGAGAGAGCCCCAGAGAACTCACAAAACACCGGGTGAAGTGCACCTGGGTGTGGACAGGGAACTAGAGAGAGCTTCACGAGGTTTCAAAATCCTTAGTGAGAGTGAGAAGATACCAAAAAATTATGATCAGCATAATTTTGGGGGTGTCAGTGGGCAGCCCACAGGTAGCAACCGGAGAGGTAAACCAGGGAAGTTAAGAAGGTCAGCAGCCAGCAGAAAGTCTGTAAAGGATCTGGTCAGCAGGATGTCATGGCTGATCTCTCCTGGGCTGTCACTGAGAGAAACCCTAGAGCATAGGGATGACTGGGGGAAAGGCAGGTAGCCAAAGGCCAAACGAATGACCTTCCAGCCAGAAGTCAGAGAGGACCAGATGCCAGTGAGGACCAGGGCAAACAACATGGGAATTTTGGTAAGCGTCAGGGAAAGGAGAAGGGGAAAGGGAGTGTGTATTCTGAGGCAAACTCCCTGCCTCACAGCTCCGTGATGTGGAGCATGTGACTCACTAAACAGCTTAGTTTCCTCAATTACAAAGAACGATAATGGTGCCTATCTTAAGGCTGTCCTTAGCGCACAGAACACAACAGAACACATGCACTCTGCGCACAGGAAGTGTTCGGCTCATGTTACTAGTTACTACTAAGGATATCACTTTGCCCTTTGTGGTACATTTGTGTACAACCTCTAGTCCACAGTGTAATCTGTGGGTATTACTAATTACCAGTGGTTGGACTTTTCATAAGCTCTTTAAACCTTTGTTTCTTTCTCTGTAAAAGGCCAGTGATAATGTGGTGGAACCTCATACACAATAAAGACTCGGAGCAAGGCCTCCCTCCCTAACCAGGATGGCAGTCAGTACTTGAAAGGACATTTATTACATGCTAGGCAGTGTTCTAAGCATATTATAACGGTCATCCATTCAACTCCCCCACACCTCTGTGTAGGACTGTGATTTTCCCCATCATGCAGAAAACAGGCCCAGAAAGATTAGGAAGCATGCTCAGTTACTCAGCAGCAGATGGCAAAGGTGAGCCTTGAACCCACTTGACAGCCTAGAGTTTCTGCTTCATTCTGACATTTGGAATTTGTGTTTAATGTCAGAGTGGATGGACTTTTTATTCAAAGGAATGGGATGTATGTTTTCCCATCTTTGCTGGATGAACATGCATTTGATAATACTTTAAATAAAATCTCAAGGAGCTGACAGCATAGCTGTTTGGTGGAGTGTTTGCCTAGCCTGCATGAAGCGTTAGGTTCAATTCCTAGCACCACATAAGCCTGCTGTAATGGTGCACAGAAGGCTCAGCAGCTATGAGAGGGTACTGTTGTTGCAGGGGACCTGTTTGGCTCCCAGTACCCACACAGGGTGGCTCACAACTGCCTATAAATCCAGCTCTGGTGCCTACCCCCAAGACATCCAAAGTCAAAATTAATCTTTAAAAAAATTCTACTTCTAAACTTTTAACCCCAATTGGAAACTATCAACAAACAATTTCTGAAAACAGGTGCTTGGAAATAACTGAGATTTTCACTCTTCCCAACATTTACCAACGGTTTATTTTCAGGGATGATCTCCACTCACTCAGCAAGCAGGTGATCAAGCATGGAACTGACTAGGAGATAGTTTTCAACACTGGAGAATCACCCACTATATGAAGCTTCCTTACAGATTCTGCTGACTTAGGAGAATTCTTGTGTCTTAAATCTATATTTAGATTTGAAGAAAATGGTAATGTAACCTATATATTAAACATTGGACAAGAAACATAGGTCAAACATGTGACCACATCTGGAGATGCAAGATGGTCTGACCTCCAGGCTTCTGTGTGCCGTGGAGTTCCCAGTTGTTGCCTTTAAATGTATAGAATCACAGAGAAAATAAAAAGTTCATGTGTGTATCATCTTCTGGGGACAGAGCTTTGAAAGCTTTTCATGTGTGATAGGGGCTCATGTATTTCCCCCCTTGTAAACTTTCAGGAAACTGTTTTACTTTTGGGCTCCGATTATTTCAGACATAAACAGGGATGAGCTTTCAAAAATCAAAGGCTAACAAAGCATGAGAGTGGATGCGGGGGAGGCGGGTGGATAACATAAAGAGTTAGAAGAGTTCCAAATTTAAAGTACAGAAAGGTGTCAGGAGTTTTCTGTTGTGTGGTAGTTACTGCCCCCCTATGGAGAAAAGGGGCCAGTGCCTCCAAACTGCATTTGATTTAAGGTCAGCATGTCTCTCTCACCTGTGGCTCTCAAGTGCTTTCCTGTTTACATTTAGTATATCATTATTTCATTTCTTCAGTATTTGCATCACTTGCTTATTGAAGGCATAATAATATAAGTAACAAAGAAAATGGAAAGGTTCACTCAGTTCAAGAGCTATTTGAGCTATTCTCCAAGTAAGAAGACAACATCAGATAATACAGAGAAACACAACACATCTCCCATCAGAGCAAAAAAGCACAAAATCTGTGTCTCTTGGCGAGTTTTATTTCACAACCTCTCTAAAATTTAGTAGCTAAGATTGGGCTACAAATAAAATTATCCTACTAATTTTATGGAATCTTGAGATTTGGAACTAAAGAACAGAACATGGGAAAAAAATCTTCCACCGATTATTTGAAATGAAATGATGATCCCCCCCACCCTCCAGGGAGCTTGAGGAAGATAAATGATTAAATACCATCTGCCTCTCTCTCTGTAGATATATAACTAGTGGGTTATTTCTATTTCTAACTTTCTAGAATCATTAGCAACTAGTATTTTTAGCCCAGGGCACTGCTCTATAAATCATTTTCACCTCTGGTCTATCAGCACTTACGTAACCTACATGCTATTGCATAGAAAATGACTGAATGATAATACCCTTGAGCAGTTTTTCAGTCATGACTCCCCAAAATACTTACTGGGGGAGGCTAGAGAAACAGCTCAGCAGTTAAGAGTTCTTGCAGAGGACCCAGGTTCAATTCCCAGTACCCACATGACACCTAACAATCTTTCTGGACTCCAGTTGCAGGGGATATGATGCCCTCTTCTGGCCTCCGTAGGCATTGCACGCACCCAGTGCACCTTCATACATGCAGGTAAAACACCCAGGCACATAAAATACAAAGATAAGCTTTAAAAAGAAAATTTTACTGGTTTTATGCAAAGTGGAATAGGGTCGTGCAAGGAGGAAGACTCCAAGTGAGATGGGACTCTCTTCACTAAAATACCCTTTCTTCTCATGGCTACAACCCACAAAAGATCCCACACTGCAAAATAGAGCCGACAGGCAGAAAGTCCTTCAACACAGGACAAGTCACAAAACGCTACAGCCTTGTGCAGTCATTTTCACTAAGAGCAGAAGGTAGCCTTGTCCAGCAGCTTGGAGGCAAGCATAGACTTTCTGTTTGTTTGTTTGTTGCATGTGTTTATATGCATGTTGCACATGTGTGTGTAGGTGTATAAGCAAGTGTTGGTTCTTGCTGATCGTGGAGAGTGCTGATTCTGCTAGTCTAACTAGCTACCTTGCTTGGCAGACTTCCCTGAAGTGCTAGGACCCAGAATTTACAGAGTGCCCAGATCATGGCTAGGCAATCTCCCCAGGCCAAGTATAGACTTTGATTAGAATTAGTTGATTAAAACTCAGGTCTTCTACACTGATTTAGAAATCACACTGTACTCCACAAATATGTATAATTATTTTATGTCTGCTTTTTAGAAAAAGAATCAGCTCTGCTGACCAGTTTACAAGTAAAATGTGTCACTATGAATAAAGATGTTTTTAATTATATATTCTGGAGAAATGACTAGTGACAAGAGTTGGGTAGATGTGACTCCATGACCTGAGTAAAGAATTCATAGAACTGGTGGACAAACTGACCAAGAAGAATGCTTGAGAATGGGAGATGACAAGGGGCTTTTCAGTGTACTGTTTATATTCTTCTGGTACATACATAAGTAACACATGATTTGGACTAACATGTCAAGTGAGCCACAGAGAATGTAGATGAAATGATTTCTTTACCCAGCACAGGACACAGAGGGGCCATTCTAAAGCAGGGCTATGTGTAACATGTGGCCTTGAAGTGGTCCAGAAATCATCAGTAGTAGTAGTAGTCTTCAAGTGACTCTGAAGGTGAAAGACCACATGTGTTAAGCAAGTTTTAAGGAGTAGTTGGAGACAGAAGTAAGATAGCTTTCTTTGGTACTGGTTAGTAGTATAGCTCAGTGAGAGTGTGTGTTTACCTTGCGTGAGGACATGCATTCAATCCCTAGCATTAAGAAATAGCTTTCATAATTATAGCCCGTGATCCTTGCCCATTCAATGTACTGGTCACAAAGGTTTGGAATGAATCACATGTATCTCCCATTACTCATAACGGCCTTTTGTTGTGGGCCAGTGAGATTGGTTCAGTGAGTAAAGGTGCTTGTGGACAAACCTGACATCCTGAGTTAAATCCCTAGAACCCACATGGTAGAAGAGAATCAATTCCCACAAGTTGTCCTCTGACTTCCACACACACACACACTGTGCACACACAGAAATAAATGTAATAAAAAGACTTACTATCTGTTTTCAGAAAGTTGTAAATAGCAATTCTGTTGGATACTGTTAAATAAGGTACCCAGACTGGGTGAAACTTATCTTTTCTGAGCAAACAGATAAGATAAAATAGGGCATCTCCTGGACCTCTGTCCCAATGTGCCCCAGATTTCACTTGTGACTTGTATTTGGAATATTGAATCCCTAGTCTTACAGTCCAACCAGGCCAAAGGTAAATCAATAAAGTCACCAGGATCTTTCCATGGGTAAGTTAACTTGTCTCAGATAATGGGGAATTACTGTACCAACTGAGCATGTTTAGGTGTAAGGGTAAAAGAATCCCCCAAACAGCCACACTTCAAGATTTAGCACAATCTGGGAACCATCTTATAACAGAAGTAGTTGACGAACTTTTACCGGAATGTTCCACTGCCAATTTGCTTCTTCTGGGCCTTCTTTCTCCTGTCTACCCTCTTTCCTCTCGTTACAAAATGGCTGATGCCTTCTGAATTTTCCTATTCACTCTTTCAAGAATATAATTGTCTGGTTAATCATCATTATTTTTACTATGGCATGGTGACTGCCAAATAGGGACATGTTAAAACATTTGCAAAGCTTACTTTTATTAAGAATGTGAGCACACCGGGTGTGGTGGTTGGTGGTGTCTGCCTTTAATCCCAGCACTCTGGACTCAGAACACAAGGGCAGGTGGATCTCTGCGAGATCGAGGCCAGCCTGTAGTGAGTTCCTGGCCAGCTGGGGCTACAGGAAACCCTCTCTTGGAAAAAAAAAAAAAAGTAATAAAACTCTTTTCATAGCAAGTTGTTTAATAGGTCAGCAGTCAGTCAGTCAGTCTAGGTGATATAGGAAACTGGATCCATTCCTTTGCTTCAGAGAAAAACTAAGACTGTGTTCTGCCGGTGGGCTCCGGCGGACTGACTGCCTAGCTCAGCAGAGGTGCAAGTAGGCAGATTTGGGTATGATGACTGACATGACATCCTGTATTTAGGATCTGGGTGTTTTACTCCCTATGGGTAACTTTAGACTAAATTATTGACAGGTTTTATCTTTTACAAGAACAGATCCTAGCATATAGCATTTGCTACATCATCATTAAATATATTTTGTGATCACATTCTTAATAAAAGTAAGCCTTGCACATGTTTTAACATATCCCTATTTGACAGTTACCACTTGAGTAATTTAACCACAAGAAATGCATCACCTCACAGAGCTATTTTGTGGAAGGGCTTGCAGAAGGATGGAGATTTTCCAAACCAGTAGTCAGTTTCCTTCAGCAGTACAGGAAGATTCCTCAGTGTTGCAGATAGCTAATGATTTCTGCTTAGATCCAAAAGGTGCAGACGGAGCAGCAGATGGAGCTGTCTCCATATAGGCTGAGTAAGCACAGCAATTGTGCTCAATGTTCTTGCCAAAGAACCCTCAATAATAAAACGGTAGCTCCCAGAAACCACACTGGACTTTAGACTCTAAATGGAAATGAATCATTAGAATCATTAACCATGAGCATGTCAGGAGTGTGCACTGCATTCAGTAAGTAAATATAATTGAAATGGCCCCCTGTAAATATATATTTTAATGAGAAAAGCTACCACACAACAAACATAAAACAGAAGTTTCTGGTCCAAAGTCTGCTCAGAGAGTGTGAAATGTATGTTTTTTTAATTCCAGATCGAGCTGTGTTTATGAATCCTATAAAGTTAACCAGTTAATAAACGTATCTAATTAGGAACATTTCATAATATGACTTGACATTCTTTGACCTAGTTCTAAGAAGTGAATTCTTTCTTAATTAAAGACAACTATTAATTGAGCCATTTCAGAATTTACTTAAAATCTTATTTCCTCAACATCCCCATTAAAATACAGAACCTAATCTGAGTATTAAAACCCAAGATTCAGTGAAAACATTCTTTTCGGTTACATGATATTGTACTACCATTAATATTTCAACAACTTGATAGCTTTTTAATAGAAATGCTTCCTTGCTGAAAAACATATATTTGATAAATCAGTAGGCTTAATGTTCTCATTAAAAATAGAGTTTTAGAATTAAACATCCTAAGAGCCTGTGCATGATAGCATAATCCATGCCGAAGGGAGAACGACTGTGTCTGACACTTTGCTCCCGATATTCCTTGTTAGTTCCTAATAAATAATTGAAGAGCCACCTCTCATCTGCTCCATAACTTAAGCTATCAATTCCATTCCTGTGGTTCCCAAACTTGAGTGCTCCAGTTCCAAAACGCACATCCCCACAGTGCAAGTCCCCAAACAGCAATGGCTACATTTAAATTGGGACCCACAGTGGCAGCACTGGTATGGACTGGAAACTTGTTGGAAATACAGATTCTCAGGTTTGAAGGATGGAAATCATTTCATCAGCAGCCTGTGGATGCTAAGCTGGAGATCTGAGATGCTATCCTGTTCAATTCTACTTCTTCATAAATGCTGCCGAACATACCAACATTTAACCTATCGGCATCTCACAAGGATTTCATGAAGATTAATTTTTAAATCCCTGGAGATTAAGTTATTTTTAAATTGCCTCGAAGAAAGGGCTCTAAGCCACTAAATAAAGTGAAATGAGATCCCTCCTTTTTGGAGGTTCTTAATCAGCAGACCTGCCACGGAGAAGTGACATCTCTATCCCTAAGCTCCAGATTTGTTATTCTTAGAAATGGGTTCTAATCCTTACGACAATTGATTTTATGGATTGCGCTATTTATCCAAAACAAACAGTGCAGTCCCCAGAACACATTAAATGTTACACGTAGTTGCAGTGTGTGGATGCTTCCCTTGGAGAGGTGGCTGAGGACAAATCAGAAAACAGCAGCTCCCACAGTAGAGCAGATCACATTCTCACAGGAAGCAGGTCCTGGCTTGACTCTGCCCAAATTCCTTGGTCATTACTGTTGGGAAATATTCAGTCCTCTGGGTAGTGATTCTAGTGACTCTGTGGTGCCATAGTTGGAAACATTTTTCTAACCATTTAACAACAGTACTGTCTGCCCTAAGTTCTTTAAGGGACAATATCAGAAAGTGTCAGACAGCTTCTTAGGTCAAGTCATAGCCCTTTGGAATGTATTATTTTGTAAAATAGATTTAAATATTATTCCATAAAACTCTGATCAAAACTCACTTGAGCATAATTTGAATATTCCCCAATTCATGGTTTTCTAGTCTAAAACTGTAAGTTACCCACAGCACGCAGCAACTTCGAGTTGTTTTCATTTTTACGTTACTTCAAATTGAAAAAGAAAAAATCTAAAGTGTCAAGGGCACTCTTCAACTATGAACAAAGATAGAGCAACAAATCTGGATGTGTTCTGCAGATCCATTTTATAGTCATATGGTATTAGTTCATTATTTTCCTGTGTTTACTTTGCATGCTCTTCCTTTGCCTTTTCTTCTCTCTTGACTTCAGTTTGGTAAGATTACATTTAGTATTTTCCCCTACTGGTTTGGAAGCTGTACACACATTTTGGGTTGGAATTCATATATCCTGGCTTATGTCTCTTTGCTTTTCATGTGGAGTTGTGTGCATGCTTATAAATAGGTTGCTTTTCTCATTGTGACCAAATACTTGACAAGAGGAGGCTTAAGCGAAGAAGGCCTTATTTTGGCCCGTGGTAGTTTGAGGACACAGCCCTTCAAGGTGGGGAATACTTTGGGGAGCTGCTCTTAGCTGTTGCTACAGCAGGCTGATTGCTCACATCTGGGCAGATCAGGAATCTGAGAAAGAGGAATGCCAGGCCTCCGCTGTCTTTCTGTTTTTCTTTTTTCTCACATTCAGAGTGGCTCTTCAATTCTCATTGGTCCTTTCTGGAAACACCCTTATGGGCATCTATGGTCTATGACCATCTTATGGTCTATGTAATTCTAAATCCATAAAAGTTGGCAATGAAGATTAACCAGCACAATGCTGACATTATTAATTGTTAAAAGAAAGAAGATATAGAAATAAATTTTTCAGGAAAAAGAGTGAATCAAAATTTAAATGGTTAAAAGAGGCACAAAAAAGAACAAATTAAATGAATTAAATGTTCTGCTTAAGAAAGATTATCACAATGGATTTTTAAAATCTGTTATTTGCTGCCTCCAAAAGTGTTATAACCAGGCTCAATGGTATGAAGTATTTGGTAGGGAATAATAAAACATCTGGTCAACAAAAGAAAGAGCTGGTATTGTTGTATTAAAATGATACAAAATTACAAAAAGTATTATTTGGGATGGAACAAGCACTATCTGTTTATTGTTAAGAAAAATAAAGAAGGCACTGCAAGGTCAAATGAATGCTGCAGAACACAAGAAAAACATATACATGTATGCTACAGACATGGAAAATGAAAATAAAAATTCCAAGAACACTAGAAAGTAAAGAATCTAAATTTTCAATACTGCTTTTAAAATAACTTCAGAAATTCCTTATTCATTGAAAATAAAATGTTGCCAGATATTGTGATGCACCCCTATAATTCCAGCCTCAGAAAGCTGAGGCCAGAGGATTGTAAATTCAAGGCTAATCAGGACTACATAGAGTTCAAGGCCAGCCTAAACTACATAGCAAGATTCTGTTTCAAAAAAACAAATAAAAAATTATATAAAACCAAGTGTAATAAATAACAATATTTAGTTTACAACAGTCAATGAAGAATATGCTTAGCAGCAAACATGAAAAATACTCCTTATCATCAAGGAAATGCAAATCAAGAAGCACAGTGAGGGATCTCACCTCAGGCAAAATGGCTATTACCAAAGAAGCAAAATGTAAGAAATGCTAAAGAGGAGGCAGAGAGACAGAACCCTGTATACTGCTGGTGGGAATGAGGGTTCACATGGCTGTTATGGGAAGTAGTTACAGGGTATGTCAAAAACCTAAAAACAGACCCACCATGCGATACACTGTCCCT
Source organism: Eospalax fontanierii (assembly GCA_035773235.1). Classification (NCBI taxonomy): domain Eukaryota; kingdom Metazoa; phylum Chordata; class Mammalia; order Rodentia; family Spalacidae; genus Eospalax; species Eospalax fontanierii. The sequence goes on along the minus strand of CM069536.1, from coordinate 22,040,750 downwards.
TTCTGGGTGTTTATTTACCCAACAGAAATGAAATCATTCTATCAAAGAAATACCTGCACTCTTGACTGTAGCACTATTTATAATAGTCAAGATAGGGAATCATCCTAGGAGTCCATTGAATGGATTTAAAAATATGGTATAAGCAAAAGAGAAGCAAGGGCCTAGGAGAGGAAGTGGGAAAGAACAGCGTTAATGACATGTATGTGTGGAAATACCATAATGAAGCACAGTACTTTGTGTCCTGATAATATAAAAGTTTAACATCACACACACACACACACACACACACACACACACACACACACACACACACACACGTACACACACTTTGGAGTATTATTCAGCCATAAAGAGTTTGACCTTGGGGGCTGAAGAGATGCCTCAGCAGTTAGGAGCACTGTCTGCTCTTACAGAGAACCAGGATTTGATTCCCAGCATCCACACGGCAGCTAACAACTGTCCATAACTCAGATTCCAGAGGAATCCGATGTTCTCTTCGGATGTCTGTGGGTACTGCATGACACAGGAGCACTTGCATACATAAAAGTAATACACTCAGACACATAAAAAGATAAAAATAATCTTTTTAAAAAGCTTTAAATCTTGCTATTTGTAGCAAAATGAGAACTGGGAGTTATTATTTCAAGTAAAATAAGCCAAATGCACAAAAACAAATGTATGTTCTCTCACATGTGAAAAATTTAAAAGTTGACTTCAAACTGGAAGAAAACGGTGATCACTCGAGGTTAGTAATAGCACGTACCAAAATACAGACAGAGTAGTTCTAGCATACTAGAGCCTCACAGAGTAACTATAGTTTAAAACAGTGGTATAGGAATTTTGCAAAGCACAAGAAGACAGAGGCTCAAAGGCTCCAGACATAGGCATAGGGGATACAAATGCTAATGAGCTTGATTTGATCACTGTTTTATATATATATATATATATACACACATATATATACACACATATATATACACACATACATATATATATAAAACAGTGATCAAATATATATACACATATATATATACACACACACACATATATATATATACATACATATACATGTACTGAATCACACTGTACCCCCAAATTTATAAACTGTGCTAAAAGGGGAAAAAAAGAAAAAGCAAGAAAAAAAATTTACGTATCAGCCAATAAAGGAATATATTTATCCTGCAGCTGGATATGGCACACGCCTATAATGTCAGCACTCAGGAGGTAGAGGATGACTGAGTTAGAAGACAACATATTAGAACCTAGACCATCTTCTTCAAAAAGAACAAAGCAAAAAGCCAGAATATATTTATCCTGTTACACCAAAATAGAAATATACATAGATGAGGTCTAACATCATTTTTAGAGATAACATTCCAAAAAAATAAATTTAGTACCAGAAGCCTCTCAGTGCTCCTGGTAACTTAGCATATATATATAAATGTATTTTTGAATTTTTGAGACAGGGTCTCCCTGTAACCCCAGCTAATCTGGAACTCGCTATGTAGACCAGGCTGGCTTTGAACTCACAGTGATCTGCCTGCCTCTGCCTTCCAAGCGCTGGGATTAAAGGTGTGCGCCACCATGCCAGCCCTACACTGACAAGATTTTTAAATGCTACTTTTATGTGGCATTATGTATCATATAAATATGTGTAATATGTGACCTATATGTGTGTATGTATATTAGGAAATTACTTGAAATCCTGTCAATATGCATCATATATAATGGAAATTATTCAAAACAATAAAATCCTGTCCTTTGGAGCATCATGGACAGAACTAACAGAGAGTGAAGTGAACAGGCAAGAAAGATAAATACGTTTGCACTCAAATGTGAAAACGTAAGAATTTGCTCTCCCCTGGTGTGGTGTCATATCATCTAAATCCAGCATCAGGAAACAGACATAGGCACTTATCTGTGAATCTGAGGCCAGCCTTGATGACAGTGAGTTCCAGGCCAGCCAGGGCTACCCAGTGAGACTCTGTCTCAAAAAAACCAAAAAGTTGTTTTCAAACCAAGCATGATAGCACAGACTTATAATCTCAGCACTTGGGAGCTGAGGCAGGAGGACCAGAAGTTCAAAACCAGCCTCCACAGCAAGCTCAAGGCCAGCCTAGACTACAGGAGTCCCTGTCTCAAAACAAAGAATACAAACATTGATTCAGGACTGGAGAGACGGCTCAGTCAGTAAGCTGCTTGCTGTGTAAGCAGGAGGCCCTGAGTTTAAATACTCAGTTCCCCGTAAATAGGCACAGTGGCACATGCCTGTAATCCTGATGCTGGGGAGGTGGAGACAGAAGAATCCTGAGGTTCACTGGCCACCTTGGCTACCCAACTCGGTTGCCCCAAAAGACAGGGAGGAGAGCAGTACAGGAAGACACCCAAAGTCAACCTCTGGCCTCCAGGTAGGCATGAAAATTGTTTTCACAGCAGTAGGTAGCACATTGGTCACCAGAAGCTAGGAAGGGGGAACAAGGGAAGGTCAGGTTACAGGCACCAAAATGCAGCTGAATAGGAGGAACGGTTCCTGTGTTCCACAGCACAGCAGAGTGACTAGAGTTTACAATTTCTAAGAACTAGGAGAGAGAAGTCTGCAAGTTCCTAACATAAGAAATGATAAATGTTTAGAGAAAATAAGAACACTAATGAAGACAATTAGTCATTGCTTATTGTATATAAGTATTGAAATATCTTTCTTTATCCACAAATAGGTTCCAATTATTATATGTCAATAAAAAAACAAAGTGTTCTAATTTTATATTAAGCTTCTCAGGCTTCACTTGATTTCAAAATAACTAAGAAAACAAAGGATGATATATTTTATTGGCATTTTGGCCTATCACAGTTCAATTAAAATAAAATAGAAGAAAGCAATTTATTTAACCAGTTGAATATAACAATTACAAGTTTCTGTTTCACCATCATACGATTGTATTCATGCAAGTACAATCACCAGTCATGTCTGTCTTACCATCTATCCAAGGACTACCTTTCACCTGCAGTACTTGATCCATAAATTTCATTGTCAAACTTGCCTGCTTTAGCAATGTAAACATATTTGCTACACGTAAACTTTAAAATGTAAAAGTGAATGATACTAATAAATGAATCAGAACAGAACTGAGCATCATCGCATGACATAATACTGTCTCAAGAACCATAACTTAATAAATTTCACAAAAAGGAAGCAAAAGCAAAAAGTAGTATGAAAACTTCTAAAATAGTGTTAAAATACTGAAGGGTTGTGTGAGATTCACCTAAGAAGAAGGGAGACAAGATGATGCAGTGAGAACTGAATGTGGCTAACGTTACTGCGGCCACTGCCAAGAGCGCCTTCACTCACCCTGACAGCATGCTTCATGTTCTATTGTCCTTAAGAAACGACATGGTGTGTCACGTCAACTGGGTACTTTGTAGGAATTTCACATTGAATGTCACCTGTCGGACTGCTACCTCACTCAAATTTTCCAGCTCTAAATAATTTTTCCAAATAACCCAAAACATTGCATTACATTTGTAAGAATTACCACTATAAAGTACATACAATCCCTAAATAAAATCATAAAAACAAATCCATTTTAACAGAGCAAGTACAGAATGGTGTATATCCGTGTATCAGAAATCACAGAAGAATATTCAACAAATAAGCAAAAATGTTTCCATTTATTACTACTAATTTGTTCTTTTCTGGCCAAAATTAAATAAGTTTTAAAAGGTCAGTGAGGATATTCAGTGCCACGTTGGATTTGTCTGCAACACACAACAACGTTATATCTGTAATACAAAGCAGACTATTTTGACTCCTAAACATAATTAAGCTATAAAGACCTTGAATTTCTAAAATCAGATATAATACTGTGCCAAGCAAAATAAATTTGTTCTTGTTGCTCTCATTACATTTCAGCTCAATCCACAATCAAACATTTTTCCATATGGTGTCTCAAACTGACAAAAAAAGTCTAGAGAGATGTCTCTGCTGGTTTCCACAGGCAGACTGAAAAAGCAAATGAAACTGAAACAATATTTCATCTTGAGTGTCCTTAACATGTATGCATGTCAAGCAGTACTTGACACAGCAAGTTTCTTCAAATGATCCATAAACACTTGTAAACTAACATCATCTGTGAGAATAGGTGCTCCAGACTCCTAGATGAAAAGAGAAGGATTTGCTGATTAAAACCCAGGGTGATACTGTGGAATGCATATGCAAACATCAAAACAGATAGGGAAGTTATTTCAGAGTAATAACTATGTTCCTGGTTCCTAAGGGAAGCCATCTACATTCTTAGGATTCCCTGAGAACCCAGACTGTCTTCATTGTTCAAGGACTGGGGGCTATTAATTAGGAAGACCAACAACAGTGTGATATAGTAGAGAGTTAGGGCTTTAAGACAGCCTGACCTGGTGGCAATGTACAGAAAGAGGAAACTTTCACTGCTGGGGGAATGTAAATTGGTCCAGCCCCTATGAGAATCATTATGGAAGTTCTTTAAAAATGTTGGTTAATATTCTCATTTATATGTGAACCAACAAAGACAGAACCTCATTTGTCAACAATATGGATATTTTTCTCGCTAAACAGGCTAGTGGTTTTCAAGTAAAACAAGAACTACCATATGGCCCAGTTCTACGACTCCTGGGCATATACTCAAAGAATCTAAGTCCTACTACAGAGATATTTGCACATCCATGTTTACTGTTGCACTATTCATAACAGCTTGGATATACAACTAGCCTAGATTTCTATGAACAGATACAGAAAATGTGGTACACACATACACAATGGAGTGATACTTGCAGAAAAACAGATGGAACTGGAAATCATTAAGCAAAGTAAGCCAGACTCAGAAAGATAAATACATGCTTTCATATGCAGAACCTAGATTTAAGTGTGTGTGTATGTGCGTGTATGTGTGTGTGTGTGTGAGAGAGAGAGAGAGAGAGAGAGAGAGAGAAAGATACTAGGTAGCTAGGTAGGAAGGGGATTGTGTGTGAGAGCAGAGGAGAAATCTTAAGGAGGACATAGGGGTAACTGTAAAGGATACATGTGACATGAAAGCAGAGGGAGGTTTTTTTAGAGCAATGAAAAGAAATAGGACATGGGGGATTGGAAAGGGCAGTGGGAGTGGCAGACAAATTAGAATGAAGTGTAATAAGAGCTGGAGAGATGGCTCCGCTGTTAAGAGTGCCTGCTTGTTGCTCTCACAGAGAGGACCCAAGTTAGGTTCCCAGGACCCATGTTGGGCATAACTCCAGCTCCAGGGGATTTAGTGCCCTCTTCTGGCCTCACTTGTACATAACCATATACCAACAGACATTTACACACATAATTTAAAATAAAAATACAATCTTTAGAAACTTAAAAAGAATAGTTACACAAATGCATGAAGATGCCATAATGAAACCCATTAGCTTGTATGCTAACCTAAAAAATGAATGATAATTAAAAAGAAGACTGATAGGGGCTGGAGAGATGGCTCAATCATTAAGAGCACTTACTGCTCTTGCAGATGAGCTAGGTTTAGTACCCAGCATCCACATGATGGCTCACAACCATTTTTTAATCCCCTGGCCTGTAACTCTGGCCTCCTTTGGCTTCTTATGCATATGATGCACATAAACTCACATAGGCATACACACACACTTAAAAATAATAAGAAAATAAATATATCTTAAAAGAATGATAACTTGGTTTCAAGATTCTTTTACCCTGGTATTTTAACAGAAATGCCAGCTAGAAGGAAGCAAAATCGTATTTTTCTTGGTTTTGAGACAGAGTCTCACTATGTATCCCCTGCTGGCCTGGAACTTGCTATGTAAACCAGGTTGGTCTCAGACTTCTGGAGATTCACATGCCTGTCTCCTTAAGTGCTGGGATTAAAAGGATATGCTACCAGAGCTGGCTCATAATAACCTTTAAATACAGCCTATGCTTACCAAGTTTTCTAGTCATTTACATTGATTTCTGAGAGTTTCAAGTAATTAAGTGTTAAGGAAAATTCCAAATAAAAACTACATTCATAAAACTACTTTGATAACCCAATTTATGAATAATGAAATTTTACTATAGCAAGAGAAAGTATTCTATGAAATTTTATAACAAAAATTTTAAATTTCTCCTGATATGCAAATTTCATTTGTTAATAAATTTTAAAATGAGGAAATGTATTTTTAGAGGTCAGCAAACAATGGCCAAGTGTGAAATGAGAATTCCTAGCTCCTATGGCTCCACAGACAAACAAAACTTCTGAATAAAGAAAAAAAATCACAGTGCTCCTTAATTCATGAAAACTTGAAAAAAAAGCCAATAAACGAAGACAGAAGACAAAAGTGCTGGGACTGAGGAACTGATTCAGAATGCTGGGCTCAAACTGTGGTTCTGCTGCTTACACACATGTGACTCTGAGGGATGGCTTACTACCATGTCTTACTTTCTGCATGTATAAAATGCAACTGACAGGACCTTCCTGTCCCCCATAACTGCTGTAATGATTACATAAGTAGCATAAAGCAAACAGAAGATCTGGCTTACTTAGTGAATATACTGCATGTTTCCACTATTACTGTTTGGGAAATCTGTGACTGTATGACACTAAACTTTCCCTTTATTTTGCATTCACAATTATCACAGGAGAGCACATGTCTCAATGATGTGACCTAAACCATTAACAACCTGGTGCCTCTGGTCTTTTTCTTCCCATAACTGTGTCTGTTTTTTTTTTTTTTTTAACATGATTTCTGCCTCAATTCATCCAATCCCAGATCTATTTCTCCTAAACAAAATGCTAATTTATACATATTACAGCGATCAAATGTATAAATACAAATTCTGAACCCGGTTCTATCAAAAATTAGCAAGGAGTAGATATCAGTATTTTGAGAGGCAGTGCCCCCTTTCCCCTCTGCTTAAAAATCTATCCAGGGGCTCAGCTGGTAAAGGTGCTTGCGAGATAATCTTGACGACCTGACCTGAGTTTAATCTTTTGAACCGAAATAATGGTGGAAGGAAAAAAAAAAATCAACCTCACAACGTTGTTCTTTGACCTCCACATGCTTTCTGTGGCACATGTGCTCACACATATCTCACACAATAATAAAATAAGCGTTGAAAACTTAAATAAATAAAATACATCCAGGATTAGCTAGCAAGACCAAGCTTTACATCATTCAGTTTAGGAAGCCCAGCATAACAGTGTGGCAGTGGTGCCCTCTCCAGGCCATTCATGGGTAACACTCACCACTGGAGTTTTGTATGTGTGTGTGTATCAAGTAGTAGTCTTTGCATCATTAAAACACCACAAATTGGTCTTATAATCCAAGCTCTTGTTTCTGTTACTGAATAACTTAGATCTTATTTACTGGCATGCCAAACTTCCTTTTTCCAAAAATACAGATACTGCCCCCAATTTTCTAATGTACTTGGTTTTAAAAATTTTGATTTGCTGTATTTGGAACATTCACTGGTTCACTGTCTGTCATTCACTTCAAGGATTAACTAACTCATCTTTCTGGGGCTGAGATACTGAAGAAACAACACTTGCTCTCATATGACATATTACTCATCCATGAATTTTCCAGTTGCAGCAAGGGTCCCATTCTCCTGTGTAACAGTGTTGATGAGAACATGAGCACTTGCACACCTCGTGCTGTGCCAGACACCACTGGGACCCTTTCATTATGTTCTCTACTGACTACAGAGAGTGCCAAGAGTAACCAGTTCCTTTCCACTTCCCCACCATGAATCAACCCAAGCCACATCTTATTCTTTCCAAGGACATCAAGTTCTTTGTAGGTATGACTGAAGTCCCTCCAGAGGGTTCCTCTAGGGACCTTATGGTAACTGTGCATCAATGTTCAGTGCTACTGACACTTTCTGGAATGCTGATGTCTGCATGCTAAGAATGGCCTTCATTCTCACAGGTGTCAGAGAAGCTTTTTTTTTTTTTTTTTTTGGTGTGTGTAGGTTTGGTTTACTGATTTACTGATTTGTTTAGGTTGCTGTTTTTTTGTTTTTGTTTTTTTTTTTGAGACAGGGTCATGCAGCCCAGGCTAGCTTCAATTCAGTATGTACCTGAGGCTGACCTTGAATTCCTAATCCCCCTGCCTTAGCCTTCCACGTTCTGGGGTGACAGGTATGTGCTATCATGCCTAGCTATCACTGGGTTCTTGATTTCTAGCAAAAAGGAAACTTAGATCAGATTTCATTAATTTTTAGCAAAATATTTGTCTAGTTAATTCTTTAAATGTAATAATGAAATTAGCTTAAACTAGAAATTCTGAATCAGGAGTCAGACTGGCCTAGGTTAAAAACAGGACCTTAGGCCATCAAGTGACTCAGTGACTCAGTCACTGAGCCTGACAACCTGAATTCCATCCCCAGTACCCACATGATGGAAGTAGAGAACTAACTCTCACATTGTCCTCTAACCCCCACACATGCACAGTGGCATACACACACACAAATAAATAAATTAAATTGAAGAAAAAAAAAAAAGAAAGAAAAAAGCCCTGCCACAGTTTAAGTAATCTTGAGTAAACTAACCTATATAAGCCTCAACTCCCTCATCTAGAAGAGGGTTAATAACAAATATCCATATAAGTTTTAACAATTATATGAATACATAAAAATATTATCATCATAACCAGGGAAACCAGATGGCTCATCAAGTAAAGGTACTTACTGCCAAGGCTGACAAACTGAATTCCATTTCCAGGACCCACATGGTGGAAGGAGAGAACAAGCTCCCATAAGCTGTCCTCTGACCTCCACAAGTACACCACACAGTGGTGAATGACCACTCACACAATATATAGATGTCAAAACAAAACAAAGCACATGTCAAGAAAGACATTAGGTCCAGATGTGACAGAAAGACCCTAGGGCCAGGTATAGTGGTACACAACTGTAATCTCAGCACTCAGAAAGTTGAGGCAGAAGAATCATGAATTCAATGCCAAAATGAGTCACAGAAGGAAGGAAAGTAAGAAGAAAAAGGAGAGAACAATCTTAGAGCTCATGTTAATGCTTTTAATACTGTACTTCCAGGCAGTAATAATTAAACTCCAAAGTTTAAAATGGGTTTTCTTTCTATGTTAAATATTTTTAAATTTTCTTTATTGTGTGCAGGCAGGAGTGCCACACTGTGCATGTGGAGGAAAGAAGACAACTCTTTTGAGTCTGTTCTCTATTGATTCCCTGTGAGATACTGACTTGCGCCAAGAGCCTTTATCTGCTGAGTCATTTTGCCAGCCTCTGTGTTAAATACTTTAAGGAGCAACTACTTTTTCCAATGACAATAGTGAAAACTAATAGTTAATATTCACTAAATATCATTGTCCAAATCAAGCATCTATAATTATTTCATGCTGCAGACAGGAAGTGAAGACAAAGAGAAGTAATTTGTAATGTCTGCAACCTCAACTTCCAGCCCAGAATGATGTATCTCCTAGTTTACCAACTTGACAAGCTATTTCCATTATAAGTCTACTAACTATATTTGCATGTAGTAATTTAAAGCCCCCCACCAAAACAAGAAGTCACTGCTTCCATGATTTAATGCTTCTAAACATATGTTATTTTTACGTGTATGACTGTTTTGCCTGCCTGTATGTAAGTACACCTGTGTGTGTGGTGCCCACAGAGGCTGAAGAGGACACTGGAACCCCAGGAATTGGAGTTATTGGTGCCATGAACAGACTGAGGTCTTCTGGAAGAGTACCCAGTGCTCTGAACCAAATTATATAATTATATAAACTAAGTTAGAGTTTACAAATGCAGAAATCTAGCAACAGAGCTGTTTTACTTGGTTTTTAACTGAACTATGTGGATGATAATATTCAGCAGAAGGGAAAGTATAGTTGCCTCCTTTAAAAAAACCAACTGTGCTCTTAGCACAAAACCTAGCTCACCCCAGAGCCCACTCCAACACACTGCTTCTTGACACTAAGTGTCGGGTTTTCTTAGATCCTGGCAGCCTCACTCCTTTGTCAACCACTTAGTCCTTAGGGGCATTTGATGTATGACCTATCACAAATTCTCCTGTAAAGTCTTTTTTAACTTGCTGTTCTCCATCCTAATGATTAGTTATTTGCTTGGACTTCAGGGATTGGTTTGATTTTCCTAGTCTCTTATAATTCTTTTCTTTTCCTCTCAACTGTGGGATCTCAAACTAAAAGCAAAACTCAGTCCCAGAATTCAGTATAATAGAAAGGCTGATTGATGATATGGGCCATGCTCTAAACCTCCATACGTCAGCATTATACTTGCTTTTTGTCTCCCCAGCAAAATGGAACAGGGTGGAAAAGAATACTGGTAATATGTATGTTTCTTTAGGCATACATTTTCTTTTCTATATGTTCATGCCCTTCAAAACTCCCAAGATTAAACTTTTTAATTCAATTTGCCTATATCACAAAACCTAAACAATAACCACCACAGAAAACTCCCTAACACAACAACTTCCACAGATCTCCCAAATTCAGATCTCTGCTCTGCTGTTCAGATCTACTAAAGTCAATATACATCATGCATAAGGTACCGTGGGAAGTTAAAAATGAAACTGACAGCTATTGTTCTCATGTAACTTATAACCTGAAAAGAAGGACTAAAGTGCCATAGGAAGGAGATGGGAAAGAAGAGATGACAGAACAGGGACACTACCCAAATCCAGTCACACAATCACAGGAAAGGTCTCACAGATTCAGTGAAATATGAACCAGTCTTGAGGGATGATAAGGATGTGCCTAAGATGACAAAGACCAAATCATAGAGATGAGAACATGTTCAGTGTAGTCAAAAAAGATCAAGAAATCCAGTTTGGTTAACCACAGAATAGATATTTGAAGCACACTGTAAGAATCTTCAGCAACAATATAAAGAGTTCATATATAATTTAATAAAGATACTGAAGATTTCAGATGGACATTCAGGCACTGTATGAGGAAGACTAATCTGGGCTCTATGAAAATGGGAGTGGGGCTGAAGTATTAAGATCATTTATAGCAAGGAATCCCAATAGTTTCTGTCAATAACAGAACATGACTTTGGTTAATGACATGGAAGAGAAGGAATGGACAGATGAAATAGAGCAAAATGTATGTGAACAGTTAAGAGACAAGAAGGAGGAATAGTAAATGACTACTTTCAGGTCTTAAGAATAAAGCTGTCAAAGTGCTTCATAAAAATAGAAAATCAGGAAGACCAAGATAGTGTAAAAACAGAGGTGAGGTCAAAGCATTCTGTTTGTGAAATGTATACAGGAAATTTAAGTACCTACAGGAGGCAATTAAAGAAATTAAAAGTTCTATGAGATGCCCAGTCTTAAGTGACACATGCTAAGGGGTCTAAATATAATTAAGATGTACTGTATGAAATGCACACAAATTCAATAAAAATTTAGCAAAAAATCTTTAGTATGAAGTCATACTAAAGACAAAGACTGGCAAGTAAGTCTTCAGGAAGAAAGCTGAAGCTGAAGAGTAGGTGCAGTCATCCAGAGGAACATCCAGACAGGGAACAAAATGTAGCTTTTACTAAAATAATTTCCAAGACTGCTATTTACACTTACCTGACCCCAGGCATACATATTATTATGAGTCTGTGAAGGGTTGACTTTGGAAAGGAGGAAACGAGCCTTAAAAGGAAAAACATAACATTACTCATGAGAAATAGACTTGGTAAAGATAAGATGCACACAGTATACCATCTAAAACCAACTTAATACATCAATAAAATTAATTTTGCTACATATAATATTTAAAAGTATAAAAGTTTGAAATATATAGGCCATTACATGTTATAAATAATGTACTCTCATTCAAAAGTACATATTTACAACATTCATAAAATAAATAACTGTGGAATCCAAAACACAGTACATAATAATCATGTCTATGAAATTTAATACAAAGTGATTGTGAAATTACAATTTTTACCAATTAGTCTGAAAGAATAGAAGCTTTAAGTCTCATAAAATGATACAAACAACATTAAAATCTACATTGTTTTATTTTAATGAACTTCAAAAATTTTAAACTACAGGTGACACACCCCCCAGATAAGTTAGGCAACTTTCTACCCATCTTCCACTGTAGCTTATCAGGAAAATAATGTGAACAAATGAGGAAAACAACAACACACAGAGAGATGTCAACAAGCAATTTAATCACAAAGTTTTCATTCATCCTAGAAAATCAAAACCAGTCTTTTGAAATTAGTATCTTATGAAATCTTTTTCTGCCCTATAAATAATCAGTTTACTTACAAAGCACTAATCCTAGGGTAAAAAGCCCAGGACTGAATTTCTAACTCCTAGCTGGGTATAATGGCTCAAACGTGTAATCTTAATATTCAGGAGGCTGAAGAAGAAGGATTACAAATTCAAGGCCATCCTGAACTACACAGTGTGATACTGTCTCAAAAATTCCTGGCTCCTTCATTTAAAGTACTCTCTTGACCACCTAAGTCTCAATTATACTACTTGAAAAACAGAGATAACAGTAGAATTCTCGTGAGGATCAAATGCAATAGGCCTGGAAAGTACTTGCACATTTTTAATACACGATAGTCCTATAGTAAAATTCTAATAACTGCTATGATTTCTGAAGAATTGTTACTGATATAACGATGTGATAGACACTATAATAAAAAACTATGACCCTGACTTAATGGAGCAAGTAAAACATATAACAACTTAAAATTAATGTGTTATGATATAAAATTCTGACCAGAATTAAACGAGAGAAGTATTTTGTGACCATATGTTAGAGGTGCCCAACCTGACCTCCCGAAGGGCTCCGAAAGCATTTATGAATGTTTGTGCTTCTACTCTCTCTTCTTAGCACCAACAACCACAAACCCTTTCATAACACAAAAATACTTTCCTTTAACATGACAAGTTACTTTATACAAAGCTGAAGCAAATGAGGAAAACAGATAAAATTACCAAAACCTCCTATCTGCAGACTTTCCCAGACTTTAAGGAAAGCATAGTAAAGTATTTTCTAAAGCTGGCACAACATCAGAATAGTAGGCGGCTGTGATGAGAGCTGAGGTAGAAGTGGAAACAGAGAAACCAACCAGCTTTAGGCAACAGGTTTCATGTTCTTTGCTCGGGAAGCCACAGTAAATAACAAACTTGATCCGCCCCCTCATCTCCTTCCCTTCCCCTTTTCTTTGGCTGTGTGAGGTATACTCCATTCAAATTAAAATCAGAAGGCAAGCAGAACTGCACCCCTAGCAACAAACACAACACACACACACACTCCTCACCTGGCTGCCGCCATGCTCAGTGTCAATGTATCTGGGCATTGGAAATCTGGAATGAAGAATCTCCTGTGCATCATCCACTGGGGCTTGGAGAAGGTGCCGGAAATTTTCATATTCTGGCATATCCTGGTATCCTGACTTCCTCCACTGTGCTATAGTCTAAGTTTAAAGCAATTAAAGGAATTACTTTAAGTTTCTTGGTAATCTAAAAATCTTGAGATTTTTTTCCCCAAAGGAAGTTATCTTCAGAAAATAAGGGAAGAGGAAATAGTTCTACATAATTCAATTTTTCAAAGTTACAAGTACTAATTTTAGTAGAGAAACTATTCGTAAATAAATGGATATAACATCAGCACATTTGTTCTCTGATTTAAAAGTAAAACAAAGTAAGGGTTGATAAAGACACATGTAGTTTCAGCTGCTTGGGATGCTGAGATGGATGCTTAAAACCCAGAGCTCAAAACCTGCACAGACTACAGAGCAAGACCTTATCTCAGAATGAATGATTAGAAAATAACAGGCCAGGTGCGATGATGCACACCTATAACCCCAGCACTAGAGAAGGAAACAAAGGAAGACGGATGTACACGTGTGTCTAACCCAGACTACATTATCAAGCCCCATGTCAACCAGGGCTACAAAGTACTACTCTGTTTTGAGAAACAAAATAAACATCAACAACAACAAAGTAAAACTATAAGCCAAAAAAAAATTTTTAAGTATGTATCATATCAAATTAGTATTAACTAAAAGCTATCTTTTAATTTAGAGGTAGATTTCTTCTACAGATTTCCTAGAGACTTCAAAATTACTGACTATGGAACTGGAAAAATGGCTCAGCAGTTAAAAGTTCTTGCAGAGGACCCAGGTTCAGTTCCCAGAACCCACATGACAAGTAATAAGCATTCCTAACTCTAGTTCAGGGAATCTGACACCATCTTCTGGCTTCTGCAGGAACTGCATTCCCAGGTGCACTTACAGGCAGGCATGTAAAATAAAATTTTTAAATGACTATTATAAAATCTTTACCAACTGAGTTACATGGTGGTAAGAGACATAAATCAAAATTTTTTAATTAATAGCAATAATATTATAAAGACAATATATCTGTAGAAGAGTAATTAAATCAATTTCTACTAAAATAACTGGTATTAAGGCTATATATTTAATTTAAAATTTTAAACCTGGTTTGGAATCCAGGTTACCTAAATCAGTCAATATACAATCAGTATAACTTTATAATTCTGCATTAATTATCTGCACTTCTGATTTCTTACATTAAGAAGATATTTAAAGCAAAGACAAACCAAAAGCCCCCCAATTAAACAAAAATAACCCCCCCAAAATTATGTCAGTATTAGTCTTCTTAAAAATTTTCATTAGAAACCAGTATCAATTAAAACTAATTACTAAACAAACAAAAAAACGGCAGGTGAGATGGGTCAGTGGTCAGAGTGCTAGAGTGCTTCCTGCTCTTCCAGGGGGCCTGAGTTTTGTTCCCTGAACCTATGCCAGGAAACTCACAATCACCTCTAACTCCAGCCTCTAGGAGATCTAACACTGTCTTGGGGATTCCATTTGTATTAAAACTAACACATGCACATAGTTCCCCCCACACATATATACATAAAATTAAAAATCAAGTAAGTCTTTAAAAATGTAAAAAGCTGAAGAGATGGCTCAGCAGTTAAGAGCACTGGCTGCTCTTGCAGAGGACCCAGGTTTGATTCCCAGCACCTACATAGTATTTGACAACCATCAGTAACTCCAGTTCCAAGGGATCTGACACCACCTTCTGATCTCCATGGGCATTGCACAACAGGGGTGCACTTACATACATGTGGATAATACATTCATGCATACAAATAATAAAATTAAAAAATGGAAAAATTTGAATCGATAAATCTTTTTAAAGTACTGAATAGTGCTACTTAAAAGGCTATTTAGAAGCCAGTTGGGATGATTAATGCCCATAATCCCAGCACTCAGGAGGCAGTAGGACTGTAAGCTAAAGGATAGCATGGCCTATCATACCATCTCAATGCCCACCCACCTCCAAAAGAAGGAAGTCTATAATAATTTACAAATGAGATAACTAGAACAATAAATCTGTGCAAGTTACAAAATACTACAAGCACAGATCCAGAAAAAAGGAATCTGCCTTAGAAACTGCCAGAACAAAATACATACAGGACTAAACAGTTCTGCTCAATACCTGAATTCAAGTTTAATGACTCCTCAAACAGTCTGCTCTTTTCAATCACTCATCATTTAATTAAGTTCTAAATTTTAATTGATTTATGCCTTAAATGAGTTTTCAAGATAATATGGAACACATATGAAAAGACTTAAGATTACATACATATAATGAAAAGGCAAGTTTACCCACTGACACACACAGACTTTCCACCTCCATGTCTTTTCTTTAGGTAGAACCCAACAGTATGATGTCTACATGTACATGTCAATGTTTCAATTTTCACAATACTGGGCTTTGTGTAAAATCCATTTGTCCAATAGTATGTGAACAAAAAAACAAAACAGACACAAGTGGGTCAAGTATGAAGAATCACATTTTATCCACACAAATTGAGCATTTTATATCAAAAGGCTTGAGACCAGAAGTGCTAGGGATTTCAAAGATTTTCAGATATTGTAGTATGTGTAAATACACACTGAGAAACCTTGGGGGCAGAAATCAAATCTAAACACAAAATTCACTTATGTTTTCTATATTCCTTACAGCCTGAGGTAATTTTATTCATCTTAAATAATTTTGAGCATAAGTGCACTTGTACCAAGCCTGACCGCCTGTGCTGGAGCCCAGGAACCCAAAGGTGGAGAACTGACTCCCACAAATTATCTTCTGACCTCCACATTCATATACTGTAAATAAAATGCACACATGCACTCCTCTTATCTGCAAAATAAAACTGCAATAAAAATCCAAAAAAAAAAAAATTTTGAGCACTACATTATTGATCATGCAATGCCACATTTTGACTATGTCTTAATAAAAATGGCCTGACTCTTGGCACCCAAAAGGCTGAGAATCTAGTCCTTCAAAAGTCTCTCAGAACCATGCCCCAGAAAGAGGGGCCTCTCTTTGTGTTACTGAAACAGTATATCCAGCATGAAATGAGGAAGTCTTAGCAGAAAAATTTTCCCCTTTTTTTCCCTAGACCTAGACCAGCACATACACACGACCATAAACACAGACACTATCACTTGAATCCCATGTACTGTTTATAGCCCAAATAGGATAATCTTTATACCATCAGTGCTTCCAAGGAGTAAGCTGCTTGCAGCAACTTTGATACTCACCATATACACATACCCATACATACATTATTCTAGGCAAGGAAGAGTCATGAAGAATTAAGGCTATGTTTAGGTTACAAGGCTTAAGACCTAGTAGGTTTCTTTACATTACAAACAAGCTGAGATAAAATTAACTTTCTCATTGTAAGATTAAGGAAATGTCCTCTGCCAGAGTATTCTACACTGTAAAAGTCATTCCCACAGAGCAAGAAACAAAAATAAAATTTTCTATTTGTATCAATCTGGTACTCAAAATGCTTGAATTAAGTACCTTGAATTTTAAACTTTTGGATGAGAAATAGTTAACTTAATATTTTATAAAAATAGAGATCAATAGTCAACCTATATTTTACAAGAATAAAGATCAACAGTCAACCTATATTTTATAAAAATAGAGAGAAAATGTTACTATAGCCTAAATATGAACCACGTAATAGAGAGGAAAACATTTTACTCGAGTGACTCTAAGTGCACAGCTTTAAATGCTACGAAATCTTACCTCACCATGATAAATCAAAATCTGGAAGAATGTGTCCATGAGAAGAATTCGGTCTGCAAGAATGCTGCTGCTGTCAAGAAGAACTGGCTGAAAGGAAGGAATGACCAGAAATGGCTCATTTTTGAAATTTATTTTTATTTTTTAAATTATTACATGAGATATCAGATATCATTAAAGTGTTATCCAACAAAATGTGTTTTAGTAGCTTCTACTCCCCCTTCATTTTATTTTCTAAATTTTAAATTTACCCGACATTTTCTGACATGGTGAATTCTCACAGTGTATTTTAATTATCGAAAGAATATCTTTGCACTGAGTAACAATCAAAAAATGGGGCAAGGATGAATCCTAAGCCTGATGATGGGAGCACTGAAAGAAACAGTGAAGGCCTGGGATATACAAATTTGGGTACTGCATGCACAAAGATGGCAACTGAAGCTACAGGGTTAGAGCATCATTTATAAAGACTGCATATAGGGAAGGCTAGAAGATTGAGTCCTTGCCAGCTATGGTACCTTGTGTCTGTAATCCCAGCACTTGGGAGGCTAAGGCAGGAGGATCATTATGAGGTCAAGGCCAGTGTGAACTACAGAGTAAAAATTTGTCTCAAAACAACAAAAAGCTAAAGCATTTAAGTATACAAATACAAATGGCTTAAAAAGGAAAAACCAGCAAAGAGACTGAAAAGCTTTTCATGGATGGGAAGAAAACAGGAACAAAAAGCAGGGACCTAAGAAGCCCAGAGGAAAAGACTTCCAAGAAAAGAGCCTTCACTAGAGAAATGATATTGAAAGCTTGTTGAGGGATGCTATATCGCATCGGTGGTCTTGATAAGAGACATTATAATACGTTAGGGACAAAAGTTTAACTCATAAGTTGAGAAGAGAATGTGAGGTCAGAAAGTATAGAAAACAGGGTTGGAGAGATGGCTCAGTAGTTTGGAGCCTTGTTCTTCCAGAAGACCTGAGAGTTTGGTTCCCATAACCTACATTGGATGACTCACAACTGCCTGTAACTCTATGGGTTCCAAAGGCCTCATTTGGCCTCCCTGCCCACCTGGCACATACGTGCATACTAACACAAATATGTGCTTGCATGCATAAAAATAAAACTAAACTTTTAAAAAGCACAGATAAAAAATAATTTTGAGTTTAACTGTGGCAGGGAACAGAGAAATGATGATAGAGAAAATAAAGGAGACAAAGTGAGTCATGATGTTTTTTTAAAAGACAGTACTATTAACATTTCTATGTTAATGAGAATGATCCCAATAGAAAATGATGATACAGAAGAGGAAGAATTCTAACAGCAAAGCCTTCAGAAAATGAAGCTGAGAGAATGGCTGGAATCTGATGGGAACAGGCACTCTGGGTGAAGGGATTCTAAATTTCTTATAAACTATTCTACATATGCCAGATGTCTACAATTCATATACATATTACTTTGAAATAAAAATGTTATTTATAAAATTTTATTTTCTGATCCAAAGAGTTACAGGACAAGTAAGTTACTTAAAAAAAAAAAAAAAAGCAGTAACAAAACAAGGCATTTTACCCACTATTTTACAAGACCTATGGTAAATATTATAATATCTACCATAGATAGATTTTACAAATGCTTTCTTATACTGACCTTTTCTAAAGTATTTTCAATTATAGCCATTATATAGTTGTAAATGGTAAAATAAACAATTCAAATTATAGAAAGGAAGAGTTATTCATCTGGTAGCAGATTAAAGTGTGGGGGACAGTTTCCCTTCAGTGGATGACTTTACGATAATCAATTATACCTTACCTTCTAAAAGAATCAAAGGAAAATACACTATGAGAAAACAAGAGAGAATTTCTTTTGACAGATTATCATAACTGTCAGACATTAAACTTTAACATACTATAGAATCATGATCACTTCTGAGTTTCACTAAAGGCAAAGATTAATCATAAACACTAGTGATTGTTATCAAGCGAAAACTAAACAGTATTATTGAAAAGTCTCTTTTTTATCTTTAATGATATCCTAATATAACCTACCATACCACCTAATATAAAGCAGCATTCATAAATATTTTAAGTGAATACCTTAAGATAATAATTTAGTAAGTTCTAACTTTATTTCAAAACAGTTTTCACTTTTTAAATGCCAAACATCATAGTAACAAAACTATGTTTTCTTTTCCTCTTACCTCTGGTGGGCCACTAAAGGAATAAGCATACAGAATAGGCTGAATCATTATTAGAGACTGTGTCAGATCTTGACGCATGAAATGGTGACGATAATAGGAACTCTCATCAGGACTATTATTAAAAACTTGCAAGAAAGGAGATCTTCTTAAATGAAACATAAACTACAAGATAAAACAGGCGAGATAATTTTTACTGATTTTAATGTTGTATCAGCAGTTCTCAATTAACAAAGCATTTGCTTACAACTATTAGCAACACAATAAAACAAGTTACATTGAGAATATGTCAAAGCAGGGCTGGAGAGATGGTTCAGCAGGTAAGAGCTTGTTATACAAGCATGAGGACTGGTGTTCAGATCCTAGCACCCACATAACAAGGATCCTGATCATAGTCCTACTCATGCCTGTAACCCCACCCCCAAGCAGGGGAGATATAAGGATCTCTAGGGCTTACTGGCTCCCACTCTGGCCAAAACCTCTGACCTCCACATTCAGCAAGAAATCCTGCCTCAAAGGAATAAGGTAGAGAGTGAAAGAGGAGGACATATGGGCCCTTCTCCAGCCTCTGTACATGTACCCACACATGTGTGCATATATCACACTCACATACTTGACACACACATACACACACAATTTAATTCTATGACAGGAAAAATATTAAGATAGATGGCTCACAAGGAAAAAAAAGAGAACAAACCCCTTGATAAGTAACTGAGAGGCTGATGCTACATAGTGTTATCCATGTTCTGTTTTTAGGTCTCATCTCTATGAACACCCCTCTAGGCTTTTATCTACTATTCATTGCTACTACACAAAAATTCTAAAAGAGGGATCTGGAGAGATGGCTCGGTGGTTAAGAACACTTGCTACTCTTGCAGAGGACATGAGTTCAATTACCAGCACCCTCATTGGGTGGCTTATAACTATAAATAAATCCAGCTCCAGGGAGATTCAATGCCTCTGGCCTCCACTGGTAATGGAACTCACACGTATGTACATATATGCAGACATACAGACACACACACACATACAACACACACACATAATTTTAAAGTATTTTTAATTAACTAAAAAATTATTTTTTAAAATATTTACTTTTAATATGTCTTTTAAAAAAGTGGTGTTGGAAAAGGTCTGCATTGGCTCAAAATGAAAAAAAAAATTTCTGTGCATATTATTAATCTTTAGGTCTCTTATTCCTCACACTCTTCCAGACTTAGCTTCTCTTTTCCCTTTCTTCCCCTGTTTTCACATGGGGAAGCAGTATGTCTGACTGAATAAAGGACAGCCACACAGCTCTTCGGTACAATCAACAGCCCAGAGGTTCCAAGTGCCCGTATGTTGCATTTCATGGGAATAATCAACAGTTTTCCCTCCACATAGGCCACTTACTGAAGTTCTCAGTTCTTCTCCTTCCTCAGTGATCCACAGTAAGCACTTCAGTCACAACTGTTTATGCCAGATATGTTTACTTGGTAAGCTTTTAGATAGATATTTTACCAAAGTCTTTCCTCAAGCTTATTCTATGCCACATATAAGATTATCAGGCTTTAAAAACCTATGGAAAAAATATTTCTAGGTTCTCTACTTCCTTCTTCAGGTGAAGAGGATGCCCAGATTGCTCTGATTATCTAAATTCTAAAGTGAAGGCTTGGAATAAAAACAGAAGAAAAAGAAAGAAGATGTGAAGAATCTGGTTTTGAAGGCCCGAGTTCAGCTTCCCAACACCATGTAAGTGAGGCATGGCAGCAAACATACATAATCAGAGTAGGAAGCTGATACAGGCAGGTCCTGGGGGCTCACTGGCCAGCCGGCAGAGCCCAAACAGTGAGCTTTAGGTTCAGTGAGAGATTCTGTCTCAAAAAATAAGGGGGAGAATCATGAGAAAGACTCAACACTGATTCTTGACGCAAACTCATGCTCATGTGGGCAAGTGCATTCTTCTCTGCACGACACACATGCATACAACAACACACATACACACACCAAGAATGTAGTTTCACATTCAGGCTAATGCCCTCATTCTTTCTCCTACTACAAAGATGAGGACTCAAAACTCCCCAAACAGGAAGAATGTTGCATGCTTTAAGACAAGCCGTTCCCACCTCTTAAGTGGTTCTCTAAATGTATCAAAAGTTTATAAAAGTCTACCTCTATAAAAACAGCTTTGAGATCAATAAAGGTCCATCAAAACCTAAAAAATAGGAAGCTAGAAAGATGGCTCAGCAGTTAAGAGAATGTCCAGAGGACTTAAGTTTGGTTCTAAGCACCCATGTCAAGTGGCTCACAACTACCTATAGCTCTAGCTCCAAGGGAGCCAACATCTTTGTCTGACTGCAAGCATCTGCACACACATGGCATACACACATATGTACACACACACCACACACATGTAAAACTAAAAATAAATTCTAAAAAACAAATAAATTAAGCTGAGTATGGTTCTACATGCCTTTAATTCCAGCACTGGGAGTAGGGGTGGGGGAGTGAGGCAGGTGGATCTCTGTGAGATGGAGACCAGCCTGGTTTACATAATGAGTTCTAGGCTAGCTGGGACTACAAGGGGACCTTGTCTCAAAAACCAAAATAAATAAATAAATATATACAAATAAAACTTTTCAAAAGACAGACGTAGTATTACGTGCCTATAATCTCAGCATGTAGGAGGCTAAGGCAAGACAATCGTGAATTT
Source organism: Eospalax fontanierii (assembly GCA_035773235.1). Lineage (NCBI taxonomy): Eukaryota > Metazoa > Chordata > Mammalia > Rodentia > Spalacidae > Eospalax > Eospalax fontanierii. The sequence continues at coordinate 22,018,786 of CM069536.1, read as the reverse complement.
AAGGCCTGCATGAGTTATAGGACATCCCCAATAAATAAATAAATCACTGTAAGAACAAAGCCGAAGTCTGGGGATGTAGTTCAATAGGTAGAGTGCTTGCCTAGCATGCACAAGGCCTGGTATTTGAGCCCCAGCACCACATATACTAAGCGTGGTGGTACACACCTGTAAACCCAGCACTCAAGAGGTGTAGCCAGGAAGACCAGAAGTTCAAGATTATCCTCATCTATATAGGGAGTTCTAAACTAGCCCAGGCTAGAGATCTTGTCTCTTAAAAAAAATAATAAAAAGGGGGAAAAAAGCTGAAGTTTCAGAACAAAGATTTTACAGGCAAAACAGAATTTCACTGGAGATACAGCTTATAATCCCAGCACTTAGGAGGCTGAGGCCAAGAATATGGTAAGTTCAAGGCCAACCTTGGCTGACTATCAGGACCCCAGTCTCAAAAATAAAAAGTGAATCATACAAATAGACAAATACATGGATTCACTGCTTTAGGTGGTAAAGGTTCTGAAAGCAAATCAAACTCATATCTCTTACCTGCTATAGCCCAATGAAATTGTTAGCAGGTGATGACAATATACCACCAAGATTATGTAACTAGTAAAATTATCTCACAAAAAGTCCTTTTGCTATCATTGTAATTAGAACCTGTTTTTTTCATACAGAAAGCAAATGGGCCTTACCCCTAATTGTACCCAGAGTAAGGTTTCAATTAAATCATAAGTCACTACAAATAAATGACTATTTGTAAGGCCCATAAAAGGCACAATATTAATTTCTTAATTACCCTGAAATTTACCTAACTGAAATAATAATCTACTAAAATATATTCATAGATAAATATTAAAAGACAAAAGAGAAAAGATGAAACTCAATGTCATTGGTAATAAGAAAAAAGAAAAATATGAATCTTTTATTTACTTACCTGTGGGTAAAGGGAAAAAGTTTCTGAAAACCTGAAAGAACTTGGATCATCTTTGTGATACTCTCCAAATTTCTGACACTAAATAAAAAAAACATCAGTGATACATTTCCTGGTACAATAACTAAAAATTTTACCTATAAATATTCTATTTACAAAAAGTTATTCCTTTTTAGGGGGCAGATTCTTGACACAGGGTAAAGTTGGAATGCTACATATAGACTGAGCAAGAGACTGATTACAAACAAAAGAAAATATCTGAAATTCAGTAACAACTCACCTTAAAATATTTGGATTTGTTGTTTTAACTAGGTGTCTCTGGTTGTAAATAAAGAATAGTAGATGCTGATCAAAAGATCCCAACATGAGCTTACTAAGACTACCAAAATATTTTTTTATTAGCCAAGTAATAGAAAGAGTAGCTACAAAATTAAGTTGTTGGCACAAAATTTGGTATACCAGAAACACCAAAAAGAAAGAAGAATTAGAGAAAAGGAAACCAAAGAAAAGCTCTTGTAAAGAAAGAATTACAAAGGCAGAGACAGAATAAGGAGACACAGAAATGGTAACTGAGAAGTGGGTTGTGTGTGAGAACATGGCAAAAGCATCTTGAAAATTCAGCGAGATATGAACAGCTGAAATTGCCTGGCACAGTGAACTGGCACTTACTGCAGCAACCAATGAATGCAACTGACCTACCTCACCTTACACTTAAGCAAGAAGTCTCTGCCCCAAAGGCCCATGGGTTGGAGGCTTCATCAGCAGCTCATGGCACTAGTGGCAGGTGCTGAAAACCATCAGATACCTAACAAGAGGGCCTGATGGCAGGTCTTCTGGCCACTGGGGGGTATGCCTTTGAAGGAAACTACAGAATCAGAGACTATTCTTTTTACAATTCCTAGTTGTGAGGTGAGCAGCCCTGCCATGAAACATCACCACAGGCCCAAAGCAATAAGGTTAATGATCACAAACCAAAAATCTATCTAAAATCATGAGCCAAAATAATCCCTTTCTAAGCTGACTCTCTCTGATATGTTATGATGAATATGGGACAAGGAAATGTGATCATTGTTTGAATAAAGCTACACTCAGTTTCAGACAAGAGAAAATCAAAGCACAAAGAACAGGCAAAAGGTATTTCATAAAAAGATAATGGTTTGATTTTATCAGCCTCTCTCTTCCCAATTTACCTGCATTACTTCCTCCTCACACACTGTTACCTGACTTCATAACAATGAACTCCACTGATGAGACAGAGTAACAGAGTAACATTTTCACTCAGCCATTAATAGTGTGTTCTCTGACTCAACTGTCTTGCTACTAATGTAAATGTTGCAAAATATAAAATGTATAGATTATATAATTGTAAATTATATAATATATAAATTATAGAATGTGAGGTTACTGTAGTTCTATACTTAGTACAATTATCTCATTTAGTTATTGGCTAGGCACTTTTGATTTGTATTTTACTAATATGTTGGTTTTACAAATATGTGAGGCAATACGGCAGTTTTGTTGAAGTGTGTGATAGAACTCTGAAAATTATAATCCTGAGTGACTTGAGGAGCAAGACACTAAGAAAAAAAGTCATCTTTCCAATAAAAGGTGCATAGTGGGCTTTATGCAAGTTGATAATTCAGGTCATACTATAAAATTTTAGTGTCTTATGTGACAACCTGAAATGCAATAGCTCCAGCAAGTTGGAGAAAGCACTTTACTACAAATCACAGCAATTTCACAGGCACAAGTACTGGTTACTTCAGTTTTTCAGAACCTCAAAACAATAAAGTGTTTATCTAAGACAAAGTCATTTTCTATGAAAATGCTCAGGAAGCAAGCTACTTCAGAGCAGAATTGATTATCCAGAAAAGGAAAATGCACACAGTTGGTGAAGCCTAGAAACACCAATATGTAAAAGTATAGTAAGTAAATGCAATCTAGGAAACTGAAAAGGACCCGTTTTAGAACTCAGGGCTACAGAGGGTGGTCAGCATGCAAAAGGCATTGAGTTTGGTCACCAACATCAGAAAGGTTATTTAAAAAACAACAAGAACAACAACAAATTCCATCTATGTCAAAGCACTGCTGACATGTCACACGATGCTAAACAGGTCTGTGCAATAAGCTGAAAACCAGCTTCTTTACTCTGGTTGATGGTTTAAAATTCAGCAGTGTTATATCAATTTTTAATTGAAGATACATTTTTTTTTTAACTTTTCTTTTACAAAGAGCAATTCTTTTGTTGCTTTAAAGAAGCACAGGTGAAATATTTAATGATTTATCCCATCTGGAAACAAAAGGTCCATCTTGGAAGAACTGGGTCAGCAACTATATCGACAGGGTCCCTGTGTCAGCAACTGTACTGACAGTGTCCCATCACTGGGAGACTTTTAAGAGTCCCATCACTCAGATCTCATTTTAAAAGACACATTACAATTACTATAACACTGCTTTCTTCACAGAGAGGTATTGGGAGAAAAGGAGATGCTCTTGGAGATTAGATGAATTCTGGACAGTGCTGTAGAAGTGGCTAACTAAACAAAAACAGATTCACTCAGAACTATTTTTTAAACTACAAGAAAAAAAAAAACATCTGACAGATGAGGTAAACAGCAGCTCTTATGCATTTGATATCTTAATAGAAAAGTCTTAACAAAATATTTGAGATAATGAGTCAACGAAAAATGTGCAGGGCAGAGTTTACAAGATAAAGATGAAACATTAAGAACAGCTTATGCCTATAATCCTAGGACTTGGGAGGCTGAGATAGGAAATAAATTTAAGGTTACATAGTGATTTGTTGTTTAAAAACAAAACCACCCTGAATTTTAAAAGAGCCTCCCAGGTCATCATGTAAGCAACAGGCTCCTGACATGTCAAAAAACCCAAATAAATCAAAATCACCAACAATTTACCAACACATATTTGATAATCTATATAATTAAAGACTTGTATACATTTGTATACAATATGTGTAATTCTTAGGTCCCAATTAGTTTCTCTTGAATGAGTTCTTCAAACAATACTTCCCATACTCTGTAAGTGTGCCAAAAGATATTTACTACAAATGAAAGCATACAAACTTAGAAAAGTAGTGTTTACTTCTTACCAGTCGAATGAGCTGTCTGTCTAGCCATCTAAGCACATCAGGCCCTTCCTCTGTTTCTGCTCTATATATTGCCAACCGGGCCATAAGAATGGCAGCTGCTTCCTGGTCAAAAGATGCAGCAATGTTTTGGATTTGAGTCTGAGCATCTGCCCAGCTAAAGAAATAAGAAAGTAAAGAAATATTATTGAATTATATCATAATATCACAGTTGGCTACCCTACAGATTTACAGAGAAAAAATACAGAACCCCACTTCAGTATTTCAAAATTCCAATATTACCAAGAAAAATCAAGATTATTAAAAGATCATGCATACCAGTTTCATTACAACACTGATTTTCATAAAAACAAAATCAAATCTTAAAAATTTTCTAAAGTAACTACAAAGGAATAACTCCCACCATAATCTTTAAAACATCAAGTTGTTTTTTTCTTTTTCTTTTCTAAAGAGGTTTTAAAAAAAAATCATGGTGTCTGTCTGTGGGTTTGTATGGGGGGGGGTGTCCAAGGAAGCCAGAGGCATCAGACACCCCTGAAGCTGAAGTTACAGGTGGGTGTGAGCCATCCAACCTGGGTACTAAGAATCAAATCCAGGTCTCTACCAAACTCGGGTCTTCTCAAGAGCAGCAAGCTTGCTGAATCACCTCCTCAATTCCTTTTCTTTCAATTAACAAACAACTTTGAAATGTTTTCCAGATAATTAAAAAGGTGAAATATTAATAACAGAAAAAAATGAGAATGGGTTAAAAGAATGTGGTATTTAAAAAAATATTTTATGTATTATTTTTATTTTATAAGTACGAGTGTATGACCTGCATGAGTATAAGCGCACCAGTTTCATGCGATGCCTGGGGAGTCAGAAAAAGGCGTTGGATTCGTCTGGAACTGGAATTTCAGATGGTTGTTAGCCTTGTGGGTGGTAGGAATTGAACCTGAGTCCTCTGTAAGAGCAGTCAGTGCTCTTAACCGCTGAACCATCTCTCCAGCCCCGTGTAAGTTATTTTTAATGCAATTGAAATAGATGATATGAATATAGCTTAATACTTTATCTTTAATTTTCAAAATAAAAAAATTTTTAAAGAATAGCAAAACTGCTTAAGTTTCCACCTTAAAGATGCTTTAAGTTGAAGCACAAAGGTAATATTTCTCCTGAAAATACAATGGTTCAATAGTGGAAATGTATCAGTAAATAACCACAAGCATATTTTTCTGATGAACTAAATAATAAAAAAATAAGAACCTGTGTTTTGAGTGGCCTTTTATAAGTACTGCCTTCCTAGCAACTCACTTTTACAGTACTTTCTAAAAGTATGTATTCCCAATAAGAAGAAAAAGACACAAGTGACTTTCAGCACACACAGTCTGAAGGCTGAACCACAATACACCATCATACAGTAGATCAAGCACAGCAAGTCTGTGAAAGTCTGGTATTCATATTCTCCCCTAATAGTACCTTATTCACAAAGCAGAAGCTGGATGACGAAGATATGCTAAATAATTAAAGGATTAACAACACAGGAAAAATTGTACTTAAAATCCTTACCATCAACTGAAAAGGCAAGTTATTAATCACATGACCATATTATTAAGCACATAACTGTGATTTCATATATATGTATGCATGTATATGAGTGTGTGTGTGTATCTATAGAGATATCTATATAGATACACACACACACAAAAAAAACAGTCTATTAAATATTTAATTCCTCCCAATCCCATCACCTATGGGATAAGGTAAATAAACTTTGTTTCCTTACATTTTTGTTGTTTTAAATTTTATTTATGAGCATATGTATATATTTATGTATCTATGTATATCTGTGTACGTGTACATGAGTGTAAGTGTTTATGGAAGTCAGAAGAGGCACTGGATCCCCTGAAGATAGAGTTATAGGTAGTTCTGGGTCACCCAACAGTGCTAGCAACTGAACTCAGTGCTCTGCAGCAAGCACTCTTAATTTGCTGAACCATTTCTCACCAGTTCTTTATTTGTTTTATTGAGCATGGGTTTCTCACTGGCCTGGAGCTCAAGGAAGCTAGGCTGTCTGGCCCACAAGTCCCAAAGGTTACCTGTCTCTGCCTCCACAAAAATGGAATTGCAGATGGGTACCATCATACCCAGCTTTTCCTTTTTTTTTTTTGGCGTGGGTTCTGAGGCTCAGTCTCAGGTTCTACCGAGTTATCGTCTCAGTAGCAGAACTGTTTACTTCTCTTAGCAGTACTTTTTAAAAAAAGTTCTATGTATCAATAACTTTTCTAGCAAATAAGCTAGGTTTGAACAATATAAATGCTCTTAAAGATAAATGTTTATTTTGGTGGTTATAGATTACACCAAAACCAAGAACCCAGCCTGAAAGCATGAATACAAGAGTACTGGTATGTAAATTAAGCCTCTGATAAACTTACTTCCTAGCAATTGTGGTTACCCGGATGCGTCTCTGCCCACTTGAATGCTGATACTGGGTCACAAACTGGATTGCACCCCGTCCTCCTTGAGGAATTGGAGCATTATGCTGTATAAAAATAAAAGAACAAAAGCTAAGCAAAATCTACTACACTGATGCCACAGAATCAAAGACTAGTACTAATATTCTCTAGTACTAATAAAATTCATTCTAGGGCTAGAAATATAGCTCAGTGATATAGTGTTTGCCAGGCAAACGTGTACCAGACAGTACGTTCAATTTATAACACTGAAAAAATATATATTCTAAAGTTAAAAGTTTCCCATCAAAAATGTCCAGTGTCACCTGCCTTTGCTACAGAAGTCTACCAAATATTTAATACCAATCTTCTCAAAAGAATAGGATTCTTTCTATGGATTGACTCAACTTATGCAAATGAATAAATGATAGAATCACATCAATAAAATGAAGAACAAAAAGTATCTGATCATCACCTCAAAAGATGAACAAAAGGGATGAGAAAGTTCAGCATTTCTTCATGATAAGAATGCTAAAACAATTAGATATAAAAGGACATACTTCAATATAATAAAGGTCATGCATTAAAAAGCCCATAACTAATATCGCAGAGTGGGAAAACTGTCCCTTTTCTCTCTAACATATGGATCAAGAGAAGGATGCCCATTTTACTGCTGTTACTAAACATACTAAACTATCAGAAGTCCTAGCAACAGCAATCAAGCAAGAGAAAAAAATACCAGGGCATTCAAATTGGAAAAGAAGTCAGTCACTGCAGATAACAGAATCTTGTCTTTTATGTAGAAATTTCTACACTCAACCAATAAAATTATTAAAACTAATGAAAAACTTAAAAAAAAAAAAAAAAAGGCATACGCCTGTAATCTCAGCATTTGGAGGTCGAGGAAAAAGGATCAGGAGTTCGAGATCATCCTCTGGTACACAGAGAATTCCAAGGCCTGTCTGAGCTACATGAAATCCTTCTCCAGACAAACAAAAAAACACAGAACAACTAATAAAAGAATTCAGCAAAGTTATCAGCATATAGGCTGGGGATGTAGCTCAGAGCACAGTTCCATGAGACAGCTGGAGAAACAGGTGCTCTCTGAGTTTGGGTTAACACTTAAAACTTAAGAGTGAAGCTGTGTGTTCAGATATAACTATTAGGGAGCTTACTAAAGCCACGTTACTCAATCCTCAGCACTGCTGGATAGGAGGCAGGAGGAATAATCCCATTTTCAATAAATCTAACCAAAGATGAAAGAAATTAAATAAGACACAAATAGAAAGTCATCGTTGTTCAGAGATAGGAAGAATCATATTGTTAAAATGTCCACAATGCACAATACAATCTACAAACTCACTGCTATCCCTATCAAAATATCAATAAAATTCTTCACAGAGATGAAAAATGAACTAGCAATGAAATCCATATGACATATTCACAACCTAAATTATTTGTTGACTTTTCAGTATTTAAAATGTAGGCAGTCATACCTGATTAACAACTTCAAAATATATGGCTAAGGTTGTAGTGGGACTGAGTCCACATATCTTCCATTGACAAGTGCCACCTGTTCCTATCTCCTGTAAAAATAAAAGATATGAAGTTTAAAAGGTAAATAACAAAATTTATTAATATATACTTAGAAGAAAAGTGAGAATAAACTTCCAGTAAGAAAATATTCAGGTTTCAGACTAATTGAATGAATACTGAAAACTTAAGATTTTTTAAAATCATATCACAAATACATAATGAAATAAAATTAGGTATTTTTACTGACAAAATAGTAAGATAACTAAAACTATTCCAAAGTAAATTCAAAGGATTGATGTGTGGTATATAAAAGCACACAGAATTTAATGAAGAGTTAACACAGCCTTTCTACCCAATCTGCCTATAGTTGTGAAAAGAGACACTAATTTAACACCTAATATATGCAGATGGATAGGTCCTTCTTTGTATCAGCAGTATAACCAGTCTAAATGCCAAAAATATTTAGACACAGATCTTTACTGTACAAACTGCATATAAATTAACTTTGTAGCCTCGTCATTTGTGAAAGTGGATTACCTATCTACTTTGTGCTATTTGTCTCATTATCCTGTCTACAGATACATGATTCTATAATTTCAGAGTACATTATACTTTCTCTACGCAGGCAATGAAAGGAAAGGAATCTCTGGTTTGGTTACTCTGTCGCTAATTCTGATGACAAAAACCATTTGGAATTAATTTTGGTTTTCAGAAATCTACAAACCACCAGATCAGAAGATTTTTTTTAAAGCAACACTAAGACAAGGAATAAGTTAGACATATAGCATAGAAGGCTGGTGACAGTACAAATTTAAAATCTGAGATGGATGGAAAATATATGTAAAAAAAGCAACCACGGACAGAAGTGTACTGATGGACTGAAATAATAAACAGCACATACACACAGATAATTTCAAAAGTATCTATGGCAGGTCTCTCTTGGTGCTAGCTTAGGAAATAAATAATTTTTTTAATATAAACAACTTACATTTTCAGACACACAAGGTCCTTTAGAATTAAGAGATACACAGGGTCCAATAGCTCCTGAAATCTTTATTTCCCTTGAAGTCTGCAAAATAAGAATATAATATATGTTATTATATTATTGTTCTCTCACAAAAAAGAGAGAAGTGACTCCTAAGCTGTCCTCTGACCCTCCACATATGCATCATAGTATGTGCATGACTGTGAGCATGAGTACATACACACACACACACACACATACTTGCGCGCATGTGTGCACATACATACAAAATAAATAAATGTGGTAAAGAATATTATATTCTTCCATATTTAAACTCAAAAGTCAATGAAAATAAACATGCTAACATTAAAAATAATTAATCATGGGCTAAAGAGATGGTTCATTGGTTAAGAACAATTTCTCTTCTTCTAGAGGACCTGGGTTCGATTCTCAGTGCCCACAAGGCAGCTAACAACCATCTGTAACTCCAGTTCCAGAGAATCCAACGCCCTCTTCTGGCCTCTGTGGGTAGTGAATGTGGGGCACTTACATATATTCAGGCAAAACACTAATATATGTAAAATAAAAATATTTTAAAATAATAATAATGAATCATGAAGTTCTACATTAGTTTTATCTTCCAGTTTCTCCTCCCATCAAATTTTAAGCTATCACATAATTTTTATCTTAAAACTTAAAACTAACTAGAGGTCAGGGATGCAGCTCGGTGGGAGAACATGATCTTAACAATGAAAGGCCGAGTCCAATTTCCAGCACTGAAAAAAAAATTCTTTTCTGGGTGTGGTGACACACGTCTTTAATCCCAGCACTTAGGAGGCAGAGACAGATGAATCTCTGGAAGTTGGAGGCCAGCCTGGACTATTTAACAAGTTCTAAAACAGTCTATTTCCAAAACATTAAAATTCATTAAATTAGAAAACCTATTTCAGTTTATTTGAAATTCCTTTTCCTAACTTATCCTGAATACCAAAGTGAAACAAATCTTTAAAAAGCATGGTTCTTCATTACCCTACAAATGACAGATATATACATCTCCAATCTATAAGCAACCCACAAAATTCATACTACGGTTCTTCTCAAACATTTCATGCTAAATTTCACCTTGCTTACCTTCTTTCTTTTTTAGTCTTTTTGAGGTAGGGTCTACCTGTAGCCACTGCTGGCCTGGAACTCACTCTGGACCAGGCTGGCCTCCAGAGATCTGCCTGCCTTTGCCTCCAGAGTGCTGGGATTAGAGGTGTGTGATACCACACCTGTATTAGTATTTCCTCTCCATAAAGTTTCCCTATAACAAGATCTCCACTTAAAGATTCCTTCATATTTCTACAATTTCCTAACATCATGCTGAATACACAGCAGGTACAATAGATTAATAAGAAATAAAGATTCTAAATCAGTGTTCTTAAAATACACATGTAATTAACACAGTTTTCAGGTATTTAAAATCAAAATTTGAAATTCAGGATAGATTGTACAACCAACACTAACCACAAAACTTTAGAATAATTTCCTCTTAAGTTAGGTAATTTCTCTCACCAAAAAAAAAAAAAAAAAAAAAAAAGTACAGAGGGCTAGAGAGATTGCTCAGCAGGGAAGAGCACTGGTTGCTTTTGCAGAGGACCCAGATTTGAATCCCAGCACCGACATGGCAGCTGACAGCCATCTATGTAACGCAGTAACTCCAGCTCCAGGGGATCTGATGACTTCTGACCTCCATGGGCACTGAATGACATGGGTGCACTAATATATACATGCAGGAAATATACACATAAAATAAAAACAATAAATAATTTTTCTTTTAAATTTTTTTACAAAAAAGGTAATGCATCTTCCTGGACTTAGAACAACACACTTATAATCCCAGCCCTTGGATGCGGAGGCAGGAGAATGACAAGGTCGAGGATAGATTGGCTAAGACCCTGGCTCCAAAAAACAAAAATTCCAATATAAAAAAACAAAGAGTAAAAGAAACTTTACCTACAAAATTCTACTTTTAAACAACAGTTCAGAAATGCTGCAAGTCTTCTTATATGTTTAATGACAGCATCTCCTTCTGGGGATTAAATCTTGAACTCAAAGTTCTAAAATAACCATTATTTTTAACGTACATTTGAACTTGACTAATATTTTTAAATTAGTTAAGTATACAAGGTTCTCACTTGATAAACAGATCACCCATGTCAAGTTTTGGTTCTTACCTTTATTTCTAATGTGCCACCAAAGCCCATTTTAAACTGTCCGTGTATATCTTTGGTGAAGACTCTTTGAAAAGTTTGCTTGAATAAGGAAGTGTTGAAAGAGTCACCCATTACCATGTATCCTCTGCACAAAACAAAACAGAACACAATGTATATGACACAATTAACTGGGTTCATGTGTTACCAGAAAATAAATTATTCAGGACAACTGACAAATACTGAAGATATTTCCCATGGAGGTGGTGGTGAGACACTCAAGCATTAAAGATGCTAGCCACCAAGCCTGACAAGCCGAGTTCAATTCCAAGACCTACAAGGTCAAAGGGGAGAATCCATTCACATAAGTTGTCCTCTGAATTCCACATATGTATCTTGGCATGCAGATACATATACATACAAGTACATAAATACATACACACACCAAAAATAAATAAATGTAATAGGATCAGGATTACTGGGCCTACTGGATTAGGTAAAATTAAAAAAAAAAAAAAGATTTTAGCCAGGCACGGTGCTAAAGATTTTAGCCTCAGCACACTGAGGCAGAAGCGGATCTTTGCGAGACTGAGGCCAGTCTGGTCTACATAGCCAGTTCTAGTCCAGCTGGGAGATCCTGTCTCAGAAGGTAAAAAAAAAAAAAAAAAAAGAAGAAAGAAACCCAATTTATACACTTTCAGGTAAAGCCTGAGAAGTTCTTGTCTATACCAGCTGCTTCCAAGTTTCTCATTCTGTCATTCTGGTAATTCACTCCAGGTCAACTTTCATAGCTTTTAGTACAGTTCTCAATGACCTATTCGATTGCTTTTAATCTTCACTCTGCATTATTTTACATCTGTAATACCTGGCATAGCTGACAATGGCCTGTCCTGATAGTATTTTCCTTGCTAAAATTGTAGTTGATTGCACATGTTCCAAGGTATGTATACAACAGAACATAAAATGAAACTGAATCCCTCCTTCACTATTATTCAATAATAAAAAGAAGTATCATTATACCCTAAGTATACATGCACTTAAAGAAACATGCAATGGAAGAAGCCAATGGCAAACACCACATATTCTATTATTCCATTCATATGAAATATCCAGAAGAGGCAATTAGTGCTTGCCTAGGGCTAAGAGGATGGGGAGGAAAAAGAGAGGAATGAAAAGTCACAGCTAATGGACGGAGTTTCTCTCCAAAACCATGCAAATGTTCTAAATTTGATTATGGCAACAGCTACATTAACTGAGTATACCAAATCTTTTTCAATTAATTACTTATTTTTACTTTTTTATATATGAGTGTTTTGCCTACATGTAAGTACAGCTGTGCCCAAGGAGGTCAGAAGAGGGTGCCAGATCCCCTAGAACCCAATTACAGGCAGCTGTTAACGGCTACGTGGGTGCTGGGACCCAAACCTGGGTCCTCTGTGCTCTTAACTGCTGAGCCATCATTTTTCCAGCCCCTTTATCATACGTATTAAATGAATAAATTTCATGGTATGTCACACTAAAAACACTAGTAAAATAATGGCTTAGGATATCAAAATGAACTTTTATTTGTTCATTTATTTTAAAAAATATTTTATTCATTATTTTTATTGTATGTGTATGAGTGTTTTGTCTGCATGTGTTTAAGTGAATCTGTGTCATTCAATGCCTGCGGAGGTCAGAAAAGGGCATCAGATTCTGCTGGAACTGTAGTTACAGATGGTTGTTAGCCACCATGTGGGGGATGGGATTCGAACCTGGGTCCTCTGCAAGAGCAGCTAGTGCTCTTAACCACTGAGTCATCTCTCCAGCCCCTAAAATGAACTTTAAAAAAAAGAACTTGTGACTTTATAATTCTGTAATCTTTTTTTTTTCTCCCAAGATAGGATCTCACTATGCATCCATTGTTGTCCTGGAACTTACTATGCAGACCTCAAACTCACAGAGCTCCTGCTGACCTTTGCCTCCCAGGAGCTTGAATTAAAGGCATGTGCCACCACCCCTGCCTATAATTCTATATTTCAGAAACAAATGTAAAGTGAACTCCATAGAAGACCTACCAAACCTGCTATCAAATGTTGCTTAAAGTTGTTTCCACTGTTCAATGAGTCTTTTTTTTCCCCCTAAAATGTCATCATTGGTCCATATTTATAAACAGTCATTACTAGAGAAGTAAAAATACAAGTACATACCCAGTCAGGTTAGGACAGCATTTCATCTCCATGAGTCCTGTCTGATCTAATGCACATGCATAGATATCAATAACATGTCCGGTGGTAGCAGCTCGGTTAGCCAATGCTTCAAAGTGCTATAAAAAGATTTTTTAATTAAATCAAATACATAAACTTTACCATTCTATAAACCTTTTTTCCTATTAAGAAATCAAAATGGGGCTGTCCAGATGGCATAGCAGTTAAGAGCATTGGTTACTCTTGCAGAGGACCCAGATTTGATTCCCAGCACCCACATGATGCCTAACAACCATCTGTAACTCCAGTTACAGGGGATTCAATGTCCTCTTCTGACCTCTGTGAGCACTGCATGACATGGGTGCACTTAAACAAACACAAACACATACACACACACACATACTCACACACACACACACACACATACAGGCAGTACACTTGTACACATAAAATGAAATAAATTAAAAATTTTTTAAAGTCAAAATAACGTAAGAAAATTGATCATAATTTACATATGATTTTTTTCTCATTTAATTTTCCATAATGCTTTATGAAAATGATACAATAACTTCTGCAAGTCTGACATATTCAATATATCCGAAATACCAGAATTAAGGAGGCTTATGACTTGGAATACATAGAAAGACTCTCATTAAAAAAAAAAAGTCTAACATTCTAACGTTCTGTGATTTAAAAGGTACTATTTCTAGATAAGCCCCTAAATGAAGCACAATTTAAGGAAGGCATACTAACATATACAAACAGGGTAGACAGAGCAACACAGAACTCTTTTCCCTAGCTAAGTCCACACTCAAATAACAAACACATCTGAAACAGAAAAAAAAAAAAAACAAAAGATAAGCAAATCTAAAGCTTTAGCCAAAAACATTCCAAGCTCAAAAGGGAAATTAGAGGCGGGAGAGAAGGCTCAACAGTTTAGGTAGATATACTGCTCTTCTGAAAGACCTATAATGGGAGGCTCACAACCACCTGTAACTCCAGTTTCAGGGGATCTGACGCCCTCTTCTGGCCTCTGTTCTCACATGCACAACACCCACACAAAGATGCACACATTTACATCTAATTTAAAAGGGGGAAGGAATTAATTAGCAAAAAAAAAAATTCACTATCAAAATTATTTCATTCATTACATTAAAATATAAAGATTACTGAAAAATACAAAACAGCATAGCATAATTAATTAAAGTAAAAGGCTGAACTAAAAACAATACTAATAACAAGGATGTTAACAAGCAGAAACAACATGCAAGAGTTATTAGTGAAATATACTTACTTGCACAAGGCTAAAAAAATATGAAATCAACAAACAGAAAACAACTCACAAGAAAATGGCTGGACCACCTATGCTATGAACGATGCATGCATATATGGAAACACTAGGGACTGCCTCTCAGAAACAAAAAACTGAAACTCGAAGAAACTTATCCTGAAAACAAACATGTTTCAAAAATGGATATATAAGTAAGCAATGAGAGTTCCTCTCAAGAACAGTCCTTAAGGGTAGCGCCATATGTATTTCAAACCAGAAAAAAAAAATTTATCAAGAAAAAAAATACTTCTTCAATTTTGATTTGTAATTTCAGTATCAGATTTCCCATCAGATTTCTACTGAAAAATATTTGTATTCTTCCTTTCCCATCAGAAGACCACATTTTCTAATAAGGTTAAAAGACTGAAAAACAAATTACCTTAGTTCCTTTTTTAACATACTTTGCATTGTCTTTCTCAATGTCATGCCAGGATCTTATAGGTGTCTTCAATTCATCCCCAACAACCATTCCAGGCCCCTGGGTAGCAGGACCACCAATGAACATCATGATACGAGCACCAGTGTTGGGAAAAGTACACTATTGGAAAAAAGGAATTCATGAAAAGAGTTTAGAAGACAACAAAAAGTAGGTCTGTATATTTCTGATAATGAATTCCAATGTATTACTTGAAGCAAAAAGCATGTATTTGTTACTAATTACTTAATAAAACTAAACACAAAGCATTTGTTTGAATAAATTTCTTTTAAAATACTATTCTAAATAGTACTACATTCCTAGTTTTAACCTAAATCCTGTAACAAGGATACTTTTCCTTCTTAGGTAGTCCTACACACAGCTGTACAAAAAAATAAAGAAAAAAGAGAGAAAAGACATTGCCTTTTGAGTTTTGCTATTTTACTTTTGTTTCTGTGTCTGAAAGGTTAAGTATGCCTTGGGCTCGGAATGCACCAGTTAGTAGAGTGCCTGCTTACCATTCACAAAGCTCTGGTTCAGTTCCCAGTCCCACATAAAACTAGGTGTGGTCTACATGGTTCTAACTCTAGCCCTTGGGAAATAAAAGGAGGATCAGAAGTTCTAAGTCATTGTTGGCTACCTAGCAAGTTCAAGGCTAGCTCAAGTTACATGAGGCTCTGTCTGAAAATAAGCTAAATAAATAAATGGAAAAAAGATATTATTTAAAAATTAAGGAAGAGAGCTACAGATAAAACTCCATAAGAAACTCTTGCCTGGCATACCTGAGGTCCTGGGTTAATCCCCAGCCCATTAAAAAAAAAAAAACTTAAAATACGTAAAAAGAAATTAAAGAATAAGAATGTTCCCAGCAGACAAGAAATTTTGAAGAGCTCATGTTGGATTTGATTGATAAAGAATCAAAAAAAAAGGAAAAAAAATTAAAATATATGTAGATGTGTTCATGAATATGCATGTCTGTGCATTCCTATTTGGAGTCAAAAAACACACAAAAAAACAAAAACCAGCAATAGACAAAGAAGATGCAGCATATGCCTGCCTCCACACAGGTGCTGCCGAGTCACTATAATAAACAATTCCTGAGGGCTGCTCTATGGAAAGTATACCAAATTTCTTGCAGAGGGTTTTAGAGTGAAAATTGGGAGCTAAGAAATACAGGAGCACGTGATGGCCGATATCACAATAAGTGATAACTATCAAAAGTTTCTTGAATTAAAAGCATTGAAAAAATTCAATCAATGGTTGACTGAAAAGCATGTCTAAAAACTGAGTTAGAGAATATAAAGCTAAGACAGTATCTCAGCAATAGGAGCTAAGAAGGGAATTTTAAGGAAGAAGAATATGTAAAGCTCTAGAAGTCTAGCATAAATCTAATGAGTGAAATTAAAAAGACAAAATCTAAATCAGGCTGAAGAATAATAGAAGTTTTCGGAGAGAAAAGTACTACCAAAAAACCCAAGTACAATTAGCAAGAAAAGAATCAAGAATATTCTCAAAGTGCTCAGAAGGAAAAACAAATTTCCTTTAAAAAAGAATGTGACTATATGAAATTAGCACCAGTGAGGGGCACGAAGATCATGGAGGAAGGATCCAAGCCTGTACATGAAAACCATTCTGAACCGAGAGCTCCAGAGTTATCCAAGACCTTCACTACTCAAAGACATGAAAGGGAAAAATTAATATGCTTTGATATGAAAGAACTCCCAAAATTTATAACAAAAAGACACCTGAGTATTACCCAGAAGAAATGGCCATCTAGAATAACACTGACAAACTATGCTTGAACTGGTAACATTAAAAAGTTCCCACCCAGCACCAAACAGCACTGATAAGATACCATCTCCCCACATGTTATATATGCACTGTGCTTTACATGGTTATGTAAGCATTTGTGTAAGCATATTAAAAATATCACCATTTTAAAGCTGGAGGGGTGTATTCAGTAAACTGAGTTAGAAAGTTCATGAGTTCAAGGCCGGCCCCAGCTATATAATGAGTTACAGACCCAAAATTGAGCTACAGAAACACTATCTAAAAGAAAAAAGAACAAAATAAAATCCAAATAAATTATATTTATAAATTCTAAATAGTATAAACTTTGGTTTGATAATAGTTTTTGTAAAAGTCCTATGCCAAGTAAGGGGAGTACACAAGCAATCCCAGCACTGATGCTGAGCAGGAGGACTGCAAGTTCAAGGTCATGGTAGGCCAAATAGGGAGACCCTGTGTCAAAAAAACAAAAAATTGGGCAAAGAACAAAAAGCTGCCTTTAATTTCCATGTTTATATATCCTTGTATTCTGTGTCTTTCCAAAGTCTGCCTAGCCTGCAACCTGTAATTAAAGATTGTTTAATAAGGGCTGGAGAAATGGTTCAGTGTTTGCATAGGCTGCTCTTACAGAAGACCTTGGTGCATTTCCCAGCAGCCACCTGGCAACTACCAACTGTTTGTAATTTCAGTTCTGTGGGCTCTGATGTTCTCTTCTGGCTCTCTTGGGTACTAGACATGCACATGATACATACATATATGGAGGCACTTACATAAAATAAGTAAATAAATGTTTAAAAAATTTTTTAAAAACTTGTTTAATAAACAGAAACATTCTTTTCTTTCTGGTTATCTACAGTAAGTCATGGAAAGACAAACAAGGAAGAACAAAAATAAAAGCACACATTTTCACAAAAGCAGAAACCCAAACTTCAAATTTCTTACAGGTAAAATTTTTAAATGTATTAAATCCCTGTGATCTGTCTTACTCACCAAAAGTCTTCATCTATAGCAGGGACAAGAAAGGACAAAAGTAAGTGAAAAAAACAGAAGGAAGCCAACAGTTGGCCAAGAAAATACCAGACAGAAACAAAAAGTCCATGAGGAGCGATGCCGGAAGTTAAGAGAAGCAAAATGAAATAAAGTAGTATAAAAAAACAAAGGCTCAAATGGAAAACAAGCAAAGAAGAGTCAACTGTTGTCTAACTGGAGCTGTTAAAGACAGAGGAAAATTCTTGAGAGAGGACCCAAGTTCTACTTCCAGCACCTATATCTGGTGGCTCACAACTGCCTGCCTACTCAGCTCCCAGGCACTGGATGCCCTCTTCTGGTTTCCACGGGCATCTGTACTGCATGCACATACCCCATACACAGACACCCACCCATATGTAAAATTAAAAAATAAAATAAGGGGCTGGAAAGATGGCTCAGCAGTTAAGAGCAGTGGCTGATCAGGCAGAGGACCTGAGTTCGGTTTCCGACACCCACATGGCGGTTAATAACCCACATGGCAGTTAATAACTACAGTCCCAGGGATCTGACACCCTCTTCTGATCTCTCCAGCATTGTATGACATGGGTGTACTTACATACATGCAGGCAATACACATACATGTAAAAATAAAAACGAAATATAAAAATAAATAAATATATTTTCTAAAAGTATACTAGTTGGTGTCTGAAGTGAGTAAGACACGTGGAAATGAGCCTTTAATCTGTGAGGTGCAGTGTAGCTTCTAGTAGATAGTGTCAAAACTGAATTGACAGAACATGGAACTGATTTCTGCCACAGAACTATCTCATGTGTAGGACCTTTAAAAAAGTATGATACAATAATTACTGAATGAGATGGAAAAAACCAACATGGTGGCACAGTTATAGTCCCAGCACTCAGAAGGCTGAGACAGGGGAAGTGCTTTTAGTTCCAGGGCGGCATGATACTAACTGGACTATACAATAAGACAAAATGAAGATGATGAAGATGATAAACACAGAAAAGAGGACAACTACAATGAAGAAAATGACAGATGAAGGAGGAAGAAAGAAGAGTAAGAAAAGAGGAATGAGAGGAGGGACACATGCACCAGCCACCACCACAGTTGTCTGTCCATATCCTTACAACTACACGCACACATTTCACATTCCAAAACAAATTCATCACTACCTCAAGTAGTCCTACAGCTATGGAAAGTGCCACTCCCGAGGACCGCAAAGGTCTCTTTCCTTGTGGTACAGGCCACGGGTCTCGCTGAAGTTCTCCCAGAAGATCTGTGAGATTCATGTCTATCTTCTGTACTGGCTGTAAGAATCTGTGAAACAAAATTAAATAAAAAGCCATTTATAAATGTGATGGGTCAGTAATTTTTCCTAAAAACACAGAAAAATATATGGGTATACAGCAGACCAACAGTTTATAATCTTTTATGCAACAGAATCCACAGGAAAACTTCTTTGTAAACAGATTGCTACTTCAGATACAGTTTAGTTAGTTAAGTGTTTAACATGTATGGACCCCCAACAACACACACACACACACACACACACACACACACACACGGTGTGTGGAAGGAAGAAAGAGGGGGCAGAGGAAGAGAAGGAAGCAAAAACAGGATAAGGAGAGGGGTGGAGGAGAAGAGGAAGAAGATGTCAGGGAGGAGGAAAAGAAAGACACAAGCCAGGCATGGTGGCAATAAGCCTGCGATCCCAGCACTCAGGAAGTATAGGCAGGGGCTGGAGAGATGGCTCAGTGGCTAAAAGCACTGGCTGCTCTTGCAGAGGACCAAAGTTTGATTGCCAGCATACAGATGGAGGCTAACAACTGTCTGAAACTCCAGTTCCAGGGGATCCAATGTCCTCTTCTGGCCTTTGCAGGTATCGCAGGACATGGGAGCACATAAATACATGCAGGTAAAACACCCATATACATAAAAATATAAGCAAAACATAAAAAGATTTAAAAGAATATTTTTAAAGTATTTTTTTTTATTTTTTAAAAAACAGGAGGATCAGTAGTTCAAGATCACCTCTGACTACATAATAAGTTTGAGTCCACCCTGAGCTATGTAAGAGTCTGTCTCCAGAAAAAAAAAAAAAAAGGAAACACATTACTAGGCCACAGCTGTTCAGTTTGTTTTGGCAGGTCTGGAGTGGGTCCAAGAATGTGCATTTCAAATGCATTTCACATGCTATCAGTGCTACTGTTGGTGGAACCAATACAATTACTACATTTTTTTTTCTTTTGCTTTATTTCTGCAGAACTTCATCTTTCATGTCATCCATTAAGTTCTAAGTTTATCAAAATAATTAGAAAATACATCAATCGACTCAATTTTAGAAATATCTCCTCTGATTAGAAGGTTAAGGAGAAAGCAACCAATAAAGTTAAAACAAGTTAAGAGCTTTTGAGGCCTCATTTTTGCTTGGCTATCCTAAAACCAAAAAAATTAAGTTTTATGAACTCAAAAATACATTAAAACTACTCTTTACATCATAATGATAAAAATGAACCATTTAGTAAAAAAAAAAAAAAAAGAAAGAAAAAAGAAAAAAGATTCTGCCTCAGTCAGTCCTTTAAAAAGTTTATTATTGCAATCTGTATCACTAAAAACATTTAATTCAGGGCTGGAGAAATGCTTAGTGGTTAAGAGCGCTGACTGCTCTTGCAGAGGACTTGGGTTCATTTCCCAGTACCCACACGGCAGCTAACAACCATCCAGTTCTAGGGAATCCGACATCCTCTTCCACAGGTGCACTTATATACATACAGGCAATGCTTACACACATAAAATAAAAATAATAAGACATTAACAATTAAAAAATCATTTAAAGCTAAAGTATCAAGAAATACCCATGCTTAAGGACATAATAAGTTTAAAGTATATGCAAGAATTACAGAATTCTGTTTGCTCTATTACTTACCTGTTGGAAGGAGGTGGCTGCTGCACCTGAGGACCACGTGTGGTTTGAGTAACTGGTACTTTAGAGAGCCCCAGCATTTCCTGGAAAGAGTTGATTTCAGTTCAGTAAGATCCATTTATTTACCTCCACAAATACTTAGCAACTATTTATTATGCTCGATGTGCTATGCTACAAATTAGGAACATAAAGTAAACAGGACAAGGTTTCTTTCCTCAGAAGGCAAATAGTCTAGCTGTGGAGACTGAGGAAAGACGATCAGCAGGAAGCAGGAGAGAGCAAAGTATATGGTGTTATGGAGTAGAGAGGAAGGATGTCAATTCCGAAGTACTGATCTAATGAAAGGTCAAATTAATCTTAAGTCCATACTTCTTAACTTACCTGCACACACTCCTTTCAGCAACCACTATCTTAAGTACCTAATATATAGCAGGAATGCAGTGACTAAAAAGAGAAAATACTCCCTGCCCTCATGGGAGTTACAATCCGGAAGAAAGGAATAAAGTTATCTAATAAATTAGTGTAGAATAATAACTACAGCACTATGAAAAACTACAGAGGGGGATGAGAGATGACTAAGAGCTTAAGAGCAGTAGCTGCTCTTGTAGAGGACCCAGATTCAATTGTCAGAACCCATATGGTGGCTAACAACCATCTTTAACTCCAGTTCCAGAGGATCCAAAACACTTTTCTGGCCTCTGCCAGAATAAATAAAAAATATTTTAATGAGAAAAAAATTTAGTGTGTAGATATTCACTTGCCTATTTTCTGTGCCACATTTATGTAATATAAGCTGTCCTCCATAATGAGAATCACTCTAATCAAATTCATATCTTATTAATTGGAATAAAGACATATATTTAAAGGCACAATCTGTTTTTTATTCTCATGATCATCCTAAAAAGAAGATGCCACTACCACAAATGATTCCTAGCATCTCTAGTCCTAAACCCCATCTGAAATGCTCTAAAACTGCAAGTTTCTAAGTATCATAAGATGTCAAGAAACTTCAATGCCCTACATTCAAAACAAGGTATACTGGTGGCTAGAGATTAAGAGCACTGGCTGCTCTTGAGAACACAGGTTCAGTGGCTAACAATAGTCTGTAACTCCAGTTCCAGAGGCTCCAATGCACTGTTCTGGCCTCTGTGGGCACTGTACATACTTGCTGTATTGAGATATAGTCAGGCAAAACATAACATGTAAAATAAAAATAAAAATTTTTAAAACAAATATACTAAATATATTTCTTAAAGCTACCTTTAGGCTGTATTTATAATCTATACATGAAACATAAATTAATTTCTTGCTTATAGTTGGGTCTCATTCCAAAGACAGCTCTTTATGTACAGTTACATATCACATAATGACAACTCAGTCAACAATGGACCACATACAGTGGTGGTCCCTGAAGACTATACCATCTACTGATGCCACAGCTTCTTGGTTGGCATGTACTGTATGCTTACATTGTGAAATTGCCTAATGACACATTTCTCAGAATGTATTCTATCTCCGCACACCTGTATGTGCAAATATTTCAATAATCCAAAAGTCTAAATATTTTGGAATGAGAACTACTCAACCAGTACCTACCTTTTTTCCTATCTCATGAACACTGATGATTCTTCTCTCTGAGGACTATGAGCTCAAAGCCAGTAAAATAGTTTCACTTCAAATTTTTAAAGATATAGTTAAAACTAGATAGGCCAAGGAATCAGGTTAGTCAGTAAACTATTTGTAGCTTAATAGTCAAGTGTTTGCCTTTCAAGCATGAAGATCTGAGTTCAATCCCCAGAATGTACATTAAACAACAACAACAAAAAATAATCTGGGAGTACTGGTGCAAGCTTATAATCCACTGTTAGAATGGTAGAGACATATGGCTTCCTGGGGCTCAGTGCCTGGCCAGGCTAGCCTTAATGCCAAGTTATAGATGATGTCCGAGGAAGAGATTCCTGAGGTTGTCCTAACATCTCTACATAAACACACGTGTACCTGCACACACATGTTCCTGAACACTCATGAACACACTAAACAATGTACAGAATGAAATCCTAATACATGCATACGATGGAATTCTAATAAAGTCATTACAGAAATAAACTAGGTTATATGTGTGGTCACAGAGAGATATCCAAGATATACTACAAAAAGTAGATAGCCTTCAATTTGCATGATAGTTAAATTACACAAGAAACAAAACTGATGTTGACACTAACTTTAAAGTCTCATTATAATACAATTATAATAAAATAAAATAAATTAATCTCATTTTTAAAGAAATATACATCCAGAAAGCATTTGTTAACATAAGTAATTTACAACTGGTTGAATACTACCATTCTTCCTTACCTGCAGTTGTTTGGCAGACAGATCTTTGGTTCCTCTGAAGACATAACTTTTTGAAATGCCTTCACATCCAAGTTCATGAACCTGAACCATTCTCCCAAAAGTAATAAGTCCAACCAAAGCTGTAGGTGGTAAAAGACTTAACGACATCTGCATGGATTCTTTCAGAGCTTGTAAATCTTCATCTTCCATGCAAGTATCAACCACATAGAGGAATATCAAAGGCATCTGAGGGCCACGCTTTGAAAAACAAACAAACATAAAAAAAGGTTTTTTTTTGTTTGTTTTGTTTTTTTTGAGTGTATTAACATGTCAGCACAATTGTCAAGACAGTGGATCAGAAACTAATTAAGCAATGCATACTAGTGAAATCCCAACACATGCATACATATAAGAAAGCTCTAATAAAGTCATTACAGAATTACAGAAAGGAAGCAAATTATACATGATCATGAGGAGATATCCAAGACACAGCTTTGAATGGAAAATTAAGTTTAAAGGCGGAGAAGGTGGCTCAGGTTAAAAGCACTTCCTACACAAGTCTGCCAACCTAATGACCTCAGATCAGTTCCAAGAACCCACAATGAGAAATGAGAACTGACTCCTAAAAATTGTCCTCTGATCTCCACATGCACACCATGGCATGCATGCACCACACTCACATATACATATCATGTATATTAATAAACATGCCATAATAATATTTTTTAAAGAAAAATTAAGTTTAACAGTATATGAATAGCTGGGAATGGTGGTGCACACTTTTAATGCCAATATTTGGGAAGCAATCAGAAGGATTTAACACAAATTCAAGGCCAGTGTGGGCTACACAGTGAGACCTTGTCTCAAACTAAAGTAACAAACATATATATTATATCATATATATGTACATATATGCACATATATACATGCTCACAAAGAATGAACTTTCATTTTCTATTTGAATTGCATGAGTTTTTTATTTTTTAATATTTTATTCACTGTTTTATTTTACATATATGAGTATATCGCTTGCATATATGTAAGTGTATCCATGTTGTACAATGTCCACAGAGCCAGAAGACAGTGTCAAAGCGCCAGAACTGGAGTTATGGACAGATGTTAGCTGCCACGTGGGTGCTGGGAACCAAACTTCAGTCCTCTGAAAGAGCTGCCAGTGCTCTTAACCTCTAAGCCATCTGTTCAACCCAGGTTTGATCTCTTATACTAAGCATTCTTTTTCAAGCTGGGTATGGTGGTATACATCCATAATCATAGTGTGGAAGATAAGAGACAGGGAGACCAAGAGTTGTTGGTCATCCTCAACTACATAGGAAATTTGAGGCCAGCCTGAGATACATAAGACTCTGACTCAAAAAATATTTTTTTCTTTCTTTATTTTTTTTTCAAGTAGTAAAGTAACTATAAAGTTTAGGCCAGGTATGGGGGTATACCTGTGGCCTGAGCTACTTAGTGGAATCATGTAAAACAGCAAATGCAAGGTAAGTCCAGTCAAAATAGTAAGACACCAATTTTAGGGGAAAAAATTAAAAACAAAGTGAAGCAATAGATTAAATTAAACCAGAACAGGGCTGAGGAGATGGCTAGTGATTTAGAGCACTTGCTGCTCTTGCAGAGAATCCGGGTTCAGTTCCCAGCACTCACATGGTAGCTCACAACTGCCCCTAACTCCAGTTCCAATGGTTATTACACCATCTTCTGGCCTCCTCAGGCTACAGGCACACAGGTGGTGCACTTACATATACTCATACATAGAAAATAAAAATAATGAATATGTATTATATATATGTATATATAAAATAAGTAAACCAGGTCATAAATACTTTTAAGATCATAAACTATGTACCACATTTTTGGTAAAAAACATGAAGGATAAATTAAATTGCACTGCATTAACTAATGAGTATTTCTGTAAACATACCTACATTTAAAGTTCTCAAAATTTTAAAAAAATGAAATAATTTTTATAAAATAATTATCTAAGCATGAGATAAATTCTCAGAAAATGAAAAACTAGCCAGACTTGACAAATTACTAACTAGTTCAAGTGAGCTGTAATCCTACTTTCTATGTAACATTCAAAAAGGCTATTTTCACTTTCATACTTTTTCTATTTTTTGGTGTTTTAAAATTGGGTCTCATGTTGCTCAGATGGGCCTCAAACTCACTCTGTAGACAAAGATAAACTTGAACTCCTTTTAACTGCTTTTAACTCCCAAGTGCTAGGATTAGAGGGGTGTGCTACCATACCCAGCTCCCCACAATTAAACACATAAACAACGATGTGAAGCTGTTCACACAGGGAAGAAAAGTTATTTTTTCTATGCAAGATGTATTCATTCATAAACTTAGGGGCACAGCAGCAGCATTAGCCCTGTAGTAAGTATGTGCCAACAGACCTTTCAATTCCAAAATGAATTTGACACTTTAATGTTCATTGATCTACTCAACAGAGCAAGTCACATTGTCCTACCCAGTATCTGACCAACCATCAAATAACTACAAGCAGAAATTACCTTAATCAAACAAACTTCACAGGTCATATTTTTGAAATGCTTGATTCTATATGCTGTCATGTTTTTAAAGCCCTCTCAATTTTTTACAATTATTTTGATCTAAACCCTTGAATATATAAAGCTTTCTTAAATACTTGTTCTGTTCTTACCAGAACTACATATTCAATGCTAGAAAACTGAGGTAAAAGTTCAGCAGGCTGATTCAGTTCAGATATTCCAGCATATGTAGGTGGAAACTACAAAAAAAAAAAAAAAATTACAAATTAACTCCCATACAACAAATATAAAAATATTTTTGCTAGATGAAGATAATTTTTTAAATAAACATTTCCCTATATGACTAGCACTGTAGCAGTAACACCTGCAATGGACATATTCTTACCTGATTCCTTTGGTAACAAAAGTTGCAAGCCCAGAGTTTTGCTCGATAATCCACTTGACTATTTTAAGAAAAGACAGTTAGTTAGGCAGTGTTTCAATTCAATTTTACAAGGACTTTAATTTCAATAAAATTAATTTCTTTCTAAAATATAATAAATTGAAATTGATACCCAAAGTGATTTATATATTGTACTAGGGATTGAACTCAGGGTTTTATACATTAGGCAAATATTCTACCACTGTACAGAGTTGTACCCCAGAGCATTTTATTTCCTTTCTCTTTTGAGATAGGGTCTTGCTAACATTCCCAGGCTAGCCTAGAACTTGCAGCCTCTCAAGTCACTGGAATTATAGACCCGTACCACCACATAGCTGAAAATACTACGTTGGTAACAATAATAAAGATAAGAATAAAGGGCCAGCAAAATTGCCAAGAAAGCTAATGACTTGAGTTCAATACCCAGAACCCATTATGGAAGGAAAGAACCTTCTTCCCAAAAGAAACTTCCCAAAAGTTGTATTCTGACCTCCACCTACTCAGTGACACACATGTGCATACACTTACGCATACACATACACACACACACACACACACACACACACACACACTAATGTATACACACAGAGACATTCAAAATGAATAAAATAATTTTTAAAACAATTTAGAAGATTAAATAAAATGGGACTGGAGAGATGGCTCAGCAGTTAAGAGCACTGGCTGCTCTCGCAAAGGACCCTGGTTCTATTCCCAACACCCACATGGTAGCTAACATAACTATATATAACTCCAACACCTTCTGACCTCCTCCGGCACTGCACAACAGAGGTGCACTTACACACATACAGACAATACACTCATACACTAAAATAAAAATAATAAATATATTTTTTTAAGATTAAATAAAACAAGATATGAGAAATATGTTTGGGATAGCTATTTTAAAGGAGAGCTCTTCTTGGCTGAGCATGGTTAAACCTATCTATAATCCCACAACTAAGAAGAGAGAGGCATGAAAACTGCAACAATTTTGCAGCCAGTCTGCTCTACAAAACAAGCTCCAGGCCAGACTTTTCTATGGTCAAAGATGGGCTGATACATAGTATCAGTATCTACAAACAATTTATAGACTCTAAGAGTTTTTATGACATTTTTATTCAGTCTCTTCATATTATCAATTTACTATAACTAGAATACTAAACTTAGTAGCTCTTTGGCTTTCTTTGACTATGAGTAAAAAAAAAAGAGTTTTTACAAAAATGAGTAAGATACATACACTCACACGTGGGCTGGCCTTGAATTTGCTATGTAGCTGTAGCTAAAGATGATCTTGAACTTCTGATTCCCTGCCTCTACTTTCTGAGTGCTGAGATTACAGGTGTGTGCCACTATACCTCATTTATGAGATGCAAGGACTCAAACGAAGGACTTTCGTGAATGCTAGGCAAGCACTCTACCCGCTGAAGTAAATCCCCAGCCTGACCTATATTTTTGAATTGAACTGGCACATAGTTTTTTATGTGTATTTTAATTACCATAAAGGATTCAAAACTGCACGGCAAGTAGTCCTACTACACAGAACAGGTTCATATTGGATGGGTGGTAAGTCAGGTCTCTCCTTCAGAGGTGTGAACAGGGCTGCCACTGGAACAACCATCCTCGTAGCTTCCAGCCGACTAGACGGCCAAACATTCCAACTGAACCGGACACCATCCCGTTCTTCATTTTGTTGAATAAATTCCAAATAAGTTGTCATTGTAGAGTTTGATTCTGATTTCTGAAATATAAATTAAAAGATACTTAAAAATCCAGGAGCTGCTAAAAACATTCAAAGTAAGTACTATGTTTTCCCACATTCAGTAATATTAATACCTTAAAAAATCATGAACAAATGAAAATATTTGCCTCAGAAGAGAACTGGCCCACAGCAATAACTCTATTATAAGAACAGATAAGTAAGTTCTAGAGATCCTAGTGCTCAGGAGGTTCAGCAAGAGGAGGGATTTTAGCCATTTTTCCTCACTTATTTAAACACTAGGATAAGGGCCCATGAGATAGCTCACATGTAAAGGCACTTGCCACTAACCCTGATGATCTGAGTTTGATCCCCAAGATCCAAATGGTGGAAGGAGAGAACCAACTCCCTCAAGTTCTCTGACCTCCATATGCATGCCATGGCACACACAAACACACATGTACGCACACACATACATATAAAATAATAAATGTAATAATGCAAAAAATTTAAAACTATACTCAAGTATTCACACTATTTAAATGTATATAAGAAGGCAAAAAAAGGAGGTGGGATCAAGACCCTATGATTTGCATATCAGCTTTGTAAATAACAATATTGCTTTATATCCAAAAAATGACAAGCTCCAGCCAAACTCTCTAGAGAATTTAATAACGCTAATAAAAACAATTTCCTGAAACTAGGTACTTTAAACTACACAGGTAATTTTAATTGTGTAAACAGAAAATACTTGTGGTACAATAAACAAAATGTCTATTAAATGATGTTCCCATGATTTATGTATCATATAACTGCTTACAGAATCTTGCTTCTAAGTTGTGAAAGCATTCTGAGATACATAATTTTAATATACTAATTTAAATTCACTACCTGGTTTAGGCTTTCTGTTTTTGTTTATTACTGTTGTTGTTTCAAAATACAGTCTCACTATATAAACCAGGTTATTTGGAAGATCTTCATCCTCTGGCTGCAGTCTCCCAAGAGCATGAATTACCACAATGAGATCTCCTAACTAACAGGAAGAAAAGGATACCACTGGGGTGTGAGGAGAGATCCACTATCAAGAGACATCACCATATTACTAGTGTACTACTGCTAGCTAGGTGCTAGCTTTTCCACCTAGAGTACAGTGCTATCACAGGCTCTTAAACTACAAGTTGTTAGTCATAAAATGAAAGTGAAGAATTTAAAGACATAAGTACAGAATTTCAAGTATTAATGTGACAGAGAAAAAGATATTAAGTTAAACAAAATAAAAGCTATAGACTTAGGTTATTAAAGAACAAATATGAATGTTAAAGTTGCTAAGAAAGATGGTGGGATAAGGAACTGATTCTAAAGGCCTCATTTTAAAAAGACTCCAGAAAGCTAGACTGCCTCTTCTACCAGATAAGGACACAACTACAAGATACCATAAATGCAACAAAAAGTAGGCCCTCACTGGACACCTAATCCAAAATCTTGATCTTAGATTTCTTCTAAAACTGTGAGAACTAAATTTCTAGTCCATAAAATGCAAACAGGACCAAGCTAGCTAGGAAGGATTTTAGACGCTCTCCTCTCTGGGCTTAATTCTGCACCCGTCCTTCACCTTTTGAGGCTGCTGGAGACCACCAAGCTTGAATGGCTTCCCAGTTACTTAGCAATTATCTTAGAAAAAGAAGCAAGAAATCATCTAGAATAGCCAGTCAAGTCACGCATGGTGGTATACTCTTGTGATCCCAGCACCAGGGAGGATGAGGCAGGAGACTGTCTCAAAAAAGAAAAGATAACAAAGTAACTGGGAGAGGAGGCATTCACCTGCTTCCCCTTCCCCTCCCTCTGGGAGACAAGATGTAGACTTAACAAACCAGTCTCTCTTCCCCTCACCCCCAAGCTTGCTTTTCTTTGGAACCTCAATAATATTTAAAAGTATAAAGAGGTCCTAAAAACCACTGTCTCAGTTCATTTTCCATGAGAAAAGTATTAAAAGACTCTAGAGAAAGATCTTCACATTTAAGTGACAGGTTTAAGTTTCTACAATAGGTCACAGGCTGGCTTCTAACTACACATAAGACACACCAAGCATCACCTGAGAGATCTCAACACAATTCTCTTCTTTCTCACATTTTCTCTTCATCTCTCTGTTCTGCAATCATATTTGCTTCCTGATATCCAGTATATGTCTTACCAGGGTCACCTCCCACCAATCTTTTGAAGTAGCACCTGTCTCTTCTTGGTTTGTCCAGTTTACATGGTCATGTACAACACTTCTTACCTTCCTTTCAAAAATAGAAATTGCTCAATCTGAAAATCACTAATTCAGTAGAAAAGTCCTTTCACAAACTACTTTTATGTGAAACAGCATAATTTGACAAGATCTTTATTCCCTAATATGAACCTGTTGCTTGAAAATATAAAACCAAATGTTATACAGTTAGGAGGCAAATTTAACATACTTGCCTTTTTAAAAAAGTGATTACAAGATGTAAAAGGCTGTTCTGAAAAGTCACACTGTTCTCTCAGTGCAATTTATACCAATGAAAACTATTTTAATTTCTCCTGGTAGAACAAAAGTCTTATGTCACTTTAACTTGGTATGAAGATATTTTTCTATTTCAAAGGTTTTCTCTAGGACTGTGCTCCATTATTCCAGTTTTAATCCTTTCATACATTCCTAATTAAGAAACATACAAAACTGTAAACAAATTGAACTCCTTTGAAAGGGTCGTATTTGTTACCAATGTGCCTCCTACTTTCCAACTATAAAATGCTCAGTGAAATGGACTAATGAGTAACAAATGTTATGATCCTGGGCATAAACTCAATTTTCTCAGTAAAATGAGTGATTTGGAGCCATACTAGTACAAGATCCTATACATACTAAGAATCATTTAAAACTCTACGGGCTTTTGAAATGTTAATTATGCTATACAGGGGAGGAGGAAGACTTAAAATGTATTTATATTTAAATCCAAAACTTTTAAGCCGGCAAACCTCCTCCTTTTCCGCGGTTAGGGTGGGGAAATGTTAGGATGTTAAGGGAAATTTAGGTGAGAACGTGAATTAAACATCTCCTCTCCTGGGTCTACAGGTCGATTTCCTATAATTTCCTCTTACTCTTCTTTTCACACCAAAACAGGAACGCACTAAGATAGATGCAAGCTCAAGTGCACAGTATCGGTCCGGTCAGAAAACTGACCATTGGAAATCAAGGCCCAAGGCTTCAGCTTTACCGTGTGCTTTTTTCCTTTAACTGCTCCAACGCCCAAGGCCGAATTATGAGAGGTTATGCAGTCACTAGGGTTCAAAGTCTAGGGCTCCTAATCAATCAAGAAATGAACCAAGAAGCCCCAGGACCCAGAGGCGCAGGGCCAGGAAAGGAAGGCGTGTCGCCCTAGAGCCCACCTAGATGCCCAGACCGCCATTCTTCACCCTGCTCTCTCTGTCCAGCTACTCCAGGAGGGCTGGCCGCGGGCGCTTGGGAGCCAGGCCGAGACCGGATCAGGGTTCAGTCCTCCGACGTCCGCACCGGGCCCCAGCCTCCCAGCCTCCAGCGCGCCTGGCCCGCGGCGGGATCACCAGAGGACACGGTCAGGACCTTCCCTAGATCCCGGCTCGCTCCGCCGCCGCCCGGCTCCCGCTCCCCGCAGAGAGCCCGCGAACCCTGGCGTAGCCAGAGGAGCTGACAGCGACGCCGGTCCTTACCACAGTACCGCTTCTCCCAGCTCGGCGCCGGTCGCAGCCTGGCAAACAGTCCTCTCCGCTGCCTCGGAGCAGCCGTGGCACCGCAATCAGGGGCGGCGCCGCCCCGCCCCCGGCCTCCGCGAGGACCTCGGCCCTGCCAACATGGCTGGGGCCGCCTGTGCCACGTCTAGGGAAGGGGGCGGGGCTGCGGGACCTGAACGAGGGCGGGGCGACCGGAGGAAGGGCGGGGTGAGCGGGAGACGGGGGCAGAGAGAGCTAAGGGGCGGGTGAGCCACAAAAGGGGCATGGCAAGGGACCGAACGGAAGTAGGAAAGGCCACACGCGAAAGGCAAGAGGCGGGGCGTATGACGGAAGGGCGGGAGGATGGCGGAAACGGAGGCCTGTGGAGCCAACACTAGGAAGTTAAAGATTAAAGTTCCCAACTGGAACGCTCTTGTTAAAGAAAGAGGGGAGAAATTTTATGTGAACCACCACGTAGAGCTTTCAGCTATGCTGTCCTTTTTTTGCTAGTTTTCCTGGTCTCTAATACATATAAAACATTTGAAAGGGATTTTTTTTTTACACGGATTTTTTTCCGTGCATTCGGATGGAAAGAATCTGCCACTAGTCAACCATTTTTGATGTGCGCACTAGAAAAAGAAACTTCAGATTTTGAATTTCCAGTATCAATGTGTGTCCTAGACTTACGGAAGTTGAGGCAGGTGGATCTGACAACTACATAGTGAGACCCTGTAATAAAAAATGGAAAGGAAAAAAAAAAAGTGAGTCGAGGGTGGGCCAGATTTCTCAGTGGATAAAAGCTCTTGAGCGCAACCCGAATCCTCATTTGTTTCCCGGAATCCCATATGGTGGGAAGAAAACCTACTCCCTGAAGATGTCCTCTAATAACATCTACTGTGTCATGAGTGCACTCACTTGTATACAAATTTATATTTTTAAAGACTTTCTGAGTTAGGTGTAGTGGCTTTATGGTTGTAATCCCATCACAAAAAGGCACAAATTCCAGTCAGCCTAGCTACATCGTGAACTGTAGATCATTCTGGGCTAGAGTGAAACCCAGTCTCAAAAAACTAAAAACTATTCAGATATGGTTCCTGGATCATGCCTATAATCCTGGAATTTGAGAGACTGAGGCAGGAGGATCACTACAGGTTTGACGACAGGCTAAGCAGCACAATGAGATCCAGTCTCAAAAAGTAAAAGAAATTAAATTTTTTATTCAGTAGACGTTAAGCACCACTCTTTATATCAATTTTGCTGACCTGAAAATCAGAAAAACATCCCACTACTAAAAGGGTTTAAAAATTTAGGTGAGAGAACACTAATAATGTGTTTACCGGGAGTTGTAATTATTCTCTATAAAGAATAATTACAGCATTTTTCATTAACTGTTCAATAACATTATGTATAAAGTTCGCCCTCAGCTTCTTCCTAGCCTTCGAAGAGAGACCTAGAAACGATTCAGCAACTTCTGCCAGGAACTAAACTTGCTGTCTTGAGTACACCACCGGAGCCTTAAGTTTGATGAGCCAATAGGTGAGTTCCTGTACAGCGCCACCCTCACTGCAAGTCAGCTCCGCACCGGCAGTCTCCACTCAATGCGCCTGCGCCATGACCTAGACTGAGCGCATGCGCTAGTCGGGACTGGCGGGACTGCAGGCCATGGCGTGGATACCAGCGGAGTCTGCGGTAGAAGAGTTGATGCCTCGGCTGCTGCCAGTGGAACCCTGCGATCTGACGGAAGGTTTCGATCCCTCGGTACCTCCCAGGACGCCTCAGGAATACTTGAGGCGGGTCCAGTGAGTGATTCCGCCCTGAGCCAGTGAGCTGGTCTGTTCTACCCCCTGGCACGCCCTGGTGTGGGACAGTTCTGTTTGCATCCAAGCCCCTCCTCCCGGGTTCCCCTCCCTAGCGAGCTCCGGGCCCTTTGAGATCCCTGTGTTTCAGCCTTTAGCGGGCAAATTTTCTGTGAACTCGATTGCACATGTTCAGACATGTACTCTTAACTTTGTTTTTAACCCAGTTAATAGTAGACGTTTAGTACATTTGTTAGAAATCTGAATTTATTTCCGATTTCATAATAAAATGCATCTTTTATTACACACGAGCAAAACAAAATAATCTTCGTATATTCTTTTTAGGATCGAAGCAGCCCAGTGCCCAGATGTTGTGGTAGCCCAAATTGATCCAAAGAAGTTGAAAAGGAAGCAAAGTGTGAATGTTTCTGTGAGTTTTACTAAACATCTGGGAATATAATGAACACACACACACACACACACACACACACAAAAGACTAAGTAAAGCTCTTGAAGTATCTACTGATATCAATTATGGTGTAAGATTGAATTACTCCCCCCAGAGTTAGACACTGCTTGGCGGCTAAGGCAGGGGCGTTTTGAGTTGGAGGTCAACCTGACTACATAGTGAATTCCAAGTCAGCCTGCATTATAAAGACCTGAAAATTTTTAAAAATGTGTGTGTGTGAGTGTGTAAAGAGTTGCAAAGGTCTTTCAGTTACTTGCTAATGATGTTTTATAAGTAAACGATTTTATGTGTATGAGTGTTTTGCCTGCATGTATGTAAGTGTTCCTGTGTTGTGCGATGCCTATGGAGGTCAAAAGAGAACGTCAAATTCCTTTGGAACTGAAGTTAGGGGTAGTTGTTGGCTGCCATGTGGGGGCCGGGAATCAAACCTGGGTCCTACAAGAGTGACCAGTGCTCTTGGGAACCATTGAGCCATCTCTCCAGCCCCACAAATAATTTTTTTTCTGGCTGCACCTTTATAGTTATTATCTAAGAGGTCCATATCCTTAATTTGACATGCTATTATTTTTTCCAGAATAGAAACACAAATGTCTTAGCTCTTTTCTACCTGTTTACATATATGGACATTATTCACTTATTTATCTGGCATACTTTTTAAGAAGTTGTATGGGGCACTAGAAACAACAGACGATAATGGAATACATGAGACTTTGTCTTAAGGGAAAAAAAAAAAAAAAAGGAAAGATCACTTACATTTATATGCAGTAACTTTCTCCCACAGACACTGGAAGTAATCAAATAATGCTCAGTAAATAACAAAACTACTTTAAACAGAATAGTCAGTGAACATCTTTCAGAGGAGGTTACATTTAATCTAGGTCAGTTTTAGTAAATTTTGGATAATTTTTTTATATTTGAAGTTATTCCTTTAATGTCTATAGCCAGAATTGAATTACATTCTAATTTAGCACTGTAATGCTTTATATACTTTCAGATGTTTTTAATTGGTGGTATGATGTTTCATATACTTATTTCTTTTTTACTTGAGTTTTATCATAAGACAATAACTGATCATTTGTGACTATATGCTGTTTTAGAAAACAAAACCAGAGCTAAGATGTAACTCAGTGGTAGGGCATTTAGCTACCTTGTTTGAGACCCCAGGTTCAAACTCCATCAACCACTACACCAAAAAGAAAAAAACAAGTAATCAAGTGCCTTTAAGTTATTTGGGTACATTTTGACTTATCTCCAGATTCTTTACTTGGGATATATCTCTATCTTTGGCGATGGGGAAGAGGATAAAATAACTAGTTTATATCTTCAAAGTACATATCATTTAGATTTCAAGAAACTCCCAAGTATAAACCATTCTATATTTCTCTCTCTCTCTGCTTCTTTCTCTCTTCCCCCCCCCCCTCTCTCTCTCTCTCTTTTAAAGACATGGTCTCCTCTAGCTCCAGCTGGCATGGAACTCACTGTGTAGACCAGACTTGCCTCTGTCTTACAGAGATCCGCCTGTCTCTGCCTCCCAAATGCTGGGATTAAGGGTGTGCCTATCATACCCAGTCATATTTCTCTTAGTAAAATGACTAAGAGTCTCCTATTAATCTTTTATTAATCAGGACATGAGTAGTAAAATGAGCTACCTTCTTTTCTGCTCTGATAAAATGTATTTTGTTTTCTTACATAGTCTTTTTCACTTGAATATATTTATTCTTCATATTGGTTTTGCTTTTATTCTGCAGAGGCATAAAATTCCAGTTTAAACACTAACATGGTGACTTGATTTCCAGCTTTCAGGGTGCCAGCCAGCCCCTGAGGGTTATTCCCCGACACTTCAGTGGCAGCAGCAACAAGTGGTACAGTTTTCAACTGTTCGACAGGTAAGTGTCCCATTTAATCACATTAGCCCCCTTCAGATGTATTTCTGTTCTAAAACTATAATTGGAAAAATAAAATGAGTGATTCTAAAGTATATAGGTATTTATTACTTAATCACCAAATTATGATCATTAGACAGATTTGATAACGTATCCACATTTTAAGATGATTAGAATTTTGTGTAAAACCTAATTTCTTATTAGTTTTTCATTCTCTGAAGATCATTTACTTTTCTTCCTTAGAGTGTGAACAAGCATAGAAGTCACTGGAGATCCCAACAGTTGGATAATAATGTGACAATGGTATGTATGCTTCATAGTTTAAGTTGTCCAATATATGCCTGTGTAAAATAATCCATATTTACTTTCAATTTTTAAAAGAGTTACTTGCTTAGTCCATGTTAATTTTATTTTCTTTCATAAACCATTATGTAGTTGTAACAGTTTGTTATGATGGTAGCCTGAATCAGTAGTGCAAGTTACTACTCTCAGGTCTGTTTTAAGCTATCATATCTCAGGAGAATTGGAGTATGAGAAAGAAATGTGAAAGGTTTTTAGAATGAAATAGAGAGCTGTATGAACTCCAACAAAAAAAAAGTCAAGAAGTTAGGAAGGCACTGTCTTCTGTATATTACCTGACACCACAAAAGACTGCAAAACTGCAGTCTTACTACCACTGTCTTGTACAGAAGTACTTCTAAGCAAGGATGGCATTCTCTTTAATCCCAAAATGGTAGAGGCTGAGACAGGAGAGGATCAAGTTTAAGGCCAGCCTGAGCTCCATTGTAAATTTGAGGTCAACCTAGGCTATAGGAGACTCAAAGACTCAAAAAAAGCAAACAAAAATACTGCTAAGAAGAGTCTTCCCAGCTGCCCTATTCATCCACAGACTGGTACTGCTCTTATTCATCGTGAGCCCATGGATTCTTTTCTTGAAATATCTGCTGTAATCCTTACCTCGGCCTCTTATATGAACCCCTGTAGTTTCTTGGGGCAAACATATTCTCATTCTCATTGCAATGTTCTGCCATCCCCCAAATAAATATTACTCTTTGAAGAATCTCCTTTTTTATTTTTGCAGTACTCTACCACTGATCTGTAACCCTGCTCCTTGGTTTTAGAAAGGGTCTCACTGTGTAGTTCAGACTGACATTGAACTTGCCATCTGCCTCCCTCTACCTCCTGAGTGCTGAGACTGTAGGTTTGTGCCACCAGGCATCTCTCTGTCTCTCTCTTTTTTTTTTCATGTAGATTGATAATCAGTACTGTTTGACCTCTCCAGGCTTTTGTAGATTCTTCTAGATTATTACTTTTTTGAGTTTCTTGATGGGATAATGGTGCCTTACGATATACACACATTTAGAGAGCAATCAGCTCTGCTTCACAGTAAGGTGATATAATAATGAAGCCTGCAGTACATATGGGAAATACTGCTTCCTACTGAATTGGAAAATATTGCTTTCTAAATCATACTAGCTTAGATAGAATTAAGTTCTTCAAATATTAGCATTTAAAATAAAAATTAGACTTGGGGAAGAGATGAAAATATTGTTCCAAGCAATTGTTTTAACCCTTGTAAGGAGTCGGTCACATGTTATATCTGAGAAAGTAATATTAAAGCTCTTTATATTCAGAGGGGGATAAAATGTATTTGTTTGTGCATTTGGGACCTACGAGATGGCTCAGTTGTTAAAGCCCTTGCCTACAGTCCTGACAGCTTGAGTTCACTCTTAGGACCCATATGGTGGACTCCCGAAAATTGTCCTCTTACAGCTGTGTATGCTTCTACATGACACACACGGGAAAGAAGTAAATCAAAATAAAAAAATTTATTTTTAGAAAAGAGGCTAGTCCAATTGGGTTGGATCTCCTTCTACTAGCCTTTTGTCTCCAAAGCCTATGATACTGATAGGGCTTCAGTGTATGAATTTGTGGGGTTGACACAATTCACTGATAACCAGCTCCCTATCTTTGTGTTTCAATAATAAGAATGCAGAGGATCCTTGCTTTTTTTTTTCTTTTCTTTTTTTAAGAAAATGAACCAAATTATCTATTTGTTCATTTCTTACATTTGAAGTAAGAAGTGACGTCATTTCTTTTTCTAACTAAATTCTCTTTCTTTCAGCCAAAATCAGAAGATGAAGAAGGCTGGAAAAAATTTTGTCTAGGTGAAAGATTATGTGCCGAAGGGGCTGCTGGGCCACCTGCAGATGAATGTCCTGGAATTGATTATGTACAAGTAGGTGATAATGCAGATCGACAAAACAAAAAGTAGCAGGAATATAGGGCCATCGCTTAGTGTGTGAGTAGTAACAGTCCATAGCTTCAGCCAAGTTCAGACCACAGCCTGCTTTTGTATGCCTCCTGAGCTAAGAATGGTTTGCTCCTTATTCATGTTGTTGAAAACAAAGCAGAGTATGACACTGTATGTGACTGACAAAGACTAAAATATTTACTGTCTGCTTCTGTATAAAAAAAAAAAATTTCAAAATCTTACTTAGTTTATTAGCTCTGTAACTTAGAAAATGGCAGTCCAGATTCTAAAATAATTTGTTGTTGGTTTTTTAGATTGGTTTCATATCTCTTTTTTGTTGACTGTATAATTACGAGGTCAGTAAAAATCAGTTATTCAAGGGTTTTGTTTGGTTTGGTTTGGTTTGGTTTGGTTTTGAGACAGGGTCTCAATCTGTTGCTCAGGCCGGCCTTGAAGTCACAGCCTTCCTGTCTCAGTCTTCTGCTGGAATGATGAGTATGCACTATGGTTTCTGTCTTCAAGTCCGTTTGTTTTTCATGAAGCAAAGTTAGGGTTTACTAACAATATTTTAATATAAACTAAAGCACAGAAGTTAGGAGGGAAAGAGTCACTCAGAGACACCCTGGCAGATAGATGTGCTCTTCTCAAAGAAGAGTTGTGTCAGAGTTTGGTTTTCAGTGATTAGGCATCGAGTTATAAGTCATCAGAGAAACAAGAAGTCATGACAAACAGAAAACTCTTCAAGTGCCTGTCCTGAAGATGAAATAATGAGAGTGTCCTTTAAGTTTTCTGTGGCTTTATGGCGGGGCAGTGAGGCAGGGTTTCACCCAGGCTCTCCTGGGACTCACCATGTAGCCTATGCTGGTCTCAACCTTACAGTCCTCATGTGCGTACCTTCAAACATAACACTGAATCCAGCTGTTTACATGGATGTAATGATAAATTTTGTGACTTGTACCTTGTCTGTCATGATTCATCTGCCTCTGAGTTTGCAGATGTTCCCATAAAACCCTTTGTACAGACTGGCAAGATGGCTCATCAGGTAAAGGCACTTGCTGCCCAGCCAAATATGTGAATTAAACTGAAGAAAAGATCAAGGTTATGAATAAATACGTCACAGAAAGGAAATAGAAACTTTATAGGAGAAGATGGCCAACCTCACTCCTCATAGAGTCATTATTAATTTGGCTTGTTATCACAGATGTATTACTCAAGTAGAATATACTATAGTATAAAAATCACCTAAGAACAGAGTTAATACATACCCTCTGTAAGTTTCTCACACATCAGTGGTTTCACAATCTCAGGGCTCCTAACATTAAACTCCAAAGTAAACTTTTTAAATTGAATCAGATTAGGTTTGTAAAATGTCCCTCTAATTCAAGTGTCTTTAATTTCATCAAAAGTTCACTGACGGTGTTTTTTTTTTTTTATTTTGTTTTCTTTAAAGATAGACTCTTCTGTAGCCCAAGCTGACCTTGAACTCAGTATGTAGCTGAGAATGACCTTGAACTCGTGATCCTGCTGTCTCTCCCAAGTACCATGTCACCACCGCCCAGCATAACTGATGATTTTTAAATTCTGTGTACATCATTGAATATTACAAGGTCAATTTTTTTATAATCTTATTAAATGTAATTGATACGAAGTTAACTTTTTTTCGGCTAGGTATAGTAATATACACCTGTAATCTTAGCACTAGGCAGGTTGGGCTGAGGCAGAAAGATTGTTACAAGTTTGAGGCCAACCTGGACTACAGAGTAAAACTATCTCAAAGAGTTAAAACAAAAAATATTTTCATGTAGTTTTTTTTTTATATCATACTTTAATATTTGAATTATTGAAAACATATTCTTGGTGCTAAAGAGATGGCTCAACGATTAAGAATACTGGCTGGTCCTGGAGAAGACCCAGGTTCAGTTTCCAGCACCCACATGTTGGCTAACA
Source organism: Eospalax fontanierii (assembly GCA_035773235.1). NCBI lineage: Eukaryota > Metazoa > Chordata > Mammalia > Rodentia > Spalacidae > Eospalax > Eospalax fontanierii. The sequence continues at coordinate 21,978,959 of CM069536.1, read as the reverse complement.
GCTGTCCGTAACTCCAGTTCGAGGTAATCTGATGCTCTTGTCTCACCTCCATGGGCATTGCATAAACATGACGTGGGTGCACTTACATACATGCGGGCAGTATATTCATACACATAAAATAATTTTTTAAAAAAACAACAACAATATGTTTTTAGCTAGCCATGGTGGCACACATTTGTAATCCCACACTCAGTACTTGTGAGACTGAGACAGGAGAATCACTGAGGCCAGTGGGACTTCAGTTTCTTAAAGACCAGCTTGGGCTACATAGTGAAAACCTCTTTCAAAAAGCAAAAGAATAAATTTATGAAAAATCATATTCTTTGGATGTCTTATACTGGCCAGGAAGGGTTCTCATGTGTGTATGTACTTCTGTGTATAGGTGCACGTGGGTGTCAGAGGTCAAGCTTCAGTTGTGTTCCACAGGCACTATCCATCTTTTTAAGAAAGGTTCTCTCACTAACTTGGGGCTCACAAGCTATCGAGCTCCAAGGACCTGCCTGTCTTCATTTCCCCAACCCTAGATTATCAGCATGTTCTATCATTGCAAGCTGTTTTTACATGGGTTAGGGGGATCAAACTCAGGTCTTCATGCTTACATGGCAAGGACTGTACCAACCGAGACATTTCCCCAACTCCAAACATGTCTTTTTTCTTAATGTTTATTTTTATTTATTTATTTTTTTAATGTATATCTGTGTATATGTATGCATGTGCTTAGCACCCGTGGAAGCCAGAAGCAGGTGTTAAATCTTCTGGAACTGGAATTATAGTTAGTTGTGAGCCACTTAGTAGGGTCCTGGGAATCAAACCCTGGCCCTTGCAAGGGCAGAAAGGGCTCTTAATTGCCAAGCCATCGTCTCTCCAGCCCTGTTTTCTTTTTTCTCAGTATTGAGAGTCAAAACCCAGTGTCTAAGACATATTAAGCAAGTGCTATACCACTGAGCTACATCCCCAGCCCTTGGAATTTTTTGTTCTTTGACAGGCAATTTGGGAGTTCGAAAAAAAGTAAATGAAACCTTCCCTGTGGTATCATTTAGTAAATTTCAGTCTCATTTTTTTCTTTCAGATTGGTTTTCCTCCCTTGCTTAGTATTGTAAGCAGAATGAATCAGGTAAAAGTCATCAAATAATATATATAGATATTTTTAGTATTTTCTTTGCAGTATATATGAAAGCATTTTAATACATTTATTCAATATTTATGGTATGAAAGACCTTGTCCTAGTCACTTCAGTGGTTCTTATTTAAGAGTCTTTGCCTCCCTGTATGGGAAATAAAGGTTATTACGTGTGTTCTGAATATGAGGAAATAGAATTTGATAAGTAACTTGCAGGTAGTTTTTCAGCAAGTAAATGATAGCACTAGAATTCAGTGACAGCGGAATTTTCTGACTAAAATTAATGGAACTTGTATTGAACCAGTAATGTTTTAGCAATGTCACTCTGATCTCTCTTTCTCTCTCTTTTTAGGCAACAGTTACTAGTGTCTTGGAGTATCTGAGTAACTGGTTTGGAGAAAGAGATTTTACTCCAGAATTGGTAGTATTACATAGTTTTTTTTTAACTATGTACACAAAATTATATTTACTAATATATGAAGTGTGACTACAATTTTTATTCTTAAATCTTACATATATATATATATATATATATATATATATATACATGTGCACTGCATATGCAATTCAAAATGTGTTTGTAGTGAAATAAGGATGTTATATCAGAAGATGAATCAACCTACTTTCTTTACTGAGAAAACTTTAGGAACTGGGAGTGTAGTTCAGGGGTAGAGCACTTATCCCTGGTTTTAAGAAAAGAATCCAGGTTTGATGTATGTAAATTGCAGCACTTTGGAGACTGATGCAAAAAAATTACCAGGGAGTTTGACTACATAGTAGATTGAAGGTCAGCCTGGGCTACAGAATAAGACCTTATCTAAAAAAGAGAGAAAGAAACAAAGAGCAATATAGCAAGCATTACATTCTATCATTTTTCCAAGTACTTTGTATATAATTCTTCATTAACTCTTCAGTAATTTACGAACTGTTATCATCCCCCATTTCACAGATAAAAGTACAGGGTGGTTTGGTACATTGTTTAAAGTTGCACAGTCTCAATGGCATAACTCAGATTCAAGCCCAGGCAATCACATATGTCACCTCGTTCACTAACAGCTGTGTTACACTGTCCTTTCATTTCATTACTTCACACTCACAGCTCATGTTCACCTTTAAAACTGTAAATTTGCAGTGGGCTATAAGAAAGGAATTACCTAAGTAATCCTAATTGAAGATTTTATGAAATTTTGGAATCCTTCAAAATCCATTTTGGGTCTGTACTTAACTAGTAGAAGTGCTTGTCACCAAGCCTGACGATCTGAATTGGGTCTCTGGAACCCATATAGTAGAAAAGTACTGACTGCTCTTACAGAGGACCCAGGTTCAACTCCCAGCACCCATATGGCAATAACAACCATGCAGTAACTCTAGTTCCAGTGGATCTGACACCCTCTTCTGCCCCGGCCTGCGGGGCAACAGCTAGGGGCACGAATCTCAGGTACCTGGAAAAGAATAGAGACAGAAGGGGAGGAGAGAGACGGCCGGCAAGTCTTAGATATTGATCAAGCCAAGCCAACTTTATTAAAAGCCACAATCTTTTATACCAAGGAATTTTGAGACACTGAACCACAATGAAAGCTCTACAGAGGAAGTTGGGGAGGGGGATCAGAGTCACAAGTTGTTTTTCTTCGGCCTTATCTCTTACAACATATCTTTTTTTAACAGCTTTACATTACATAACTGATTCACTCCAGACTAGCAGTCAGCATGTTTCTGGTGGTCAACGTCTAAAAATCAACCTGTTTAGGAACTATTTCTTCTTAGCTTACTCAAGCTGTCTCCACAGGATATTCTGCAAGTTGCAGAGTTATTTTAAGCTATTGTTTGGTCCTCAGCACTCTTCTGATCTCCACAGGTATTATATAACACGGGCACACTGACCTATATGCAAGCAATATACTCATACACATAAAATAAGAATAATAAAATCTTTTTTAAAGAAAGAAAGTGACCACTGGGACCTTGGATGTGGTCTTCTCGCAGAGAGTCACTCTTTTAAATCATTAGCATATGCCAGGCATGATAGCACATGCCTGTAAGCTCAGCTCTTGGGAGGCTGAAGCAGGCAGTTTAAGTTCATACATATGGAGACCCTGTCAAAAAGAAAAGTCTTTAACATGTATTTTTTTGGCATGCAATAAGATAACATTTAAGATTCATACTACTGAATTTTTTTCTAGTGGTCATACATAGCTTTTCACATAAGTTATTATCTACACTGTAACAAACCTGAACACATATTTTAAAAACTGGAATTTTATCTGGTTTGATAAGACATGATCTGTTTCTTTCTTTTTCTTTAGTATTCACAGTTTTCTGTAAAAACTATTTTGTATTTTGTAATTGGAAAGGAAATGCCATTTTAAAAGAGTGTTAAGTACATTTATCTTAGTAGCAGAATGTTGTAATTTTGAAGAAAGAAGGACTTACTTTATCTCACGGTTTAAGAGGTTTCAGCACCTGTTGGCTTGCTCCCTTGTTCCTGTTTTTGGAGAAGCAGAACATCACAGTAGGAGAGGACATAGTAAAGTGTGACTGTTACCTCATGACAGTTGAGCAGAGAGGGCCAGATCTTTGTAGTGTAGTTCTTTTGTGGGCATCCAGAGGTTGTTTTAAAATTAAAATGATTTGTATTTCTGCCTATGAATGGTAAATTTAAGACTGTATCTTCACTTTTGCAAGGATTTACACACATGTTAAGATTTTGTGTTAAGTGGTGCTAGAGGGTTGGACCTTGGGCCCCTCACACGCTGCACGTGCTGCACCCTCAGCCCTACTTCACTTCACCTTGAGACGTGGTCTCACTAAGTTGGTCAGACTGACCTTGAACCTGTGATCCTTCTGTCAGCTTCTCAGATAGCTGGCATTACAGGCCCAGGAGACATAGCTAAGGTTTTGTTATGCACCGAGTGTGGTGGCACACGTCTTCATCCAGCACTCAGGAGACAGAGGCAGGCGAATGTGAGATCAAGGCCAGCCTCATCTACATAGTGAGTCCCAAGTATGGTCTGCCGGGGCGACAGGGAGACACTTTCTAAAAGACTAAATGGAAAAAAAAGATACATATTTGCTTATAAATGAGAACCCAGGGCCTGATGTGGTGGCATACACTTTTATGCCTTTAATCCCGACCTTTGGGAAGCAGAAGCAGGAGGATCTCTCTGAGTTCCAAGCCAGCCTTGTCCACATAGCGAATTTCAGGATAGTCTTGACTACACAGTGACACTCTCTCACAAAAGAAAGCAACCCTTAACTATATAGTAAGAATGTCAGAAGTAAATATCTTGAAGTGTCTAGTGTCTGGAGTCTGTAGTTAGAAGGTCCATCTCTTGATTTTATTCATGGAGGTAATCAGGTACAACATTGAGCATTTAGGAAAACAAGTTGAGTGTGTGGTTCATTGTCTGTTTATTTCTTATTAATTTTTTATTTAGGGAAGATGGCTTTATGCTCTATTGGCTTGTCTTGAAAAACCTTTATTACCTGAGGCTCATTCACTAATTCGGCAACTTGCAAGAAGGTGCTCAGAAGTAAGGCTCCTAGTGGTAAGTTGTAACTTACTATTTCAGATTTTAATTATCTACTAAATTATATGGTAATAAGGAAAAATATCTATCCCTACCCCCATAAAAAAGATTCCAGTGGTATAGGAAACAGGAAAACAAGTGGAATGTGTTATTAATTGGAATGAAAATGGGTCACAAAACAGCAAAGTCCCAAATACGAATAGGTTAAATAACATAAAGCTAGGTGTGGTGGCACGTGACTGTGATCCGAGCGCCTGGGAGGTGGAAGGAGAAGCTTTGTAGCGCAGTCCAAGTCCGGCCAGGGCTGGATCTCAAATCTGTCTCAGAAAACCAAAACAAGTGAAATGAAGATGTTTTCTCAGGTAAAAGAAGTCTGAAGTTAGAGACAAGATCTAAAATGAGTAGATTCTGGAACTTTGTGCCTTTCACCTTTCTCTTGCTGCCTTAAAAAAATACTGAATCAAGTATTTAAAAAGACAAGAGACTTTGTTTGCCACATTGTTCATGCTATACTGGGCAGTCACCGTACCTAGTTTGAAAAGAAATTTGTAGTTCAGTTTTGGAGTCTCAGGGTCCAAGATCAGATGACTTCATCTGTTCAGCTGTCTGACTCCATCACAGTATAGTAGGATCACCTGAGAGGAGTGTGTTACGAGCAATTAGTAACACATATTGAAGAGGGAGAGTGAGAGCCAGAACCCCTGCAAGAAGGCATTAGTCATTAGTCCTCCTGAACAGGGTCCTTTGAAAGATGACCATGGTTTGACAATCTGAGTTCATCCCCTGGACCCACATGATAAAAGGTGAGAACCAGTAGATGTATACACATACACACAGCAAATAAAAATATAATTAAAAAATAAAAGATTGGGGCCAGGTCTTTGCTCAGTGTGTAGAGCCCTGGGTTCTGTCTGTAGCACCACACAAATCCAGTGTGGTACCCAAGCCCATCCCAGTGGAAGGTGGAGGCAGGAGGTAATGGACAGTCTGGATCACATCGCAGTTTTGAGGTGGACCTGATTTACGTGTCAAGTTCCAGACCGCCAGAACTATAGAGATAGACACTGTCGCAAAAATAAAGAAATAAAGAAACAAATAATCAGACAAAGGCTGGCTATGATGTCTTTAGGGAATCATTAAGTTTGGAGTTTCCTACTCTGCCACATTACAGTCGTGCCTGAATAAAAACGGCCTGACTCTTAGCATCTATCTTAAGCCAAGAGTAAACTAGAGCTGCTGAGAGCCTGTTCCTCCAGAATTCTCTCAGAACTGTGCTCTTGAACAAGGCCTCACTCTTTTACTGGAACAGTACATCCAGCATGAAATGGAGAAGGAAAAGAGGAACTGTCTTAGCAGAAGACTGTGTCCCTTCTGACCCCTACTGACCCAGGACCCGCAACCACACACAGCACAAATGGGATACTCTTCATGTCTTAGTTGCTTCCAACTGTTTGCAGGGCTTTCCTGAAAGTACAAAACATCACATACATTGTTTTGGGTCCAGGGCAAGGAGGGGTTATAAGGGAATAAGACTTTATGCCTTACGTCACAAGACGAGCACACAGCTCAGTGAGTTTGTCTGCACTATAAGCTAAGATAAGATTGACTTCTTGGTGTCAACTTTAAATAAAGCCATTTGTCTAAACCGTGTCTATATTATAAAAGTTATTGCCACAACTAACTCCAGTTTTCCATTTCTTGGCAGTCTTATTTCCATATGATGATAACTGTCATCTAATTTTCATATTTTGCATCTTAAAGGAAATTCATTGTGAAAATACTAAAAAAGAACCGACATTTCTTTTTGTTCTTTTTTTCTTTTCTTTTTTTGAACAACATTTCTTTACTTTTTTTAGGATAGCAAAGATGATGAAAGGGTTCCTGCTTTGAATTTATTGATCTGCTTAGTTAGCAGGTAAGTTTAAGTAATCTTTAATTTGTTGTAATTAAGTAATCTTGTTATTTGTTATCAGAGTAGAGGGTAGAACATTTTAATTTGATCTTTTTTTTATTTTTCATTTTCAATTGAGGCATTTTTTAAATTTATTTTATGTGTATGAGTGTATTGCCTGCATGTGTGTAAGTGCACTCGTGTCATGCAAAGTCTGCGGAGGCCAGAAGAGGGCATTGGATCTCCTGGAACTGGAGTTATGGACAGTTATTAGCTGCCATGTGGGTTCTGGAAATTGAACCCGGGCTTTGTGGAAGAACAAGTAACTACTGCGATATCTTTCCAACCCTGAGACATGTTTTTATTTGTTTGTTTGTTTGTTTGTTTGTTTATTATTTTTAAGTATCGGGGATTGAGCCAAGTGCCTTGTTCATGCCAGGCAAATGCTCTACCAGCTTAGTTACATCTCTGACCTGCTTGAGTTAATATCTTGTATCAGAATTCTACCCAGAATTTATTTGAAAACAAACTCTAAATCTAAACAAAAGACATATGCTTATGTTAGGCACATTCCTAGACATATTTTTGTTCCGTTGATTGTTTTTGTTTTTCTATTGCCTGCACCTTTCTAAAGCTTCGTTCTGTACTTAATTGAATATGCTGGACCATTATTCCCTGGCCCAAACAAGACACATGTTGAGAATACACACATATTGACACTGTAGTTTCTTGATCTGTAATAATTGTGATGCTTATTATAATTAATTTTACTGGTCACTGTATGGCAAGTGTTTTTCTTACTGTGACATAATAGCTACTGTTTTAATCTCACATCAGCAGCTTAGAGATAAGGAAAACCTGGCTTAGAGAGGTGAAGTAACTCTCTGACTTTCACAGCATCACAGAGGTAATGAATGGTAGAGCTAGAATCCAAACCTAGGCAGCTTTATTAGTCAAGATTTATTTCTGTTTATATGTGTGTGTTGGAAGGAGTTGCCTGCAGAGGCCGGAAGATAGTGTCCAGTCCCCTGAAGCTGGCAGTTGTGAGCGCACGTCCTGGGTGCTGGAAACTAAACTCTGGTCCTCTTGAAGAGCAACACGTGTCCAGCCCCCAGAGCTCTGCTCTTAACTGTGCCAACAAGAAAGATAGCACAGCGTCATCTGTTAGTGGTAAAGATTTAGTAAAAAGCTGTTCAAATATGCCCTAGACACTTTCTGGACAGTATTCCCATCTTTATAATACTCTGGGTTTTCTGGGGTTTTTTTTCTTCTCAAGATGACACAAGTTCAGAAGAGTTAAGTAATAGATGGTTCAGCAAACCAATAGTTAATTAAGCCAGAGACTTAAATGTAGCTCCTGACTGAAATTTTACAATATTATACCTCAGTTAAAAAATACTCAAGTATATTGATCATGATCTTTTTTAACCACAAAATGTTAGCTAAAAATGAAAAAATTGGGGCCAGTGAGATAGCTCAGTTGATGAAGGCATTTTGCTACCAAGCCTGATGACATAACTCAGTACCTAGGACCCAAGTGGTAGAGGAAGAGAACTGCCCTCCATCCCCCAAGTTGTCCTCTGACCTCCACATGTCTACCACTGCACACACTCAAACCCACTCCACCGCCTTGCAATAAATAGATGTAGTTTTTAAAAATGAAAAATGTCCTAGACTACAAAATGTTCTGAAGCTATAGGCTTTACTTAAGACTTACAGACTCTAGAGCCAGGAACACAAAGATCACAAGTTTGAGGCCAGCCTGGGCTACATAGCAGAGACCCAATCTCTGTTTCCCTCCCATCAACAATCCAAGAGTCTGACACAAGAAAATCACTGCAAGTTTGAGGCCAGCCTGGGCTGCAGAGGGAGGGGAATTATGGGTAACTGGGGGGAAAGCCTGTATATTTTTTTCCTTAGGCTGAAAATTCTTGTTTCCAAAACCATTATTGTCCTTATGCTATAATATATACATATTGTGTGTGTATATATATATGTATATATATATAATATGTATATATGTGTGTATATATATATATAATATACACATAGTCCTTTCAGAATGTTAGCAGTGTTACTGTCAGTAGAGCTACCAAAAGCAGTCGGAGAATTCTTTGAGGCTGGCAAGATGTCTCAGCAGGTAACGGTAGTTGCTGTCCAGCCTGATGACCTGGAACCCACATGGTTGTAGGAGAGAATCGATTCTCTTAGCTTGTCCCCTGGCCCACACACATGTTACACACATACACATAGGGGCTAGAGATGGCCTATGCTGCTCTTACATACAACTAGAGTGGGAGTCCCAACACCCTCATCAGATAGCTCACAAGTCCAGCTCCGGGGAATCTGATGCCTCTGGCTTCTGAGGGCACCTGCATGCACATACACAGACACATAATTAAAAATACAATTAGTTCTTTAAAAAAATTTTCTTTTTAAATTTTTTTGTCTTTAACTGTCTCACTGTGAAGTATAGTCTTAAGAACATAGTGCTGAAGGTCACTTGAAAGTATCTCTGGTTATGCCACCAACTTTGTAAATGGTATAGTCTATTGAGAGGAATATGATTGGAAAGTTTCTTTTTTATTGAATCTTGCCTTTTATTACATTGGGAATATTTTAACATCTTGTATCCTCATTATTCTTTTTTCACTCCTCCTAAAGTTAACCTTTTATTTATTTTATTTTATTTTATTTTATTTTATTTTTTTGAGACAGGGCCTCACTGTATAGCCCTGGCTGGTCTGGAATTCACTATGTAGACAAAGATTCACAGAGATTCACCTGCCCCTCACTCTGGAGTGCTGGGATTAAAAGCATATGCCACCATGTCCAGCCTCTCATTACTTTTTTATTGTGTCTTAGTCTTCCATTATATAGACGTGCTGTAGTTCAGTCAGTCCCCATATTGATAGAATTTAGGTTGCTGTGGTCTTTTGCTGCTACAAGTCATGTATTATTGATATATTTATGCATACACTGAATTTTTTTCTTACATAGGTATTTTGACCAGCGTGATTTAGCCGATGAACCATCTTGATAAGCTTATCTCGGGGATAGAAGATATTTCTGCTGAAGGCAGCCTGAATATGTGGAAACACAATGCCAGTTTGAGGATAGAGTGCATCACTTCTTCACTGTGTGGAAGGTCTTATCTCAGTCTATGCTGCTCAACTTGATATGCAGAATATAGACTGAACTGATCTGACTCTGAACTATCTAAGAAAAGGCACACCTGATTCCTGAGGAACAGTTTGAAACCTCAGTGACATGCATTGAAAAATATATCCAGTGCCACTCATTACTAAAGCAGCTCGTCATAGAACTGATGAGGTTTTATACAGGCCCTGGTGATTTTTCATTATTTGTTTACATGTGTACATAAAAATTTTTGTTGGGAATGTATTTTGCTTACCCAAATTTCATTTGACTCTTGAACAAAATAAAGTGAATGTCCTTAGAACTACAATTCACACAGAACTAATGAGATTTTCACCTTTGAGCACAGTGCTTTTAGTTTAAATGTTTAGTTAACCACCAAAACTGTCAAGTCATTTTCAGTAATAAGCTGGGAATAGCAGTACATGTTCAATGTTATCTCAGCATTCAAGGGCTCAAAGCCACTTTGGACTATGTTGTAAGACCCTGCCTCAGAAAAAAAGGGAACAACAACAAAAAAACCCAGGCACTGGGGAGATGGACCCATGGTTAAGATTGCTACTCTTTTACAGAGGACCCAGGTTCAGTTCCCAGCACCTACAAAGTGGCTAACAGTTGTCTGTAACTCTAGTTCCATCATTTAGCATCTGCAGACATGCATGCAGTGCATATACACACATGTAGGCAAAGTGCTCATAAAATAAATCTTCAAAATAAAATTGTAAAACAAAAAACACAAAGTGTTTTAATTTTCTGTCAAGAGACTGGAAAGATGACTCCGTGGTTAAGAGCCCTGGCTGCTCTTCCAAAGGACCCAGGCTTATTTCCCAGTACCCACATGGTGGCTAAAAACCATCTGTAATTCTGGTTCCAGGGAATCCCACACCATTTTCTGGCCTCTGAAGGCATTTTACAACTTACATAAATGTAGGCAAAACAGTCATACACGTAAACCAAAAAAAGTAATTTTCTATCAAATCTTCTATCATAATTGGTGTATTTCTGCGTCAAGTATGATTGCTTTCTATCTCAACCAGTAACAGTGATGGTTGTTCAGATAAGTGCTTATCATTTTCACAGAACAAAAAGTCTAATGAAACTGGCCATAGCAGTTTAGTGACTCAGGTTCCTTTCACTTACTCCTCTTAGCAAGACTGTCACTTCAAGCTGAGTTTGTACTGGTGCACAGGGACCTTGAATGTGCTGTGTCCTGGGCTGGTCTTAAACTCTCAAGCCCCTGTTACAATTATATACATGTTCATCATGCCTAGACTACATGTTTACTCAGACAAGAGGGCTGGGGAGATAGCTAAATGGTTAAGCCCCTTGCTCTTCCCGAGGACCTGGGTTCAATTCCCAGAACACACCATCAGAGAGCTCACAACTGTCTGTAACTCTAATTCCAGGGGAACTGTTGTATGTTGCAATAAAAGTCACCACACCAGTGGAAGGGCAAGGCGAAAAGCTTTATTGATGGGTGTGCTGCCTCTGGGCTCAGGTACCCAGGGAGAAGCAATGAGCTCAGTTTAGCAAGGTTTTTACTGCACTCATAACTAAAATGTCTCTTGGAAGGGGCTGAGTTTAGACCCTCCTTCCCCAGGTCTAACAAACAAGACACAAATTTCCCAACTCACAGGCAAATTTTAGATAATTTACTTGGGCTTACTAACGGAGCAGTGGGTAGGGGTTACTTACAGAACATGGGCATACTCCCTCCCCTACATAAGTTACATTAGTAAATTCATAATTTACTTCAGAGCCTACCATGAATAACTGCTTGTATGCCAGGGGAGCAGGCACTAAGAAGAGAAACAGGGACCCTGAACTGAGTGGGAGCAATAAAAGTATCGGCTTTCAGGCCTTCCTAGCTCATCTCTAGTAATAAGGAGGTGGGTGCAAGGCATTCCAGTACAACTCAGTCTCTGCTACCAAGTCCTAGATTTTGTGAGTTCTGGGCAGTCCAAAATGGCAAGGAGGGGAAGAAAAAAAGGGCTCACACATGGCACCCTGGGCTTAAATGCATTTAGCCCTCCGCTTCTTACATCCAAGGCCAATGAACCGGTTGGGAGAGGCACAAGACCTTGCCAGCTCCTTGTCTTTCCTCTGTGCAAGGTAGGCCTGGGTAAATACCACCTGGCCTGGGAGGTAGGTGCCCCGGCCCGCGGGGATCAACGGTGAGCAAGGACCCCAAAGATACCTAGAATGAAAGGAACAAACAAACAAAACACACAGAACAGGACGACCTGGGAAATCTCTCATCAGGCCACAAGGTTTATTGTTTTTACCCCCACAAGCTTGGCGAGGTGGGGGTAAAAATCCACACACTTACACAGGAATGTGGTAATGAACAGAGCCAGCACCGTTGCTTAGGAAACACTATCTCTGACCTTCAGAGCCCACCATGAATAACTGCTTGTATGCCAGGGGAGCAGGCACTAAGAAGAGAAACAGGGACCCTGAACTGAGCAGGAGTAATAAAAGTATCACCTTTCAGGCCTTCCTAGCTCATCTCTAGTGATAAAGGGGTTGGTGCAGGACATTCCAGTACAACTCAGTCCCTGCTACCAAGGCTGAATGTGCTTATCATACATGCAGGTGGCTGCAGGGAGGATTTTTCCCAGGGCCAGTTTCTCTAGGATGGAGTCAGGCTGTATTCTCTGACTATGGCCTCCAACAAGTAGGAGTGTTTGTCTAGAGCTCATCTGGCTTGTCCCTCTGAGAATTAATTCACTCTGCAACTCTGGAGGTAGTTTCCAGTGTCCTTTAGATTAACCAGTCATAAGCCAGCTTAACCTCAAAAACAGGGCAACTTGACCTCAGAACAGGCAAGGAGAAACTGGGGCTGCAGATCTGCCATTAACCATGACCAGGTTGGTGGGTTCTTCTAACAATTCATATTGTACAAGAGCAAGCCAAGCAGAAAGTGCAAGTTTGGCAGTGAGTAGGTACAGGTACTCGCAGAGCTTTTATATTCTTTTCAGGATTGTTTGGGATAAGTTTAGGTTTTGGTTTCCCAGAATAGGGCCAGGGAAAACAGAACTTTAATCAAGTCAGCTTTGGATCATCATGGAGTTCTGCCTAGCACTCAAGAGAGTAACACAATCACATAAGCAAGCACGCAGGGACAGAAGCAGAACTTGACAGGTAGCTATGGCAGACCATAAATTACAGAACAAATGCAGAACATTCCATGGGTTTCGTGGTTGACTAGTTCCTGGGGCCTGCTGAGTACATCAGGTGCAAGGAAACAACAAGGAAGTACAAGGTTCATGGGATGCAATTCTAAAATGGAGTCATTCTGACTCATTTCTGGCAATTAGCTTGCTACAGAACTAACTCATCTGGGCTATGCAGGCCCTGCAGGTTCGTGGCGCACATACACACAGGCACACACTCATAGAAATAATACATTTAGGGAAAAAAGGAATGTGTTGGGTAGGCAGCACTAATAAGTACCACATCTGGCCTTAAAGCCTCAGGTTTTTTTATTTGTTTGGGAGGGGAGGTTGCAGTGGGGACTGATAAATAAAAGTTGCCAATTGTTTCATTTTCCACAGCTAGAAGCTAAGTATAAAGTTGTATATGCTACTCACTAAAATTCCTGAGTAGAAAACATTTAAAGAGTATGTGCAAATAAGACATGTAAAAAAAATTACCTTAATGCAGATATGTCTTTAGTGAATGCTAAAGTGGTGTTTGTGTATTTGTTTTTTTGTTCTGTAGGATGGTATACTCACACCTCAGCTGACCAGGAACTCCTATGTAGCATAGGTTGGCTTCCAACTTGTATAAGCCCCATGCCTCAGCTTCCCAAGTACTGGAATTACGGGCAAAAGCCATTACACCTGGCTGAGCTAGCAAACTGTGAAGTTATGTAGAACCCATTTATATGATGATGTAACTTGGCATAAGAATATTTTTGACAAGTATAGAACAAATAGATGTAAAACTTCTAAACCAAAGACTACACGGTGATCCTCTTGGCTTTCTTATGACTCTTGAACTGTGCACTTTTCCCCACCCAACTCCCAGCATAAGTCACTGGAATCCTGGAATCCCAAAACTATCAGCTACTGGCAGATGTTTTCTCATCACAAATAGAAATATATTTATTGTGGTCATGATTAATAACCCAAGTAATATAAAAGCTAGATGCCAACAGTTTTGGAGAACTGTATAATTTATTTGTAACTTTTACCTCTGTACATTTATAGGTGTAATTATGTATTATAATACTCTTGTTAGCAATTTTTGAATTTTAATTGAATCTTCTTATTATTTTTGTAAGTTGGAGGCACACCTGCATCAGCCTGTGTGGAGGTCAGAGGTCAGCTTTCTGGAGGTGGTTCTCTTCTTCCACCCTGCAGCTCATCAGGCTTCGCAGCATGTGCTGAGCCATCTCATTAGCCCCCAATTTGTAGTTCCATGTAAATCCATTTCAGCATTTTCCTTTGTACCACCAGTTAAAGAAGCAGCACCAAGCAGTGAAAACCCTCATACACACGTTTTCATAGTCTTTCTTAGCTTAACTTTGTAAAAACAAATCGCTGAGCATAAATATGCTTTTAATTATATGTGCTCTCATAAATACAAATATTCAGTAATCCCTATGGTATGTGCTATAAATTTCCCTCTTCAAAAAATTTCATGAAGCTTTTTATCACTGTGTGTGTGTGTGTATGTGTGTGTGCGCATGTGTGTGTGTGCGCGTGTGTGGTGGTGGTGGTGTTTGGTTGGTGCGGTTTAGTTTTGCAGACAGGATTTCCCTTTGTAACTGAGGTTGGCCTCAAACCTGTAGCATCCTCCTACCTCAGAATTCTTAATGCCTGGCTTACAGGTATGCAGCAGCCCAGGCTTCAAACCAAACTTGTTTTGATTTTTGTTGTTTTTAATCTCTTGAGAGGTTGTCTTGGGTATCCCAGCTGGTCTCAATTTATGCACACCTGTAAGGTTTTATGTAACACAGGTAACTTCTGGTCCTGCCTATAAAAAATGATATGCACTATGTTTGTTGATGTAGAAAGACCTGCACTAAATATGGGCAGCGCCATTCTATGGCAGGGGTCCTGGACTGAATAAAAATAACAAACTGCATTTCTGAGTAAAGCATGATTTGTGACTACTCTAAGTCCTTCTGAAGAATGTAGCCTGAAGGATGACTTGTAGATGCCCAACACAGTTGGGTAACAAGAAAATATAAAGCCAGAATTTTGTTAGACTCTATTAGTTACTTTCCTGTTGTTGTACTAAGACCAAGAGAAGTTCTAGAAGGAGGAGTTTATTTGGCTTACAGTTCCCAAGAAATAAGAGTTCATAATGGAGGAGGGCGGGGTGGGGGGTGAGGGGAGGAGAGTTATAGTGGCAGAAGGTGGCGGGAGCAGAAAGCCAGTGATCGCCTCTTTAAGCAGCACAGGAAACCGAGAGAGACTCTTAGAATTTGGCAAGGCTTAAGAACTCTCAAAGCCCAACCCTGGTGTTAATGCTGTTATGTTGAGGATTAAGTGTCACTATGAATTTAGGGGGACACAGCTTTCAAAGCAGTGCACTGCTGAGTCCAGATATCCACATTATCTTTAGCTGTGATAATTGGTATTCATATTCATGATGGTTTAATACCATGCTACTTGGTGTTCATAAAAATCTGGTCACTCAGTTAAAGTCATATTAAAAAATTCATCAAAGGTAGTTGGAGTTAATAACTTTCATATCCCACTATCCACATGCTTATGTTTACAAAATAGGCAACATACATTTAATTTTAAAATACATAAATTAAATTGAGCATAAGTACACTCACTGGGAAACTGAAGAGAGGGATGATTTGTATCTGTGCTCAGGAGTTGGAGTCCAACCTGTGCAACATAGTAAGACCACATTAATAAAAAAATACTATTAAAATATGTCAGCATTACAATGAATAAATCTTAACTTGGCAGGCAAGTGGGACCAAAAATGGGATGAAAGCAGGATAAAATTCTTTTTATGTTTTTCTGGTGATAAATAATAACATTAGCCACTGTGCTAGCTGGTAGGTGCTCTAGTAATGAAGTATCTGAAAAGGCTGTTTTGGCCTTTGAGTATTTGGTGTATGCTGTCTATAACCCACACACCACCGTCCGAGTGCTAGATATATGGGAGATGCTCCTCACAAATGTCTACTAGATCTCTCAAATCCTTAAGGTTTTTATTTTATTTTAAGCAGCAAATAACAAATGAATAAGTAATTAATGAAGAACTTCAATTCTCAATCTATAAAAGATTTAGAATATATCAAATGATACATGCTGTTAGCATTTCACCTTAATTACATAAAGTATGACTAGTTTTTCAGGATTTAATCTATTGAGTAACTGTTTTCTTTTTCATTTTGATCTAATAAAGATCTTAAAATTATCTTGAGAAGGTATTTTATATTTTTCAGGGGGAACCAGTGAATATACAGAAAACATGATATGAAAAAATAAGAAGTAAGAAAGCTTTGTTAACTATTATTTTGCTAGCTCTTTAATATGTTAGGAAAACATTCTAATTTAAGAATGTATCACTTTAGAAAAGTAAATTAGAGAACTCAGTTATATGATTCAAAAATCAGTGATATGTTTGAAAATGGGCCGTGTGAATTTAATTTTGTTGAGAAAATTAATGCTGTTTTTCCTGAAACATTTTCTACTTATTTTCATTGAAAGCAAACCCAGTCAACAGAAAGCAGAATGGAAGTTGGTGACTTCAAATGATACTTAAATGGTGGTACTGTTGTTATCTTGACATCTGGAAACAACTCAGTGAACATTGGAGGAGAATCAGGAGGAAACAGCAACAGGAGGCGAGCTGGCAGAGACTCTCCACATGGAGCACACAGCACACAACCACCTGGCCATAACCTGGGGCCGGTTGGACATAGTGGTCATTTTCCTGACTGACCCATTTGCTCATTTCTAAGGTCTAAATCCTCACTCTGGTCCTATTATCAAACGTGATCCAGCTGTCCAAGGCAAATAGTTTCGTCCACATATAGCAATCATATACTGGAATAGATTTGATGGACCAGGAGTTGTGTTCTGACTACAGCTAGGACCCTCTGTGAAAGCTGGGCTGAGTGGAATTATTGAGTATTTTGACTGGATTTATAAACTCTGATGTTGGCTAGCACGGCCGGGTCCCTCGGGGGCGGGCGTAAGGAGGGGCAGAGTCAACGTCACAGACCCTGGGAGAAAGTGGAGCCACGATCTCATTTAAGTTTAGAAAGGAACGGGATTTATACTTTTGTCAGGCTTAGGGGAGGTCTTTATCTAGTCATTTGACGTGCTTCATTCTGGTAGGTCCTGAACACCTAATGATCCGAAGTTAATCGTTCCCATTGGTTCTGGATGGCTGCTAGCCTGATAACTGCCCCAAGGTTCGATCCCAGGAAGTGTTCACTGCACACGCATGCTCAATATCGGTTCTAGCTTGTTCTAGGCCAGCAGGCCGCGAGCCTGCCTGACCTTGCCAGAATCATCCTACACTCTGAGTTGTTTGTGGACCTGTAGCACAGAGTACAAGCAGCTTCCTTTCAGAAGCTGAAAGTGGGAACACAGAAAAGATAAAAAATGAGACAGAAACTGGAGGACTTAGTCAATATTTTTCCTGGATTTAGAAGACATTTTTTTATTTAAAGTTTTACTTTTATTCATTATTTTATTTTATGTCTTTGAGTGTTTTGCCTGCATATATGTAATTGCACCACTTGCATGCAATGCGCCACAATGGCCAGGAGAGGATGTCAGATCCCCTGGAACTGGAGTTTTGGACAGTTGTTAGCTTTAATGTGGGTTCTGGGAATCGAACCCAGGTCCTCTGGAAGACCAGTAAGTGTTCTTAACTGCTGAGCCATCTCTCCAGTCCTCAGTTTTACTTTCAAAAAGTACTGCACTTTAAAGATCATCCCCAATTTAGGTTCATTTGATCTACTGAGTTAAATATACAAAGATTTAGTTACACTAAAAAAACATTAAGTGTGAAAGCCGAGATGCATTATCAAATCTGAAGAAGACTGTCTTGGTTCATTTATAACTATAGTGAATAATGTACATAGCAAGAAGACCTGTAAAAAGTTCCTATCGAGGACTGAGGGTGAGATGATGTTGTTCTCAGTGTGGATCTCCTGGAACCCAGTCAAAGGGAGGTGACATGCTTGATATTACTGGTTGACTTCAGATGGGGAAAGCCAGCAGTAGACTTGACAAATATACATAGCTGTGTCAAATTTTGGGAACCTGTTTACTGTACCTTGTTCAAGAAGAACCAGCAGAATCTGTCAGCCTTACAATGTGAATATCTTTCAACGTGTTAATTGCAGGTAGAAAAATATTGTTAGAAAGCTAAATGCATTTCTTATTCATTTTGGATAAGCAGTTGGACAGAGGATGTAGGTAGAGGCATATTTTATACAAAGGAAAGCCAAAATCTTTGTTAAGCTTCTGAAAATAGTGAAATATTACATCACCGCGCCCTTTGTTGTGTGGTTTATTCTATAACAAAAAAAGAATTTTAACATTGTTAGTCTTTTATAAAAAGTAAACTTCAAATAACAGCAATAAAAAAAGGTTGAGTCCTGTTTTACATGAAGCATTTTGACATTGCTGTGGTATTGATACAGTTTGCAAAAAATGGAGCATTTTAGCATAATCTTTTTTATTGAACATCTTAAATAATTGACATTGTACAGGGAGAAATCTCAGTGTAATTGCTTAAAGTGCTGGACTGGAACACCTGTGCATGCAGCCTTCTCTCAGCCCCGTTTGACTTGCACACTTGAGCACCAGGCCCCTTCCTTTGCCTTCACACTATTTGTAGGTGTATTGGTTCCGTCACTTCTCAGCTTAAGACTTCCAAAATCACTCCCAACCCTAGTCTAAATTTTACCATGTATTGTAAACTATTTATTAAACATTCGTGTCACTGACCTATTAGAAAAAATGATTTTAAAATATTTTTGTTCTGAACAGAGAGGTTTTTTGACCAGAAAATTTCAGGTTAAAATTTCTTTTTCATCTATGGAAGACTATTATATTGTTATTTAATAGGTAAATTGTATTTCTATATATAAAATAAAGTATTTCTAAAAGAAACAGTGAATGTTTGATTGTTAAGACTAAGAAAATGTAGGCTATGGCTAGACAGCTCACACCTCAGCAACTGAACTCTTAAGTTTTGAGTCCAGACAAACAGCTCTTGGAGCTGGCAGGCCTGCGTAATGTAATAGGCAGTGAAAGATACACATTCAAACAAGTATTAGAGAAGACTGTAAGAAATCAAAGATTTCACCAGAGAGATCAATTCTGAGTGCTGGGTGCATGGTGTCAAGCTGAGAGCAGAGATCAGCGCGCAGGCACAGCCTCCACTTAATGTGAACTGCTCAGGATCTTTCCCCAGCACCTGCAACCTGTGAGGCGAGGCCCCAGGCTTGGGCGAGGAATGACAGTCCCGCGCTATGCCTCTCTAGGTGAACTCTAAGGTCTTGCTGCAGGACCCGGTGCTGAGTCCGCTGCGGCATGGGGTGCTGAGTCTGCAGGGAGCAACATTTAAAGGCTCCACAACACCGCCCCGCTGCCTCTTCCGGAGGAAAACGCTCTGGAGATCCGTGAGCTATGATGCTCTGGGAGCCCCAGCGGCCACTGCATCCCAGCCCACTGAACCACTTGCCTGGACAGGCAGCCTGGGGCCTGGCTACATCCAGCTCCTGGCAGGACACCCAGCAACCATTTTCCTACAGTCCTGGGACAGCTGCCAGGGCGTGGTGTGACTAGGGAGACGCTGGGGTGACAGCTCCTTGGTGGACAGCACAATGGCGAGCCCTGATCCCTATGGCCGAACGGATGTTGGGGGCAGCTGTCTGGACTCCTGTAGCGGACTTCAGAGAGTCTAGGTGCCCCTGCAGCACCGGCAGTCCTGGATCCAGAGCTAGGCCTCCCTGAGCCTCTCAGTTTCAGCTGCCGCTCCACTAACCTCAAGTCTAGCGGGAGGCCTCCATGCTTGGCAAGGTTTCAGACACAGACAAGCGCTGTGTGATACTGGGGCCCCACGGGCCTGAGTGGCACACAGATTGGCTATAAATCTGGCCTAGAAATTCCTGGTCATTTGGCTTCCTCACTTGTCAAGAAGCAAGCCACTGCAAGGCAGACTTCCTTCCTCTCCAGGAGCAAGAAGGCCGAGATCACGTGGACAGACCACATGACCAGCCACCTGGTACTGGCACAATGCAAGGTTTTCTAGCCGGTCCTGATGGAACCAGCAGCCTGGAACAAGGCAATAGGTCAGGCTCAGAGGAGGGAAGGGGAGGCACCAGCTTTGTGCACCAACTCCTTCCTGACTCTGAGATCATCCCCTAACCCACAGCAGCATGGACCTGCAGTAGAGAGACAGCAAGATAGGATTCGAGCGCTTCACAAGGAAGAGGACAACAGCCGGGTGCAGGTCAGCCACAGTGGCAGTCATTCATGTGCAAGCAGGTGAGGGGTTTGAAGAAGTGTCAGAAAGTAGGCGAGTCCTTCCACGAGACATCTGAGTAGGATCAACAGGCCTTCTCCACGGCAAAAGCAAGTCTTAGCCTTCTCAAGAAATGCCTAATCACCATAAGCAACTCTTCCCAGAACAGCCCAGGCAAGAACTGAACCCTGTCTCCAACCTGCTAGAGCTGTGCCACAGACATCTAGCCTGGCTCCAGACATCTCATCCATGTTCAGGAAGGAGCTCTTACTAAGTAAAGGCCAGTAGATGGCAGGAAGGGAGAGATAACGGCCCAAAGATAGACGGCATGCACTAGCGATGTCGATGCCGCAGTGTCTTTTCCTGCATAAGCTAAAATTTGTCACTTCCCTCCAATTAGAGTGAGAGAGGTTAAGTCACAGATGCAGTGAACCCAGGTTGTCTGCAAGAACAGCTAGTGCTCTTAGCCACTGAGCCATTTCTTCAGGCTGTCCATTTAATATTTTTAAAAGCTGAAATGCTTAAGTCATGCTTGACAAGCTCATACCTATAATCCCAGCATTTGGCAGGTAGAGGCAGGAGGACAACACAACACTTCTTACAAAAGCAAATGACGGTTTTCAAAGGGTAACCAGAAGTTGGAAGAAGTGCTTTAAAGTTTGGTAGTGTTTAATGACTAGACAAAAGATGCCACTTTTTTTTTTTCAGTTCAAGGATAATTTCTAAAGCAGAATAAAACAAGGATGGATTTGTACTGATTAAATCCAAGCTGAATATATAATGGAGAAAAACAGTTGATTTGCTCATGTAATAGAAACGATACTACAGTTTGTAAATAACATATTCTGTGGATGCATACACTACTACTACAACCTTTGGGATGATGCTTATTGTTTTTTGAAGTATAACCATTTTAATGAACACCTTGTAGATTTCAACACCTATAGAGGGCCTCAATGAAACCAGTCAGAAAAAAACCTCCTGTGGATTTCCTTTGATTCTCATAAATTAGGATTACCTAAACTCTACCTGGTCTCCTTTACAAGCTCCAAGAACAGCTGTGCAACTTGTGAATTAGACGCCTGTGTTTTCATTTCTTCCCCATCCTGACCTTTTAAGGATACCACAGCTTTTCTGATTGAAAAAGTGACTGACCAATGCTGTAGAGACACACTGTTGCTCGGGGGTGGGGGGTGGGGCAGAATGGGAGAGTCGGCTGTGACTGCATCTAGTGCTAAGATGCTGGTGAAGGCAGAGGAGGAAGACAGGATGCTGTCTGTGGATGTGAGCCCTTTAGGGAAGAGATGGTGCACTGCTTTCCTGTAGACACTACAGTGACAGAGCCTCTTGATGAAAGGGCTGTGCAACTGGACATGAGGACTTCAGCAAATGGACCTTATAGCAAGGCAGACAAGTATGAGCAGTTGGGGAAAAGTGCAAAATCAGAGGCCAATCACAGTGCGTTTTATTTCTGGGGAGGGTTTCCTTCTTTGTTTGTAGTCAGCGATTATCTTTTAAAGCTCTCTTTTGTTTTAATTTAGATTGATTGTTGTGTTTGAGTTTCTGTGTTCGCACATATGCTATAGCACTCTTGTGACGGTCAGAGGACACATTGCAGGAGGGGTTTTTCCTCTGCTTCCATCTTGTGGTATCCAGGGAAGGAACTCAGGTCTTCAGCTTACCTCGGGAACCTCTTGATGGACCAAGTGTGGTTTTTGAATGACTTTGTACTCTTAACTGATCTAGACTCCACTGAGATTTAGTTAATGAAAACATTTCTAAGAATTTATGTAATTTCAGTGTTATATGTGGAAAAAAGCAGTATTGATTGATTTAAGGGGGAAGAAACCATTTTACTATTCTGATAATGAAGAAAAATAATGCCGATTTATATCACATTTTGACAAAGGAAGTAATAACAACCCCCCCACACATTCACACTGACTGGCACCATTAATCTTAACATATATTTTAAAGACATTCCTATGTTATTGAAAAGCAAACACAAATGGCTGTTAAATAGCAAAAGAACTCAAAAGCATCTTTTTTGATTTATTTATTTTTATTTTATGTGTATGAGTGTTCTGCCTGCAAGTATGTAAGTGTATCCATGTGTGCAAAGCCTTTAAAGGTCAGGAGAGGGTGTCAGATCCCCTGGAACAGGAGTTACAAAATAGTTGTTAACACAGTGCTGGAAACTGAACCTGGGTCCTCTGCAAGAGCAGTGTTCTTAACTGCTGAGCCATCTCTCAGGCCCTCAAAGCATCTTAATTTAAAAATTACAAAGAGAGTCTACCTTGAAATGTCTAAATGCTGCACTAATTAATGTGAGTTTTCAATATTTTAAAAGTTTTAAAAGTGTCACTGATCTATAATATATCTCCTCTTTTGCCACCAAGTAGATTGCGTTTTAATGGTAACTGTCTTGTTGGTTTAAAATTAGAGATATTTGCCTTTTTATTTTGATGGTGGTTGGATTTTTTCTTTTGTTTCTGTTTTTTGTTTTTGAAACAGGGTCTCCTTATAGCCCCAACTGGCCTGGAACTCACTATGTAGATCAGGCTGGCCTCCATCTCACAGATCCACCTACCTCTTCCTCCCAAGTGCTAGGACTAAAGGCCTGGGCCAATACACCAAGCTGGTGGTTCCATTTTTAAGTAAAATCATTAGTACAATGTTGACATGAAAATCATCTGAGCTGTCTCATGTGATTGTATTTTAGACAAGTTAGACACAGTTTAAATTACAAATTCCCAAAGAATAAGTACAAAAAAGGTAAGTTCATGCAGCTTTGGAAAGAACTTTTTGTCCTGTAAAGCTACGTAGTATGTCATGAATTGATGGGGCTTAAATCAATTCTGTGAGTGACAACATCAGAGTTATTAGTGTCTGTTTTCATCTAACATAACCGTCCAATATCCTTGGTCCCATTGAAACATTAAGGTATATGAGAATATTACAATGTTAATAAGAAAAGGCCATTATCATGTATTTACTGGTCACAATTCTCAATAGGGAATTGTCACAATGAACAAAGCATGGGGATTAAGAGTCTACAGAATGTGGGTCCCTATATTAAGCTTCACTCATGCAGAGCTCAGGGAGCACTGTAGAAGAGGGGGCGGAAAGACTGTGAGTGCCAGGGAGGAAGTGCATGTCCATGTGGACATAGAATCCTACAAGCTGCTGGGACCCTGCTTATATGAACTACAGCAATGGTGTTGGCATGCTCAAGACCCATGCAAACGCAAGCAGACAAAAACCCAGCGTGGTACTGTGGAAATGTACAGCAGACCCCAATCTTTGCTGAAGAAACACTGGCAGCTAATTACTGTTGGATGAGGAAGAGCTAATCTTAAAGTGAGGGACTCTGGATAGGTTGACTAGATCTCAGTGGATGAACTTGCACTGAGGAGTGTCTGGGGACACTAACTTTGACCCAGTAAGCCTTAAAACAGATGACAGAATGTATGGGTTCCATTTAGGGGACTGGGAGGTGCCGGTGGGGTAGAGGGCATAAAGGTGATTAAGATTGATTGAGATGTTCTGTATGAAACACACAAAGATTCAATAAAAAAAAAATTTTAAACTATCATGTAGTTTTAAATAACCTTTACACAATGTGGTTCCCTCCTGTGATTTGGAGCTGAAATCCTTCCTATGAACCTGGAACTGCGGTACTACTGTGAGCTGAAGCTGTGGGCCCCTCCCTTGAGCCAGTGCTGTGGGCCCCTCACATGAACCTGGAGCTGTGGTTCCCGCACCTGAGCTTGGTTGGTTCCCAGCTGTGAGCCAGAGTTCCACGTTCCTCTGGTGATGGGCTGATGGTGGAGCAGATCGGAGGATGGGGGACTTTCCGATGCTGGGCAGCAGTTTGGGCCTGCTCTCTGACCTTATTCCCCACAACCCCCTACCCTGAAGTCCCAGGTTGTTCATGGCAGTGGCTTTCCTTATGTGTTGGGATTATGCTGGGGATAAGGGAGGTCTCTGTCATTTGCAATTTCTAGACTTGGGAAGACTGATTCTCTAGAATGTACTTCCCTCCTCCCTTATGGCCTTGACTGCACACATCATCCTGGGCATCCAGGCCTTGTCAATAGAACTTTCCCATTCTCAGGCACTGAGAGGTTTTCTATCATTTTTTTTCTGTCACTCTTCTACAGCCTTGTGCGGCTTCACCTGTGAGGGACAGAAAATGTAAAACCCTTAACTGAACTTCCAGTGATAAAAAAATGTAGTCTGGGAAGTTTTTTAAAAAGAATTTTCCAGCAGTGTATTTGGTGTTCTGTGTGCTTCGTGTGTCTGTACAGGTATGTCTTTTCTTAATCTAGGGAAGTTTTCTTCTGTAATCCTGTTTAAGATCTGGTCTATGCCATCAGTCTGGGGTTCTTCCTCCTTTTCTGTGCCTACAATTCATAGATTAGGTTTTTTCATAGTGTCTTACAGTTCTCGCATATTCCTTTCCTAGTTTAAATACTTTTCGTCTAATTTGTTGGAGTGAGGCAAATTCTTTTAAAACCAAAAAATTTTACTTAGGATTTTGTAAACTATTTAGAATTTTTCCATGCAGAGCACGAGTCTGCACACCATCAAAATGAGTGAGCTCTGAAATGCTGCACTCGTGGCAGTGGAGTCAAGTACTACCTGAGTTATACTAACATGCAGAGTGTTCCTGGAGCCGCAGTCTCCTTGGGTGCAAGAACGATTCTCACTGAAGCCCACCCAGGGGTCATAAGCAGATCAGTGAATCCCTTATCTTCCTTTTAGTGCTTGTCTTAGCTGTCCCATGTCCATTCCTGAGTAAAATCTCAAGGCACAGTACTGTTCTTCATATAGAAAAGGGCACAGCATACACCAAATCCAATATGCCCCAGAATCATTCTTAGAGAAAACTCTAAGATCTAATGTCCAGATCTACCCTGTTTCTACTTTTCCTTCCCTAGGCAGATGGCTGCTCTCTTTTCTGAATACTTAAAGTATTTGATATATTTTTGAATTTTATTTATTGTTAAATTATTATGATTATTAGCATACACTTCCGAGGGTCTCATTAGAGTAGGCTTCTGACAGCATGGACACTCATGTCTTCCCATGCAGTTTTACACTGTGTATGGCACAGGAGAAAACTCTAAATGACCATACTTAGACACACCTGGAACGAAGGACCTGCAGAGAAAGATGTGTTCCTAAAAGGAACCAGTTCTGTGTTTGAGCTGAAGTGGCCTTTTGCTTCTAACTTGAATTCAACTCTCTTTGGCCCCAACAGAAAATTTACTTTCCAACATCTGCTCCAAACACAGGTCTAGACTAGAGCTGGTCCAAATGCTTATGTTGGGTGATTTTTCAGTTTTTTTGTTGACATTTTCCTTTAGTAATGACAATATGATCCCATTGATATTTATTGTGTACTAAAACTGTGTTATTAATTTGGAAAGTATTTTGACAAGGATAAAAATTGTACTTGATATATATTGTTGTGATTGCCATTATGTAAGTCCAAAGCTAATTTTAATTCTTCATAACTCAATTAAACCATTGGTAAACCAGTAACTTAATCAATTCCTGCATTATTAAGTCACCCCATATTTTCATGGTGATAGCACATATTTCATATTTTATTGATCACAGAGCCTACATGATTGGTCACCTCACATAACAGCTATCAGGCTTTATAGATCTGAAAATGTATTTTAGACTGCACAGATTGTGTCGAGTGTTCTGTTTCTCCACACAGAGTAGCTGAATATACAGCAATAACTCAAAAGAGAGGGGTTTCCTCATTAGACAATTCCTACTCTTGGCTAATATTAAAACTAAAATCAAGTTAAGAATAGATACATCATGGCCTAGGTAAATGGTTCAATGGTTAAGAGCACTGGCTGTTCTCACAAAGGACCAAGGTTTGGTTTCCAGTACCCAATATGGTAGCTAACAACTCTTGATAACTTCAGTTCCAGCGTATCTGATGCCCACTTTTGACCTATACAGGCATTGCATGCATAGGTGCACTTACATACAGGCAAAACACTCATACACATTTTTAAATAAAAATTTAAAAGAATAGAGGCAGCCAGGTACTCTGAACAATTCAATGTGTAGATCTCCATTTCCAGTTGTCAAACATCTGCACATGTTAACATACAGTCACATCCTCTTGGAGTTGAAGATGTGAGTGCTTTCTTCTTTTAAGATGATGGAGTAGGAATTCTAGCTGTATGAGACATGGCTACATGCATTCTGGAAGCTGCTAACCTAAGTGGAGAGTCCGCTGGGTTCTGTTTTGTGAGAATACTGCTGTCTAGGGTGCCTAAAGCCATGCAAGTGGGGAGTGGAATAATTATTATATTATAATATAATAATAATTATATAAATATGTGACCTTGCACTGAGCGGAGAAGTGCCTTAGTTTAGTCACATGTAGGTAATGCCATTCATATTAAAACTTAGCAAAGCTAAGCTCAAAGAGTTTGGAGTAATTAACTTACTGTTGGGTTCCAAAGAGGGAGCCCATGTACTACTACGAACAGTGTCCTGAGTTTACGTAAGGGGTAGAACCCAGAAAAGCCAGATGAGGAGGTAATTAAGGCGATTTGATGAAATATCACTCATCCTCTACAATGTGAATTTTAAATTATTTGATATATGCAGCTTATTTAAGCAGGTAGTAAGGTACCATATTGGGAAATCATTTGTAGCTGAGAAGTTGAAGCTTTGATATCGGTTATGAACTGACCTTTCAGGGGAAAGTATCAGTGGTTGGCTGAGAAATGGGGTTAGGCAAGTTGTATCGTGAAGGGCAAATGTGATTGACTAGAGAGAACTGACCATGCTTGTTCAGAATATCCAGCAGGAAACAAAAGAGTGGGAAGAGACTTACTGTGATGCTTGGTGATTACAGAACTCTGCTTCAGTTAAACAACAATTTGTATAGCTGTCAAAAAGGAATATGACTCTGAATACTCTGATCACTGGAAGAGCTGAAATTGAACCACATCAGGCCTCTGGGATTAACTCACTGCACAGGTTTGTAGGGAGAGGAAGGTATAGACCCGACAAGGTGGTTAATCAGTTTCAGAATGGGAAATTTTACAAATTCTCCAGCTTCCCTCCTCAAGATGCTACAAACGCATCCTATAAAATGAAAAGTGGACGAAAAACTCTAAGTGAGTTAAATCAGTGGAAGTAATGATCTCCCCCATTTATTAGGTTCAGAGAAAATTAAAAGGTGGCACTCTTTCATGAATCATTTCTTTAAGCATGACTGTAGTACCTGCCAAGTCTATGTTTGTCTGGACACACCACCCCAAAGCACAGGACACCTCTTTGGAAATTCATTCATGAAAGAATGTGAAGATAGAAATCCGCCTACCACAGTTCTAGTAAGTTTTGTGATGTACTTCTGTGGCTATCCGGAGCAGAGATGTATTAGGGTCTTATTTGCTCAAATACATGGAGCACATTTTTAAAAGCAAAGTATGTCTTAGGTGGGTAGGGGGAGCCATGCCTAGAATGGCAGCATTTGTAAGCTACAACAGGAGGACTGAAATGAGATGACAGCAAACATGGATTGCAACTCCGTGAGTCCAGGACATCCTGGTCACTGCATGAGAAACTGTCTCAATAAATAGAGGATCTATATTTAGCACATGTGTCTAGGGATGGGACAGCCTTACGTGTAACAACTACAACCTTATAGACAGATGAATAAACAAACATCACTGTAAAATACTACCAAGTGAATAAAAAAACATGGACTCCAGAAATAATATGAATGAGCCTCTGATTATGCTGAATGGAACAAAATGTAAAAATGCTGTAAGAGTAAACAGCATTCTTAAATCATAGACACAAAGACTGAAACCTGATTGCTCGCTATTGAAGGTGCCATAATGAGGTGGCAATAGTGACAATAATGGGGTTCCGTTAAAGACATTTGTAGTAGAGAAATGTCCTAATCTTAACTGTATCGATATTAACATCCTGGCTCTGTGACTGGATGTGATATGGCTCCCAAGGTCTAATGCTTTGAAGTTTATTCCTGATTTTGACAATGTTGAGAGATGTTGGCACGTCAAGAGGCAGGTAGACAAGGTAGACAGCATGTACTTTGGAGTCTCTGCTCTCTGTAGGGATTACAGTTGTTTAATGGGACTCTGCTCAAGCCTCGCATGTGGATTACTGACAGAAAGGAATACTCGCCCTTCTGCACTCTGTCCTGCGACTTGTCTCCCCATGTGCTCTCTCACACATACCCCTGCCATGATGCCATTTGCTGTGACGTGACATAACCAAGGTGGTCTTTCATAGAGGATAAATTGATGGGGATCACAGCTGTGTCTACAAGGCACTGGCAACAGAAAGTGATTCAGAACATCTGTTTAAGATATACTAAGGTTTGAGGACATAGGTTCCTATCGATTTAAACCCATATAAATATTGAGGATCTCTATTTTTCCTCATAACTGCTTGAGAGTCAAAAATTATATCAAAAACTTTGAAAAGTAAAAAGCTGGAAGGAAATGAAGAAAAGACATATGTCACTTTGACAGTTATGGCATGCGCCTTAGAACCTGACATCAGAGTTGCCAGTTACCTTGACTACTGCTGAATCCTCACATTTCAGTGATTGGTTTGCCAACTGATGTAGCCATATTTGGTATAGAGCCAAGGAAAAAGAGAAATTCAGTCCATTGAGACTTGCCATTCAAGGCTTTACTGGACAAGGTACTTTTTGAATAACTGGTTCTGAGCCTCATGATAGACTGGTGGATTTCAGGGAGAGTTCTCTCATTTCCCCCAAGTCATGTGAACTAATTCTTAACTCTAGTCACTGACTTCATGAAAAGGAACTTCTGTTTAATGATGTTTAGTGCTGTTCACCTCAAATAAGCAGACTTCCTAATGTTAGGCATTGTGTGCTCTGGCTACATGGGGATAAGTGTCTGTTTATCTAAATGTTTGTCCTAGTTAGGAGAGCGGTTTTCTCTTCTACTAAGTCTAGCTGTTTTTCCCATTGTGACCACTGTCAAGCGGTCAGAATTCAACCAAGCACCTAAGAACTCTTGCTTTCGGCAACTTTGTGAAGTCTCCAATATTACTTGCTGTTCTTTAGCACCCATTTTCTGCTGTTTAGATAGATGGGAAGGACTTTCCAGGAATCCTTCCATCCCTGCTGGGGCGCTACAATTGTATACACTGTCCTCTCATTGTTTTCCATGTGCTGGACACGTTCTGTCTGCTGTCCTCCTTTGCCCTTTTGTCTCAGTAGGTCTTACTTAAACGTTTGCGAAGAACAAGTCTGCATACCTATTTGCATTTTCCTTGAATGAGGTAGCATATGATGTTGGCAAAATCAATTTTATTTATTAATGTATATGGAAATATACATTTTTAAGAAACAAATTTGTACAAATTACTAGGAATAGATAATTTCCTTCAAATCTATTAAAGTTAAACCTAGAAAGTAATGATTTTTTTCATTTTGGGTGTTTATTTCTTAATTTTTTATTGAGTTTTTGTAGATTTCATACAATAGTTCTATATTATGGAACTTTGATACATATATTTCATTTTAATTTCTTCTGATTCTGCTCCTAAAACGCATCATCATATAGTCAGAATTTGTCAATATACATCAGTGTGATAGCTGACCTCTTCAGGAGACTTAGATTATTTAATTAATATTGTGTCAGATGTCAGGAAGGACCCACTCTTTCCAGACTTCACACTTCACTGTAATCACCGAAGTTTGCTCTTTAAGCTATGGGCATTCTCAGATTTAGATGGTCTTTCCATTTAAATTCTGTCTCCAATGTACACTGTGTGTGTACTATGGGCTTGAACAGCTGATCCCCCAGGGTGCCTCAACTGTAATATTTGTGGCTGTCAGTTTCATATTCTGAGCACGTGGCTCTCTACTCTTGACTTTTGGCCTAGATTTTCATGTCATGTTTATCTTTCCTGAAAAGTAGCACATGTTTAAGCCGAGTAGTATTATCATCTTGTGCTTTGCAGGAAGATATTATCTCCAACAGCAGTGTGTATTCATTCTGTCTGTGACTGTCGATCAACTCTCACGATGTTTCTGGTGATGTCAATCAGTTCAGGAAAGCTGTGGTTCTCTGTTGTCCACTGTCAGTCCCTTCATCACAAAGGTGTTAGGTACACTGATCTTTCTGAACAAACCTTCTGCTTTGGTGTCTGAGACATGCCTGAGGATAATGTGTGTCTTTAGACATCTAAGAACCCAGTGCATACATGGAGGGGATATGTGAGGTAGAGCACACGTGTGACTGAATATTCTTATCCATGGATCTGCACGGCGTTCAGTAAAGACTGTGCAGCCACATGCTCAGCTCTCTCTGTATGCCACCCTTTCATGAGCGTCCTCTGCGTTCTGGCATATTTTCTAGCAGCACAGGGTGAGAATACCAC
Organism: Eospalax fontanierii; assembly: GCA_035773235.1. Lineage (NCBI taxonomy): Eukaryota > Metazoa > Chordata > Mammalia > Rodentia > Spalacidae > Eospalax > Eospalax fontanierii. The sequence goes on along the minus strand of CM069536.1, from coordinate 21,948,362 downwards.
AAGCTACCATGATCTGGTTCTGTTTTTTTGAACCATAATCTTCATCATCTTGCGCATTGGAACTTGTACTATAGCAGCGGGGCTGTGTCTGACAAGCCGCCACGTTCACTAGCATCCTTGGAGACGTCTTCCCTTAGATCATTTTCACTGCTGTAAAAGACATTTTCCCCACAGATAGAGGATAACACTTCACCATCGTTTGCACTTTATAACAAGAATTTCCTCCTTCAGTTCTCAAGATGCTTCCCTTCACTCACACTGTCTTTAAAATGCTATTTCTGGCAACAGGGGGTCTGTGAGGATGTAGGCATGTGCTCAGCATGGAGGCTTCCCTCCTCTGTCCCCTCTTTGTGACTCAGAGCACTCATTAGCTGAATCTTCAGTCATGTTTCTGCGTACTTCCTAATCCATTCCAGTCAAGCTACGTTTCTGCTCTTCTGTCTTCCCCAGATCCTTCAAGTCTCCAGTTACTGCCAATTGGCCATTTTCTGAGAGTTATTATACAGTAGTAACTTCCAGTTGATGTGCTCTATAGATAACAAAACACTGCAAGCTCAGGGACAGCGAGACGTTTATGCTGCCATTTCTTATGTAAGACATGCATGTGAGCATCATGGGTCGTATGCTTAGGGGTCCAGGGGTTGTTCAAGCTGAGGACAGAGCTGTAGTCCTACCGGACACTCAGAAAGGAACTGCTTCTGAACTCAATCAATGGTGACCTGAATCTGGTCACTAGAGATTGCAGTCACCTGGGGGACAGGGGTTTGCCTATGAACAGTTTATCCTTTCCCATGCAGTCCATGGCACTCCTGCAGGGTGGCACACTGAATCCCTCCCAGGGTTCAAATCTCTGGACTTTGGAGAATGACAGCGCTCTGATTTTATGTGAGAAAGCACTCTGATTTTTACGATCTTGTGTGATTAAATCCCACTTGTTTTTAAGGTTTGAATGTCATCACGTGAACAAGACCTGAATTCTCTTTGTCACATGACATTTTCCTAGGTTGAGAACACAGGGATTGAGGATCTTTGGAGACCAATCTGCATTTCACAGTCTTCTTCGTGAGCATTTCTCCCATCATTCCACGCATATTCTTCCTGCTGGTGTTACCAGTGGCTCCATGTTGCTGCTCCTATGGCCAATTCTCAGGCCTCACCTGCCTCCGCCTTGCTGAGACATCTCACTTTAATATATCCTTTCTTGTGAGACTCTCAACTTTCAGCATTTTTCTTCTGCTGCATGACAGCCTGAAGCGTGTTTGATGATTTCGTCTTTTCCCCATCACTAAATGTTGAAAAGTCCAAACTCTTGACTGTGTTCTCTGCACAGCTTCATAAGCGACCTCCTCTACTCTGCAAGCTTTTAAAACTCTATATATCTCAAAGGAGTGCTTCTTGGAAAATTGAGTCTACAATCTAGGATTTGACCCTTGAAGTTTGGCATAAATCTCTACCCCATAACTTAACCTCTGACTATCTTTTCTGTTAGCTTTAGTAGGAAAAGCCTTTCTCTTCAGATGGAAGGCCTTGATGAGAAAAACCCATCGTCAGAGGGAACCCATCAAACTCTGCTGTTCCAAGGCCCTGTGGAACTGAGAAGAGGCTGGAGCAGGAAGAAGCGACATCTTTCCCTGCTCAACGATACTTTGGTTGTGTCTAACAACCCGTAAGTACTTCCCGTTCCCTTATTACAAAGTATGAACTTTACGAGCACTCACTGTTCAAAATGCAGAGACTTTTCTTTGTCTTCGCCAATGCTTTAGTTCCCTTTTGTTGAGCAAAAACTGGTGAGGGTCCTGTGCTGTCGTCACCCCTGCAGATTGCTGATTGAGAAGACAGAGCAATCGATGAAATAATGACCTTGGAACACTTAAAATAATTCCTAGCCCATGCCAGGTGCTCAGACAGTATTATAGAAGGTAACATATGCCCTGGGCTTTTGGATGACTGCTCCGCTTGATTTTAAGTGGAGAATCAATTAGTGGATTTTTTCTGACTTATACATGTGGATTTCTTAAAATCTTTAAGATATAACAGCTAAGAAAAATATTAGTCTCTGCTGTTTTAGGACCTGAAAAAGTATGTTCAATCGGTGTGTACATGGGACAGGCTTCCATCAGTAAGGCTTGGTAAAGTCTCTCTGCCTATTTGATGAGCGGTTGCCTGAGGTGATATAGATGGAGTCTGCTCTGCTCTGGAGAAGGAAGAATTTGGTCTAGCATTGAGCAGTTTCTCCCACATTAAAAACAAACTATTGGGCTGAAGAAACTGTTCAGTGGTTAGGCCTGCTTGTTTATTGGCCAAAAGGTCAGAATTCTTACTCAGCACCCACTCTGGTAGCTCACAAGTGCCTGGAGCTCCAGCTCCAAGGGATAGACACTGTCTCCTAGGTTTCAAGGGCTTTCACATCCACATTGCACATCCCATACACACAGACGTAAACTTAAAACATCACAGCAAAATAAACTAATAGAGATATTGCTTGATTCTCTTGGTAGGCATAAGAAATCCTTTAAGATAAAACATATCATCCCGCTGAGTGACCTGTGGATGGGTGACTATGTGGACATAGCAGGGGGAGACCAGATTGGTGCCAACAAGTCCATTCTGCTTTTCTGGCCCATGGAGAATTTCGTGGCCACCTTTCGGTAAGACCTGCAGCTTCCCGTGTGTTGCGTGAGCTAATTATGGATACATAGTTTCAACTTTACACTGTTTATATACATGGGAAATGTAAATCATTTTTCCCAGAACATTTTGAAAAATAGGTCTCCATTTTCACCTGACTGTATGTAGGCTGCCACCTTTCCCGCTTCTGGTGACAACTGTTCGCCATGTACTTTCTGCCACCTAGTTTTCCACATGGAAACAGGTGCAACCATGTCAACAGCGGGAACTACTGGATTAGGTTAAGAGCTTTTGATCAGTGGTTTCCGACAGGGATCCAGAACCTACTTGTGGTGGAAGTGGGTGTGCTTAGTGAGGCTGTATTCCAACTCTCAAAGTTCTCTCCATACGAGGGCTTGATATTACCTGGGTTTGAAACCTATGCAAATAGATCTTTCTCCAGTAATATTGAGGAGATTAATAAAGTTTGAAAAATTCCATTTTCACTTTATATTTACTTCCTAAAGTAACAATGTTAAATTGTTCTTTATTTTTTATTATATATCTAATAGAAATTTGAAAATAAAAAGAATTATAACACCAAATGCTTTAGAGTTGAAAGTCTTTATAGCAGGGCATCAGGTTTGGTGCCCCCAGACAATAGTTGAGAACTTGTGCCATTAAATGATCTGGAATGGTGTCAGTCTTGTGAGGTGCTTGTGGGTTTGTTTTCATTACACATATTTAGCTTGCCACGCACATAGCAATCACTTCTGTGCACTCGCACCTCTTTAGTGGAACTGTTGAATTCACAGGGTTCACGCAGCACTCATCAGCTACGTGGAGCAACCACACCCCTGAAATCACACTTTCCAATGCAGAATTCATCACGTGCACTCAACACTCTTCCTTCCTCTCCTCACTCCCCTCCAAACCTCAACCATCGCCACTGAGTTGGGTCAGATTACATAAATGTATCTAAGTTTTGTAAACCTAAGAAATTCTAAGACACTGCTGTTGACTTGGGGTAAACATTTACAGAGATTTGGGGAGAAAGTCCACGTGCCTTTCAGTGTGGACACACCCACTTTCCCGCTGCTCATTGCTCTGAAGATTACCTGTTCTGAATGACTAGTGTTTCTCCCATGTTACATGAGAGAAGAAGCAGTTCTTCTCTTGGACGTGTAAAGTGTTTTAATGAAGCATCTTCAAGAAACTTTTAAAAATGATATGGTGAGATGAAGAAATTATATTTGTGACAATTAGAATAGTTACTATTCTGTTAAACAAACAAAGCCTGTTATCAAATGCACTTGAGGATTTTTATATCAACACTATAATTTAGTATAATTAGAAGTGGTCCTCATGTATTTGTGTAGGTTTGGGGCCCTAGGGATGTTTCATTCTTCTGGAGAAAAAAGAGTCACAGTCAGAATATAGGTGGAAAGTGGGAGAGCCTTTCTCCTGAGACGGAAGGCTTGGATAGGAAAAACCTATAATCAGGGCAGGCATGAAACTCTGCTGTTCCAAGGTCATGTGGACCTGAGAAGAGGATGGAGAAGGAAGAAACGACACCTCTTCTTGTTCAGTGACACTTTGGTTGTGTCTAATACTAATAAGCGATCCATCCATCCTTAATTCATTTTAAATTAGAGTCTTAAATGCTGCAGTACGGTAGCAGAGAGGACATTAGTCATGAGCTTTAGGTGAACTGATCTTGATGATAGGCTCATAGACCACAGGACTAGCTTAAGAGCCAATTTATAACATACTACAATTGTGCAAATTCTAAGAAGAATTAAAACATATTATTTCCTAAAGAGAAATCTTCATTCTAATCCTAGTATATTCTATTCAACTGTCAAATACTTATCTATGATTTAATATGATTAATAGAACCTTTTATGTGAGTAGCACCCAAGCTGAAAGGACATTGTGGGACTTCATTACTGCTTTCTGCATTATGAAGCTAAAGCTCAGAGAAGTAGATTGAGTCCCCCAAGATCACACAGCTATCACAGTCACAGTCAAGACTCTAAGTTCCCAAGAGCTTCCATTAGATGGTCCATTTCCCATCACTATAAAGAAGCCCAGTTAAGAGCAGGATGCTACTCACGCTGGCACACATTGGCAGTCAAGGGCATCTCGTATTTTTAAATAGAATGATCTTAAGGACGGTCGTATGAAGGTTTTGTATGGTTTAACTTTCCTTTTTTTTTTTACTTTACAGTTCTTCAGAACAAAAAGAGCAATGGTATTCCCTCCTTCAAAGGTATTTTGTCAGGTTCATATCTTAATTCTCTAGTGATAACGGAATGACTCTCTGATCCTGCGACCTCGTGTTATCATTCATTTTCTTAATAGAAATTGTTAGACTCTCTTCACGTGTTTTCTTGCTTAGCTGTTCCGGGGCTGCTGCTGTCCGCTCTCTAGTTGATACACATAGTTGTTTATTTCTGATGAGGCCGTGGCTGCCATTCTCATCATTTCCTCCTCTCCTGTCTTTATATTGATACAAACAATATTCTCCAGACAGATATTGGATTCCCTCAACACAAGTTACTGCACTTTGTACCTTCGAAGCCATGCTGTTGGCCCCTCTCATGCAGGGAAACAATTCTGAGGGTGGAGTCTGCTTCCCAATCATTTCAGGACAAGCTGCTATATTCTGAACCACATCTTCTTTCTCTTACATACTTTTCCATATATCCTAATCTGTAATTCCTATTTCTGAGTTTAGATGTTTGGGATTAAAAATAAGTTAACAGAGATGGGACTATTAACAACAAAGATTAACTGGAAAATAAACTACCGGCTAACTTATTTTACTTTATCTTGTGTTGACCAGAGGCATTAATGAAGCAAAGGAGAAGGGCGAGATGAAGAGTATCACACTGCAGATATTCACCGAGGACGCCCTCAGCCGTGCCCGTGTATGTGTATATAAGGTCCCCACTGACATTCCGAGCTCCTGAGCACAGGAGAGAGAGACAGGATGGGGAGCGAAGGGAGAGAGAAGGGGACAGGGAGAGAGAAAGGAAGAGGAGTGGGAAAGGGACTGAGGATGACAGAGTACTGTGTGTAACATTATACATACATGTCATGCACACGTACCTGTTGCCCCTTATGTGACATGTACTAGGTAATGTGATGCTAAGTCACCGCTGTTAGCTGCAGGGCCTAAGCTTCGAAGAATCAGTTCATGTTCAATGACCATGAACTGAGGAGGGCTGTTGTAAGAGTATCAAGTTCCAAAGCAAATACTTCTTATTGGAACAAACTTTCCCCAGTTCCATTGCTCACGTGCACAATTATTTGTTGTTTCTCCCAGTTCTTATTTATATTGAAATATTTTCTTTATTCAAAAATAAATACAGAGGATTACGAACAAATTACAAACTAAATAGTACAAAGTATAACATTCGCCTCCCAAATTCTCCTATTAGGTAACCTTTTCCCCGTTGGGATTCAGTCTGTGTCTGTTTCTGTGTCTTTCTTTCTCTGCATGTGTTTGTACAACCTGCTTCTCGGTGTCAGCTACATAACCATGATTCTGCATCTTTAATGCTTTTACATATCCTAGGCATAATGATCGTCCTTCACGCACCCACTCTTTAGTAATCCACCTCTGTAAATTTAACATTGTTGTATTTGTATGCATGCGTCTGTGTGTGAAACACACATGTAGGTTTACACATCCACATGGTTCTGACTCTAAAAACTCAGGACCTCCCATGTGGTAGACAGTTCTGCCAATTAGCTACACCCTTAACCTTTTTGCAATGTAATTTACTATTCCTGTTCCAATGTTGTCATTACCCCAACCTGACCCTGTCCAGTATCAGATCAACCTTAGGTCTGGTATTGCCCTTGGCTGTTGTGACAGATTCAGAGTTCTGAAGGCCTTTCCTTCTGCCAGCATCAAAAGCTTCGCTTCTCACTAACATCTGACCAACAGTCCAATATTGGCACCTTCTTGGGCATTTCATCACCAGATCAGACTTCCGATCTTTGCTTCTTATGTGTTTCTATAATTTTTAGTTATGGTTAGCAGAGTGTGAAATCAATAAGTGGAAGGGGACTTCGTTCACAAAAATGCAATTAACGTGGGTAGAAATGTAGTTAGGTGGTAAAACACTTGCTTGGCATGCTGTACGTCTGGTGCCAGTCTTCAGCTACATACACACACACACAGACACACACACACACACACACACACACACACACACAACTTTCCAGGTGATGTTTTGTTGCAGGCAGTTAAAAGATAAGAAAAATGCATTGAAATATATTCTTTATTCAAAAATAAATACAGAGGATTATGAACAAATTCCAAACTAAGTAGTACAAAGTATAACACTCACCTCCCGAATTCTCCTATTGAGTAACCTTTTCCCATTTGGAAAAAGGGCTTCATGCTGTTTGTCTCTCTGCCTTTCTTTCTCTGTGTGTGTTTGTACAACCTGCTTATGAAATAGTTTCCTTTTACCTTGGTTTCTAAAGTGTTGCTGAGGACAGAGCAGAGGCTCTCGTGCTGTTTTCTTCTCTAAGAACTGTTACTAGAGGCTCCATCCCTTACTGCAGAGTCATCCTCTGTTATAAACCACACACAGAGTAAACGGTACTGCCTACTGCTGAGTTATTCTATGGCAGTATTTTGGAATTCTGACATCTCAGCGGTGTCTGCACAGAATCCTCTGAATCCCTCTTTGGTTTTCTTCTGAAAATGGTCTCCTATTTCTGTGGAGTAGTTTCTTAAGTTGAGGTGCATTAGAAAGCTACTACTGTGGGTTCCTTAGTCACCCTTGGTAGAGTTCGAGATAGAACATCAGTTCCTAAAATCTTCATTCCAGATTTCTAGGTCCATGTCAACAGATTTTTACATTGAAAATCTAAAGTCATGAAACCTGACACAGAGAAAAGTTTCCTTTCATCGTGTTTTCTTTTCTTTTTAAGTATTTAGAGCTGTATAAATGCCTAGCTGGTTAAGAGCACTGGCTACTCTTGCAGAAGACAGAGGTTTGGTTCCCAGACACACATAAGACATTTAGACAGCTAACCATAAACGGGAACTTAAGATTCAGGATCTGAGGTCTACTTCTGACTTCTAAGGGCAATGCACTACATGGGAGCACTTACATACATACAGGGAAAACACTCATGTGCATAAAATAAAATAGTAATAACTTTATTTTTAAAAAAATATTTGTCAGGGGCTAGGGGCAGATGGCTTATGGCATAAGAGCACTGGCTGCTCTTACAGAAGACCCGGTCTCAATTCCCAGCACCTGCATGATAGCTAACAACCATCCAGTTCCGTGGGATCTGACTCGCTCTTCTGTCCTCCTCCGTCATTGCACTACACAGGTGCACTCACATACATGCGAGCATTACACACGTACACATAAAATAAAAATAAATTTTAAAATCTTTTTAAAAGGTATTTGTAGACAGTTCTTATTCTGCTTTTCCTAAAACTTCATACATGACCTGTAACAAAATAAAGCCATGCTATAAAGGCACAACTGGGGACGTGAGGACAAGGCTTCAGCTCATCCCCTCTTCACCCTCGTGAGTGCTGTGCACAGCACCCACGCGCCCTATGAATTCAGTCTCTCCTTTCTTGCCAAACCTCTTATCTGTTACATTATTACTGCTCCAAATCTTTAATTTGGGGATTAGATATCTTACAGGGCCATGGTATATAAGAGAAAAAAAACTGTTATGATCTAGGCATGTGCTCTGTATGTGTGTTAACATTACCTGAAAGCAAGTTTTGCTTACAGACAGTAAGTGGTGATTGCAGAAGAATTAGTCCTGTAATTGTGTGCTTTCAAATTATTTCATAGACATTCCTCTCTATCCTCTTTAATAGCCTTTATATGTGACGGCATCAAACTTGGAAACAGTGAGTGATATTATGAAGAAGTTACTACCAATGTTAGGAAGACCTGTAAGTAATTTTCAAGCTATTTTTAGTTAAATTTCAACCATGATTTATGAGAACCACGTGCAGTCAAATGTGCAAATAAATAGCACCTCAACGTACTTGATTATTATAAATTTAAAACGGGATTTGTCATCTCCTTTTGGGGCCTGAAGGCATCTAAGATATCTATTAGTCTTTATAGGGGAAGTTTCTAGGAATTCTTGTTTAATTTTCATGTGAACTGAAAGAATGATCCTAGGGTATTTGGTTATACTTTAAGATGACTAGTAACAGCACGTATTTTTGTTATATTATAATTGAATATAAAATCATAAAGTTCTATTTTTAAAGTTTTATTCTATGAGTGTTTTGTTGGCCTATAAGGGTTCCATGTGTATTAATGGCCAAGGAGGCCAGAAGTGGGCATCAAGTCCCTGGAAAGGGACTTATTTACAGGAGGTTGTGAGCCACCATGTGGGTGCTGGAAACCGAACCCAAGTCTTCTCTCAAAGCAACCAGTGCCAATAACCACTGAGCCATCTCTCTTACCCCTGAATAACGTTCTTAATAAGAGAGTTCTGCCTCCTTCACTGGATTGTTCTTTCTATGTTTCCTTTCCCATTTCCTCCTCGTCTGGAACTATTTATTTAGATTATCATCCAAGGGCTCAATCTCAATGTGATTAAATCTATGTTTTTTATTATTCTTTATATTATGTGTATTAGTGTATTGTTTGCATGAATGGAAATATACTTGTGTCCTGCAATGCTCTCAGAAATCAGAAGAGGGCATCAAATTCCACTGGAACTGAAGTTATGAGTGATCATTAGCTGCCATGAGGGTCCTGTGAATCAAACCCGGGTCCTCTGCAAGAACAGCCATTGTTCTTAATCACTAAGCCATCTCTGAAGCTGCAATAAATCCTTGTTTACATACGCATTTTGACATTAGACCATGTTAAATATCCCCTGCAGAGTGGCCTTGAAAACATATAATAAATCTCTGTGTGAATGAATTGGTAAAAAGAGAGACAAATTTTGAGTAAGACCATGTACTTAGCGACATTCCTGTACACGCTACTTTTGTTCTGTCTTTTAAAAATGTTTTATTTGTTTTTATTTTATGTGTATAAGTTTATTGCCTGCACGTCTGTAGGCGCACCCATGTGGTGCGATGCCCACGGAGGTCAGTAGAAGGCACCAGTTTTCCCTGGAACTGGTAATGTAAGAAGTTCATAAGCTCCTATCTGTTTAACAAATAAGAAAGCACTAGTGTGACTCTGTGGGAAGAACAGCTTCAGGGCGACGAGGATGGTGATGAGACAAGATAGGAGAGGGTGAAAGGACTTTAAATTCATTGTGGACGTGTATGAAACCACCAAAGGAAAAACCAGTATTAAAATCAGCACATGAGTGGGAGAGATGGCTCAGTGGTTAAGAGCACTGGCTGCTCTTACAGAGGAAATACTTCTAGTTCCCAGCACTCACATGGCCACTCACAACTGTCCATGACTCCAGTTCCAGGGGATCTTACCACATCTTCTGGTCTCCATGGGCACTGTATGCATGGTGCACTTAAACAAAGGAAGGAAAACACACATATACATAAAATAAAAATAAATTAATTGAATTGAATTTAAAAGTCACCACAACCAGAATTTGGCGTATTAAAAAATCTATTATATCTGTCTTAAAGGAAATAAGCAAGAATTGTGAAACCTAAAGCTTTACACTCTAAGTCAGTCATATATGTCTGCATTGACATTAATGCATATGATAAGTGTGTTTAAGAATTAACTGTTGGAAGTGTTTGTGGGTTGATTGTGGAGCTTAATATAAAATGAAATACAATTCTTTTATCTCAAACTTTTGGATCACTCCAACAAGATAATCAACACTCTCCATTAGTGTAATTGAGAAGATTTTATAATATTCATACACCTGAATTTCTAACCCCTGTCTTGTAGGGAATAACTTTTTGATTGTATCCTACTTATTTTCAAAATAATTCCCTAGCTCATTGCCTCTGTCTCTCTCTTTTCCTCTCTCTCTCTCTCTCTCTCTCTCTCTCTCTCTGAATGTGTATGTGTGTGTATCTGTGTGTGGTAGCTGAAATACCTAGAAACACATTCTCCAAGGTAAGGCATTTATTCTTAGCCAAGAATCAAAAGTAATCGAAGTATTAATCAACAATAACTACAACTGAAGCATATTTTAATGTTGGCCACTCTTGCAGAGTTCAAAATAATTCAGTGGACTATACATTTTGATATGTTTGTTTCTACTGGAAACCAGAGTTGCTGGGCAGTAGTTTCGCTGGGGTAACTTCTTTTCTTCATCTGGCCTTTGTCAGGTTAAAGACTTGGCTCGTCCCTCCACAGAGTGAGTTTATTCTGAATAAAGACAGAGCTTATTTTATTCTCCAGTCCTCTCAACAAGCCTCTCAAGCTGTTGTCTTTTTCCGCTCAGCATTGCTGAGGCTGTAGTGCCATTCAACTGTTACTTTGCTCAGGCACAGTACTCCTGGTGTGTGTGTGTGCCTCTCTAGACAATAGGTTGTCTAGACGAGGACACATCAAGGCAAAGCTCAACATTTTCCACAGAATCTGGAGAAGCAGGTATCCAGACTTGTGGAATAGTAGTTAGTACTTTTCTTGCAAAGTGATTTTTTTATTCCAAGGTCACTCAGAAAGTGCCCTGCCATCTGCATTGTGGATCAACAGATCCATCAGAAAAGAGAGGCAATAATCATGGTTTCTCCACCTAAAGGGGGAGGACACTTTCTGAAATCAGCCCTGTTGACTCAAAATCTGGCCACTGGAGTTGGAACGATGGCTCCGTGGTTAAGCACTAATTACTCTTAAAGACGACCCTGGGTCAGATCCCAGCAGCCCCATGGCATGGTATCCATCACCCTCTGCTGGCATGTGGTATTGCATGAATGTTAAAGAAATAAAAAAATTTAACTGTGGCAATCCAGTGATTAGAACATCATTTATACTGCTCTGAATGATAATCTTCTTAGAGAGACAGAAAAGGTACGGAAATATGCTCTTCAAGTGTGACAGTACAAGACTGTGACTTCTGGTTATTTTGTCCCCAGAATGCTGAGGAAGATCACCAACTGTGGTTCTCGCCTGGCCGTGGGGAAGCTTCATACCCACTCACAGGTAACAGTCAGAGAAATCTCAGTAGGATAGGATCAAATTGAGTGCAAACTTATGACCCTAAAGTCTCAATGTTCTCTTTGTTTGGCCTTAGCTTAAATATCCATAGAACAACTATCTTATGCTCTTTTCATCTAACTCAGAATTACCAGCTATTTAATGTTCACCATTTACGTGATAACATTTCTTCATACAATAGTATTTGACTTGATGGAAGAAATAATGCAAAGATTTCCTATGCTTTTTCACTTAAGAAACAGAAAACTCTTGAAAAAATACTGAATAAAACACTGGAAGTTCTTATTCACATTTCTGAATAAAGACTGTCCCATTTCCTTACCACTGAGAATCCTCTGTGTTGGAAGGATACTCTAAAATCTAGCCACTCCTGTAAACTCATGTGCAAACATTCATCTCACATCTGATCTATGACCAGCATTTTTCTCAGCTTGAAAGGAAGTGAAACAATAACCTTCAGGTTCCAGAAGTCTTCCCTGACTGAACGACCTGGTATTCCTTAGGTAGCATTTTCTAGAATTTTTCTCAAGATTATTGACAATATATCATAGTTCTAGAAGAATTACATGAGGAATTAAGAGAAGAAACTGAGTAGACCACGTGAGCTCCATGTGGCTGAGCACTGCAAAAATTGGGTTGGTATCAGGGCTTGTAGGAACCTTGCACAAAAGTGACAGAGACGATTCCTGTGGAAGATCAGAGGACCTCCATTGTACTTCAAATCATTTGTTTTTTGTATCTGACAACAATCTGTAAAAAGAGTTCTGTTTAATTTAAAGTCTCACATCACTGAAACCAGCAAAATGTCTTTATGTTATGAAATGTGTATTTTCAGCATTAGAATACTGGATATCACAAAGGACAAAGCTGAGACCAAAATCTACCCTCTCATTTCATGCATTTTTTTTTCCTTTTGAGACAGAATTCTCTTCAGCCTGTGCAGGTAAGAACCTCATGATACTCCCTGCTCCTGTCCCCCGAGTGCTGGAATTACGGACATGTGCCAAAATGGCCTGGCTGCCTTGGGTTTCTGTAAAAATGTTAACATTATTTTAAACTTCCATCAGAAAAAAAGTACATGGGAAAAGCAAGAAATTCTCAAACATATTCAATAAAATGTGTTTTGATAATATGTTGATTTTAAAGGTTAGAACTGCCTCACACATCGTGGCTGACTTGAGGAATTCTAATTTTTGACATTTGGGCATTGCAACACACAACATCCTTAATCCCAGCACTACCAAGGCAAAGTCAGGCCAATCTGTGTGAGATCAAGGCCAGCCAGGTCTACAGAGTTCCCGGATGGCTGGGACTACAGAGAGACCCTCTGTCCAAAAATATGCCCCCCTTAACTCAAAAACAAAAGAATTTGCATGTGAAGGTCCCGCAGTCAAAATTCTGAACGTGTATTTCAACCCACTCTCAGTTCCCAAGTGTGTATCCTGATACCTGCGTTGTGCCATACTGATTCCATAGAAGCTTCTTGAACCCTCACGTTGGCAGTTACCGTGACCCTTCTTCTGAGGGCAGCACTGACATTGTATCTGTGCCAGATGGAATAAAGGGAGAGTTCGGTCGCATTAGTGATCAGAAATGGAAGAAAGCAAGGTTCCTATTTCCTAAAAACAAATCCACTACTCAGCACAGTATCCGTATGAATTCTTTGGAGACGAATTAAATGAAAACACGGAAGAGCAGATCAAGCCTCTGGGATCAATTTCAACATTGTATGTGTGGTTTTCTGGGCAAATCCCTGCTGTACGTGCACGTGGGTTCTTTCATCCCCCCATGCTCCAGCTTCTTCTGTTCAGCAACGAAGGGAGCAGAAGACAATCAAGTCCACTGCTCTTGAGCAGCCTGAGTCAGGACTGAGAGAGGAAATGACATCTCTCCATAATCCTGATAGGAACCACAGGTGAGAAATGACTGATCAGAGCAATTCCTGGCATGAGTATTCCAATTAATTAAAGACAAATCACATTGACATCTTTCCTTTTCCATTGCAAATCTGTAACATTGGGGTGGACCAATGTAAACTTAGAAGGACCAAGCGATTTGCTTAATAAGAAAAACTCGTGTTCTCTCAAGGCAGAAACCAGAGTCCTTAAAAAGTGCCAGAGAAAAGCACAGCAAAGCGCCAGCCATGCAGTGCACCGACAGACGGGCCTGTGCATTCCAAGGAAGGCCGCAGACTGAAATTTTCTCCTCTAGATTTCAAAGTCCTGAGCTTAACAAACTTGCTTCATGACAGTCTTCCTTGGTGGTCTCCTGACATTCAAGGGAGACAAAATCAACATTTTCCCATAAGTGGTTTAAAGGTTGTGACTCACACAGGAGCGTGCGCAAGCTCACAGGTAGGTTTGATTCCGTGCAACACCATTATGTTCAGTTCAGATACAGTTTTTTTCTTCTCATAGGGCAAGACCGTCCATTTGACATCAAAATGGGCAACCTTCGAAAGGCTGCGTTCAGACCTCGGGGACTGAGGTATTACAGAATGTTTCCCACTCTGCCAAGGTTGGAGGTTGAACATCTCTCCCCAGATATCCAAGGACGGTTCATCCTGAAGCTCAGTGAGACAGCCAGAGACCGCCAGAAGAACAGTGAGTCACTTACCTTCAAGTGCTCTGTGTCAGTTCCCATTTCAATTAATGACTAAAAGGTAGAGAACTGGGCAGTATAGACCAACCCAGTGTATCTGAGAATCAGACTTGGACAAAACTAAGTTCTCATGTCAAGACCTGAGTTGATTCTAGGAGGAACTTTTCATTATTCTAAGTAGATATCTGCACACAATTTTGTATTTCAGAGAATTTTATGCATGTAATTATGGGTATACACATCTGAAGCCTCATTACATAGAGGCTTCTGATGGCCTGGACCCTCAGGCCTTCCTCATCCCTAGGTATTAGAGAACACTTCATCACACTGACTATCACACATTGCATCAGGCGTGTCATAAATTTGAAATGCTATCACAAAGTGGGTAGGTGTGATCATCTCACTTCTTTCTTAGATGAAGAAGAGAGAACATTCGGAAAGAGATGGTTTTTCAAGAACCGGATGTTTCACAGGACATCGACCATCTCGCAGGACCGTGTCTGCAGAGCCCCAGCAAACCCAAAGACAGAAAAACTGTCTGAGAATTCTCCTGTGAATATTAGTGAGGACGGCAATCTGCCTACAGCGATTCTGGTACACCTCATTTGAGATGTCCGTAGCTGCCTGAGCACGAAACACTGGGGGCTTTATTGTTCTCAATCAGTTCTACCCTGAAGCAGGGGAATCATTGACTAGCTATCACTTTGAACAATAAGATATAGAATTATTTCTTCAAAGAATAATAATCTCAGTCTATATTGCAGAGTCATGTAACACAAGCACAGTAGAAAAGTAGAGTCTTCTAATGATGGCTTTCAACAGAAATCCACGTTCTCCTGCTGGATGAAAGCACTGGGTGTGACCTTCCGAGTCCTTCTCTGCCCCACATGCTGTTCCAGTTTCTGCAGTGAGGTTCACACAGTCTCAGATCTTTTTTTTTATTAACATTACCACTGATATCACTTCTAATTATAAGTGACAAAGCTTGTCAGAGTGTGATTTGTATTTCAAGTGTTTCAACATAAATATACAGGCATAATATACAGGGAAGAGAATTTAGTCTATGTTATTTCAGATCAGTGGATGGATTTCCAACATCTCTCCAAACACTCCATTCACTGTAGGAGAATTCATGCCCAATGAGAACAAGTCTATCATGTCAGGTATGAGATAGCTCCTATCCAACAAAGTGCACATTTCACAGAAAATTAGAGGTTACTATGACTGTCGTCATTGAAGTGTGTGCATGAGGTAAAGCCTCAGAGAGATTGTATACTTTGCCCAAGCTGACACCTCAGATCTGACACACAAGAATAGTAAAGTAAGACAGTGCAAATCACCAGAGAACTTACAGCAAGGACTTGATTCAAAGCCTTCCCACTGCAAAGGAAAATTGACCCAAATTTCCTAATGTTTTAGAGTTAAATGTGAGGGGTGGATGGAAGAACCTGAATTCAGAGACACCAAAGTAGCTCAAAATCAATTTCAGTCCTGCCAGCTGTAGCACAGCAGCCTTATGTCGGTTGCTCTAGTTCTCAGTAACGGGCAAACTGATGCTCTTCCCTGTGGATTTGAGATGACAGGCACTTCCCTTTTCTACTCAGGACATGATCTCTTTTATCAATGAGAAAGGGCCGAGCACTGAAGGAATCTCCAGGGTGTCAGCTAATGCAAAATCGTGCAGAGCCCTCAGAGAAAAGCTAGATTCTGGAGAGGAGGTGACATCTGTCTTCAAGGTAGGGAGAGTTCTAGCATCATCCCCACTCAGTGTACGTCTGACACACCGTGAGTAGTTTCCTTCATCATGATTACTGGAGAATGACAGCAGACAGGACAGACTGGTAATCGGGCATATGAAAGATTCCTCACCAGGTTCCACTGTAAGGATTCTCTGTTTGATGTTAAGAGGCCCATATGTTATATACATTTTCTTTTGCAGTCTTAGAACATCCTTTTCATGTCACTGTTGAACAATCCAGGAAAAATAACAAAATATTTAGCAGTGATATCAAACTATAAACATGTCCCACTGGTGACTTATGAAAAAAGCACCCTACAACTATCTACTCTTCTGTCTTCTCCACAAAGTCTAATTTTCCAAAGTAATAGTGTACGAGTTCAGGCACATGGGACATGCACACATGCTTGTTGTGTGCACACCCGTGTGGATGTATATCCCAGTCTCATTCATCAACCTTTCACTGTCCACTGTATTCCTTGGTGTTACGGTTGTCACAGAGCCTGGAGCTTTCTTCTCCACACTGTGGCTGTAGAGAATCAACACACCCCAGTGCTAATATTCTCTCTGGTCATCTCAGAGCTGGGATTAATACTTGCTATGAAGGTTCTGGGGTCACAACTCAAGTCTTCATGATTGTGCAAGTGCTTTCAATTACAGGGCCATCTTACATCCTCTGAAATAATTTTTAACTTAGAAGGTAGTTGCAGATATTTAACTTAGTAAGCAAGTGTTTGCCTTGCAATGAATCAAAACATACTCAAAGGAACCAGAATTTTTTTCTCTTTTCTTCACCATTCCTGTTGCTATCTACAAACACTGTTACTTTAAAAGTGTCCTGAAATGATGACCCCCATCTGTGCCTTCTCTCACTGGCTTCAGTCTTGCCAGATTACCAACCTAAGTTTCAGGTCTGTTTACTGTCTTCCAGTCTAAACACACCACAGAATGTAATGTCTCACAGGAACCCTCAAGTCACTTTTTAAAATATGCTTTCTATCCAGGTTAGGAAAATGAGTTAGCATTTAGAATTCTGCATTTTAATTGATTTATGTAAAAAGATGAGTTCTGATATAATAAATGGCAATCACAAATTATGTAACTTTCTAAAGGGGGACCCATTAAGAGAAGAGAAAAAAATCAGCCTACTTAGATACTTGGTAACACCTTCAAATTATATAGCAATGTGGTAATGACTACATCCATAGTCCTGAAATTAAGAATATCTGTTATATGCTATAGAGATGGCTCAGGGATGCAGAACATTATCTGCTCTTCCAGAGAACCTAAGTTCATTGCCTGCACACACACGGTGGCTAACAAGCATCAGTAACTCCAGTCTCAGAGGAATCCTTCCTCTTCTGGCCTCCGTTGCCATTGCATGAATTAGGTGCACTTACATACACACAGGCAGAACACTCAAACACAAAAATAAAAATCACAAGGAAGAATCTCTGTCATACACAGCCTTTCCTTCTTCTCATAACGGTAGACCACATGACAAATAGCAACACTTCTGACACGTCATAGGTCAGTTCAAGTCATATACAGTGGGTATTTGAACAAGTCAGGTATTGTCCTCTGTGAATTTCATGTATGGAATTAATGTCATTTTCTAGCACAATGTGGAAGCTACCGATTTACAAGTTTTCAAAACTTGACCTTGATAATAACATGTCAGATGCTAAAGAATTGGCACACATAGGAATATGGTATCACAAAGGAATACGGGACCAGAACCACATTGAATTTGCCCTTGAATAGATAATAGACTATCTCCACATCTCTGCAATAATTATCCTTGGCATATTTTCTACTCATCAAGAGACTCTTGAGTCTAGGAATGCTTACAGGCACCCATGGTCTCAGAGGATGAATATTCACAGACATCAGGCTAAGTTGACTGACCCAGACAATCAGGGTCAGCCATAGCTGATTGCTTTGTCTCAGAACGCTGAGAACACTCCATGGGAAAAATCTTGTATAACCCTTAGAGCCAAAGTTGGTTTTGTATCCACGTCACTTCATACCAAGCCTGCTATATACATTAGCACAAAAATACAGAAGTGACTGACCAGTTACTGATTTATAATGATGGGAGCTGCCTTGAGTCATTTCCTGAGCTCATCAATACTAAGAGGTGGTGAGGGTGAGGCAGTGAGACCAGTAGAAACAGGAGCGCTCCACCTTTCAAGGTGATTAGAAATCTTAATCTTGTTTTCAACAAATAAACTTAAATTTTCCATTCATTTAAACTTTTAGATTAGAGTCCTTCTGTATTTACCAGGGTAGCCTCTATCTTGGGATCTTCTTGCTTCACCCTCCTTTGATCTGGAATTACCAGTCCACAGCTCTATACCCGCCTACAGCACAACTCTAGTAGGCCGAGTTTTGTGACTTTAAGATTTTAGGGTTACCTGGTGTGGTGACTCTCGCCTTTAATCCCAGCACTGGGAGGTTAGAGGGAGGTAGATTTCTGTGACTTTAAGGACACTCTGGCCTACATCATGAGTTCCAGGCCAGCTGTGGCTACAGAGATTCTCTGTCTCAAAAAAATCAAAGATTTGGCTGTCAATATTTAAAGTCATACAATTCAAGGACTTCAAAGACACCATTTAAAGAGCTTCCATTTTAATACTTTAAGATCTCATACTCAGAAGCCCAAGTTTCTACTTTTTCTTTTAATTATATATATATATATATATATATATATATATATATATATATACACACACACACACACACACACACACATAGTGTGTGTGAGAGAAAGACATTATAACAAAAATATGAATATATATAATATATAATTATATGTTCAAACCTAAAAGATTGAAGAGCAGAACATGTTAATCATCGGTAATTTGACTACATATTACATATCCAGAACAAAGCCACTAATAAGCTTAAGGAGAAGTCTTTTTATAATGTTAAAAGAAGGAAAGCATGAAGTTACTGTATTTTTACCCCAGAGAACACAGGAGAGAAGGTCCAGCCCACACATGTGTTTATGAGGACAAAGGTCTATAAAATTAGTTCACTTGATTCTGAATCTGACTGCTCTGGAACGACAAGCATTTACTGCTAAAGAAACTAACAAAATGTGTACATTTATGTCATTAAACTAGCTTCGAGACCGAGGCTGCTGTGTCCTCTCCTGTCTTCAGTGCGCACAGGTTTGCCCGTAGGTCCACTAGAGGAAGTTCGCTCTGGGAAGAGATTTATCCTCATTCCTCCCATTACCCACATTCTGCTCTTAGGTTTCTAGTTTCATCTGAGAAAACCCAAGCAGCTCTTCTGGAGGAGCCAGTCATCACAGTGGGAGACAAGGTTCTGTATACAGGATGGGTTGGGGAGCTATGAAGGAATTTGGAACAAGACTGATTTTTCAATTGGAAATCTTCTCAGCAATTTCTCCCAACATCTATTCTCCACAAGATTAATGCTTTTTTTTTAATTATGTAAGGAGTTTCTTCGAAATATCCCAGGAAGTGTGCTGACATCTAATCTGTATGACAAATGGCTTGATGTCATGAATGAAGAGGAGAAAGTTCCTGCAGTGCAGAGGTAATGATCCAGAAATTGCTTGAGGAATGACAGAAAAAGACTATATTAGCTTATGGCAGGTTTATCCACTAAGAGAATGACTGGCAACAAAAGGTTCATTTCCTCACAAACATAGAGGACAGTTTAAAGAACATGTGTCTTAGCCAGGCAGAGTGGCTGATATCTTACTACTGTGAATTGTAGTGTTTATCCTAATATTATAAATTGTAATTTTGAATATTATAAAACTCCAAATGTATGACATTGATAATAAGTATGCTGCCCCAAGAAACATTCTGGTTCTCGAATCATTCACTTGTATGGTTTCAAAGTGTTCAAATGTTGATTGAACCCAGAAGATCATGTCTAGATAGAACTGAATCAGATGGAACATTTCTGTGTATATGAATTTCCTAGAATGACCTCTCAAACAACTGGTAAGTTTTGGGCTCTAATAACTGGATAGCATTGAAGAAATTTCTACATTAAACAGAAGACTATCTTTCAAAAATGAATTACTTAGCTTATCAGTATGTATTTAGTTGAGCATATTCAGAGTATCAGAGAAATTTGAAACTGACTATATCAAGAAATTGTATAAAAATTAATTTTATCAAAGTTGTATATTGTGATATTGGGGAAATTTTTCAAACACTATTTTAAGGCATATTCTTCCTTTCTTTGTATAATCAACAGACTCCATATGAGGTACAAAAAAAGGAATCTATTTCCAATCTCTAAATTAACAATTTTCTAAGTAATTCATTATTTTAATATGCTTGTCTCTATATTTAGCCTTTTAGAGCAGATGCCCAAAGCAAATGTTGATCTCTTGAGGCACCTTGTGGGAGCGTTATACAACATTGAGAGACAGTCTTCAATGAACCATATGACAGCTTATAATCTGTCTGTTTGCATAGCCCCGAGTATTCTCTGTCTGCCAAGTTCCTGCAACTCGGGGTTAGGAGATGATATCTCAAAAAAGGTAATGAGAACTCTTATTTTATGACTTCGGATTCAGATACCTTACTGTGAACCTGAATTCAGGTATCTCATTGTTCTGTCCAAGACATATGTCCTTGAGTTATATTTGTGAGGTTTGGAAGGTAGATGGTTAAGGCTTTGAGCTCCCAGAATCACTTCTCCCTCATTTGGGATTTAGAATCTAGACAGACTAAATCCTAGACAGGCAGACCTTTGAGATGGAAGAAAGAACAAGGTTCTGTAATTCAGTAGTCAAGGGTCAAATCTTTCAGTCATAAAGAAACATACGTGAAATTGTACCAATTTTCCAGAGGGTTCCTTATGTAAACACTGGCACACATCGCCTCTTTAATTCAATTGTTGGTCATTAGGAAAAACACTTGATTGATATTTTCTGTACTGGGAGCAACTCAAATGCTACAACAAAATACCTCAAATTCTTCAGTATAAAGATTTGATCAGCCTGAGAGTCTCCAATTTGTCACTGATTGACATCATTGCTTTTGGGCCTTTGAGAAGTGCACTAGGGCCGAGTGCCTCACAGAACCAGTTGTGCTCCTCATTGAGAGGAACCTCAAAGAGAGAAGAACCGGTGGCATCCCCCAGTCTTCTGGAACAGCACACACTGAGACCCAGCTGCCCCCCACTGGCCTTCGCACTTACAGCATGCCTCCCGATACATGGACCATGAAGGCCATCTTCAACACATGGACCTCCTGCAGAATATGAAACACTAAGCTAGAGCAGTTTTCACCTTTGACACTGGAAAAGAATCCAAGTAGAAAAACAATCTATAGCATCCTAATGGGACACTAAATGGCTCAACAAATTAACACATGCTATCCTTAGACCGCATGCCTGAAGCACACCTAGGTAAGCATACTGGGGGCATCCAACAGCACAAAAGACCTTTGATTGTGTTCGTTCTCCTACAAGACAGAAAGAAGCTCTACTTACAGTTAAAGATGCTTCCCTTAAAATGAATTTTGAAAGATTTTGTTGTTGTGGTGCTTTAATAATCTGAAATTTAAAATGTGCTCTAGCTGGGTGTGGTAGCACAAAACTTTAATCCAAGCACTTGGGAGGCAGAGGCAGGCAAACCCCTATGAGACTGAGGTCAGTCTGCTCTACATAGCAAGTTCCAGGCCGGATGATCTACAGGCTCAAATGATACCCAAAAGAAAAGAATGTGTTCTTCCACCCAAACATTCAATATCATTATTCGCGGTGCTCTCCTCACTGCTGTGACGGAAACCTCAGCAATGAAAGCAATTTGAAGAAGGAAACTCCTGGTTTAGGGGACACAGTCTGCCATGGCAGGAAGTCACAGGGGCAGGAGGATGAGGTGACTGGACACAGGAATTAGGGACTCATCAGCGTGTTGGTCAGTTTGTTTTGTCTTCATGCTCCTTTTTACTCAGTCCAGGAGGAACATGCATAGGATGGGTTAGGGGAGTCTTCCTGCCTCAGCTGGAGCTTTCTTTCAGCACCTTTATGACCAAGTTCACACGTGTGTGATAACTGGATCCAAATTTTGTCACCTTTAAAATAATTAGCTATCATAAAAGAAACACTTGAAATCATCCAATTTGATATTGCATTTTGTTGATAGTATTTGAACATCTGTGCCCTAAATATCTTTATTAATTTCTAATAGAAAAGTCCTATGCTCTTTACCAACTGAATTTCTCTCACAATTTTGAATTTCACGTTTCCCTCCAAAAGATAGACCAACTGTGATTTATAAGCATGACAAACAACAAAAAGCATCCTGTGTAAAGTTTACCCTTTGTTGCCACAGGTTTCTCTTGTGCAGTTTCTCATTGAGAACTGTCTGGAAATATTTGGAGAGAACGGCATCTCATTTGGGAAGAAGAGCTCCGTGAGTCCTGATAATATCGAGGAGGCTTCGGGTTCTCCGAGTCCCCTGACTGACTCTGGTGAGATGAAGACTGCCGAGCATCATGACAGCAGCTGTCCTACTGAAAGGCCGTGTCCCACAGACAATGATACGGGGCCCAGGAGTCCAGCTTCTCCCCTTCATTTTGGAGGGCTCACAGGTAGGGGCAGGTGTTGTTCGGTGATATATAAAGTGAAGGCGGGATAAGAGGAGCTCCCTCCTTTCAGAAAGCTGTGGGTTTCTTGTGGTCTTTCTTTCCTTTTTTAAAAATGTTTTTGGTCTCTTTGGACAGGGTCTTTCTGTAGCTCAGCTGGCCTGGAACTGATTAGGAGGCCAGACTAGTCATAGAGATCTGTCTGCCTCTGTCTTCTGAGTTCTGAAATTAAAGGTGTGCATCACCACGCTTAGCAGGAAGTTTAGAAAGTTGTTAATATGATCATAGTGACTCAGAGCCCATCATCTGACAATAGTATTTGGATATGTTCACAAACTCAGTAAAATTAATGTCCACATAGGAAGACACTCTCCAGTTGAATCCTCTGAGAGACGTCAAACATAATGCCCTTAGAATTTCATGTCTGTCTTCTCATTGATCCTGAGTTTATTTAAAGGTAACTCCCAGAAGAGAAGAGTCAACTGACAAGCAATTATGAATATTTAAGAATTATCATTCATCTTCTACAACATGGGTGCTCCATTGATTTAAAAAAAATGTTCGGTATATGCAGCTTAGTTAAATACTAGTACACCACACTGGGAAAGCACTCATAGTTGATCAGATGTTCGGTGTGTTCAGCTTAGTTAAATACTAGTACACCGCACTGGGAAAGCACTCAGAGTTGATCAGTGGAAACTGTGGTCTCAGCTTTGAACGTATCCTTCCTGGAAAAGGGGCCAGAGGCTTCCTGAGAAGTGGAGTCAGCAAACTGTGTCATACACGGCACATGCTGCTGGTGGGACCGAGCTGACTGACTAGGGTTGTTTACTAGAAAATCAACCAGGAGAACCGGGAAACGTAAGATTCTACAACTCTCTTGAGTAGAACACTAATAACTTTCAATAAGGGTCCCCTGAATTTCGTAATTGTAGTTCAATTTTAAAACTGTACAACGAGTCAGCAAGTGGCTTATGATGCCATTCAGGGGGTTGCAAACAGCACTGTCTAGGATGCCCATTGAAAGAACAGACCATGAGTCAGACCAGGCCTCTAAGATTATCTACCTATGAACAGGTTTATGAGAAGAACAAGTTAGCACCACAACTTCATTGACTGATTTAAGAATACCTGAAATTTAGCCTTTCAAAAGTGTTAGCTCTCTGATACTGTAACAGAGGCATGCCATGAAAGAAAAGTGATGTGAAAAGGTAAAAATCAAAGCAAGGTATGTAATGATCTCCTTTCCTCTTTAGAGTTGGAGAAACCAGTTAAAAGACGACGCTCTTTCATAAAACGGATGTTTAAGCGGAAATCAAGCATCTCTCAGAACACTGTCCGCCCACCTCTACCAATCACAAATAATAGACACCTCTTTGGGAGATCCTTGATGGATATCTGTAAGGATGGTAATATGCCTACCACAATTCTGGTAGGTATCATTTTGGTTTTCTGCAGGATTCTGTGAAGAAAAATCTCTGGGGTTAGAGTGTTCTCACTATGTTCTCTTAGCATGTTCATGGGCATTTAGGAAACCCATTAGTAATGTTGAGAAGCTTTGAGAACATTACCTCAAAAGTGAAAAAAGTCCCACTGAGGCTTACCTGAGTCATATGAGACAAGATACACAGGACACTGTTCGTTCCTCTTACACTGGTCTCAGCAAAGACCAGAATTCAGCTGATTGTTGGACATGTGAGCTCTGTGCATGTGAGTGTCTAAGTCCCCTGCCTTCCTTCTCCTTCCAGCTCTTCTCCCTATAGGAGTCTCAGATCTCTTTAAGGAGCACTGCCTCTGAGACTATTCAGTATTCTAACTCGAAATACCTGACAACGTTTGATTTATATTTCAAAAGATTAAGCATGAAATCTTATCCTCCGGCTATACATAATACTTTCATCCAAATAGAATAGATTATTAAAAGCCACAGAATTTGGTCTGTGTTATTTCAGTTCAGTTACTAAGTGGTCAGTTGAAACATGTATCGCATGTCCAGCGTCTCTCTAAGCAGTATACTCAGTATGAGGAACTTATGCTGCATGTGAGCAAGGTTGTCATTTCAGGTACATGCCAGTTACAGCAAGAACATTCACATTTTATACCAAATTTCAGTGTTAGGGGTAACTGTCAGCATTCAAACTTTGCACATGAACAAAGAAAGCCTCAGTATAGTTGTGGGCAGTAGCCAAGATTAGATCAGAAATCAGTACAAGGACTGACTTCACGACCTTGGGCTTCTGACTCTGACAGTATCTTTCTTCACTAAAAGTTGAAATTGTGAAGACAGAGTAAAAGGAAACAAAATCACATATAACTACAAGAAGCATACTTGAGGTTACAGATTTTTAAAAACTTTTTTGATTCATTTCTTTTTTACCTTATGTGCATATGTGTTATGCCTTGAATGCACATGGGTATACCACATGCATTCAATGCTTTGTAGGCCAGAATACTGTCAGATTCCCTCAAACTAGAGGTATCAAGTATTTTTAGATTCCATGTTCGTGCAGGGTACCTAAACTGGGTCCTATACAGAAAGAGCTGGTACTCTTAACTGCTGAGCCATGAAGCCTTAATTTTAAAAACATCCAGGGAAAACAGGAAGTAAGAATGGGGTTATATTCACCTCAGGGGAATAATCCAGTGTGAAATGGGAATGACATGCTTGGGAAAGGTGTTCATATGAGAGCAGAATAAAGTGTAGCCCTTTCCTCGGACACCTGAATGCAGCGAGCTTGGATTGAAAGCGATCAGATCGCAGAAGAAATCTTAATCATACACCCGGTGTTTCCTGGTAGGGTTTGCATGAGGGGCAGAAAAAATGTTCAAAATCTTCATTTCTCCCAAAACTGTATCCTTGCATTCCAAAGCTCTGATTCTCCTCAGGACCAACTAGTGGTCTCGTCCATGCATATCATGTGACAGATGCCTCTCCTTCGTCCACACAGGATATGCTGTCTGCTATCAATGAAAAAGGAGCGGACACTGAAGGAATTTTCAGAGTGTCAGCCAGTATAAAATCATGCAGAGCCCTAAGAGAAAAGCTAGATTCTGGAGAAGAAGTGAACTTCAGGAGTGAATCGCCCCTGGTCGTCGCTTCTGTCTTAATGGTAGGGAAAGTGCTAGCATGATCCACTCACAGAGTCTGACATTGCATGAGTACTGTTCTTCATCATGATTAACGGATAATGAGAACATGCATGATAGATTTTTTAATTCTGACAGGATGAAGGGTTTGTCACAAGGTCACAGTTTAAGGCCTCTCCCTTAGAAAGTAGCATTCTCCTATGTCAGATCTTCTTCGGTCTGACATTCACACTGTCTTCTTTATCTCATGTCTGACCACTATGCAATGTAATAGTCAATAAGCAATAACAATAAGGACATGACTAATGTCAATACCCACATCTTACAATACACTTAAGCAAGACAATTTCCTCCGTAAATAAAAGTTCAAATACCCAGTTGTCCACCAAATGTCATGTTCATGATTGGCAAAGAACTTGGGTTTTTGCCTTCTGTTCAGTGCATATACAAAACCGATTTCATTTTCCAGCAAATCATAGACCTAAATATTTTCAGATTTCCCGAACTGCCGAATTCCATGTCAAATCCTGAAGAACTAGCCTACCCGTCCATGAATATACTATCAGCACCAATTGGAACTTGTCATAGAGCAGCCTGTACCCACTGGCCCAAAAGAAGAACCAGTGACGTAGCTTATTTGGGTGATGTTCTGACTTTACCAGAGTCAGGGGAGTCTGGATCCCAGGGCCCTTAAATCCAGACAAGACACTCGGACTCTGAGATACAAGTTCATAACATCCGTCAAAGGCACCACTGATCCCCCCCAGCGCCTTCAGTCTAAACAATGATGGAGGCTCTTTTCCCCCCAAACTGGGACCGCTCCTTGGACACAAACCCGATGACAGCACTACGGAGGGGCCTGGTAAACCCGTAGCAGTTTCAGGGCATCAGAAGACTCAGGCTTTTTGGTACTTTCCCCATTTCTCTGTCCTCAGAACTGGAAACCAGCTTCACGTATACATTAGCCTAAAAAACAACAAATGAGCAAATTTTACCAACTGTAAGCATGAATGTTTCTGGGGCATTTTCTGAAACACTGAATACTGAGCTGTTTCATCTGTGCAGTGAGACAAGGGAAACACAATGCTTTGAAGGTGACGTGCAGCATCCTGTTTTTCTGAAACAAAAATTACAGAGTGGATGTGTGGGCGTGTATCCCACACTAGCCTCTAACTTCCGGTCACTTGGCTCCATCCTTCTGAGTTCAGAGACTACAGTTGTGCAGTACTGGGCCTGCCCGAGCTTCTCAAACTTCAGTGCTCCCAGTTTTGTGATATTGAGACTGAACAATCAATTTTACAAATTGCCAGATTTTTCTGGCCACCACTAGAAAAGAATAACCTTGGATGTCTTTAGTGCTGACATTCAGGGGCCAAAAGTTGAGCTGGGTGTAAAGTGTGATTGTTTCCATTCTGTGGAAACTGTCATTATGTTTAAATACAAGGGATTGACCAGAAGAACATGTTGCTACTAACTGAAGATTTGCCCGACATCCAACAAGCCTCTGTTTCCACATTTTAAGAGCTGAATTTTCCACAGTAAAGAGAGGAGAACATGTAACTATGGGACGTTTCTCCAAAGGAAACACATGTCTCAAGAGAGATAGCCCAGTCATCATTCAAAATGTGCTGATGATAGCTTCTATGCATTCATGTTTGTGTGCATATGTGTGCACATGTGTGCCTGTATACATGTGTGTCTATGCGTGTGTGCTCTGTGTGTGCATTTGTGTGTTTCTGCATGCTTGTCTCTGTGTGTGCAAGTCTGTGTGTACGTTTCTCTCTGTATGTGTTTCTGTGTGTATCTGTCCCTATGTATCTATCTGTGTTTGTGTTTAGCTCAGTTGGGTCAGAACGTTCACTTCCTAAGATATGAATTCAGAAGAATTGAAAAGGAACAGGATTCAGAAGAATTGGAAAGGAACAAGTCATAGGGTCAGGATGACGTAGCCTTTTCCCCTTCAATTCCTGTTTAAATATTCAGGAAGAGATTTAACTTCATTTCCTTCACTGTCCAGACCCTGATCCGTTCATTCTGGTTTAGGGGAGACATCCAAGGACCTCCTTGTGGCTGCTCCAGGCAGGGGAGTTTGAGCAAGATTCTGTTAGGTGACAGGTTGGGGAGCTCTGAGGGAAGTGAGGGATAATATGAATCTTTCACTTAAAAGTTCTCTCAATATCTTCTATAAAATATTTACTGAAAACTATGTGTTTCCTAATCTATGACAGGATTTTATTGGAAATATCCAAGGAAGCTTACTGTCACCGAGACTATACGATGAATGGCTTGGGGTCACTGATGAAGAGAATGAAGAGCAGAAAATTTCTGTGATCCAAAGGTAATGATTTCTCTAATTACTATTTTCACCCTAAGTACTAATTATTTGGGGTCTGACATAAAATAGAAACGATGTGTTCTTAGAATCCATGAACTTATTCTTACAGCATTGGCACCTACAGTAATGACCAAAAGGTTTCTTTTGCTTATCACACATACAGAGTCAGTTTTAAAACATGCATTTCTCAGTCATGTGTATAGGTTCATGCCTATCACCCTACTACTCGGGTGGTTGAATGATTTAAAGGCTAGCCTGACCTACACAATGACTTCTATTTACAATTGCGTTAAAGTTTGTGTTTCTAGGAGAAAGGAAAAAGAATTATTTCTTACTATTGTGGATTACTTTTTCTCCTATTGTTATCACCATGGAAAACTTGGCCATAATACATAATGAAATATGTAACTTGGATATGTGAAGAAAGCTGTTAGTGGCCACCAGTCTACCCTCAACCAGATAAGTAACTGGACAAGTTCAAATCTAGCTTGGCATTGAATTCAATGAAATGTTTTCAGATACACAGTTCCCTAGACTGACCTGTTACATAACATATAAACTTTGGAAGCTTGTTTAGTGAGCATCTCAGCACCACTATTTTAGTAATAAAGACAGATTGTGTAAGATAACAGTTTTCTTTATCAGTGTACTTTTGGTAGAGTATCTTCTACAATGTTACAGACTATTCGATGTATTTCAAGTAAATTATATCCTAAAGGTTTAACCAGGTATTGATGTGATTTGAGGAGAAAATATAGGCAATATTTTTTTGAAATAATCTTCCAATTTGTTGAATTACCAAAGCATTGGGAAATGGTCTAGGGAAAATTAATCTTCTTTTCAAATTCACAGCTGCCTATGTATAAATGACTTGCTTTTATAAACTTATTTTATGTGTTTAGTCTTTTACAACAGCTACCAAAGCCGAATGTTGATCTCTTGAGACACCTTTTTGCAATGTTACACAACATCAAGAGTCATTCTTCAACTAATAAGATGACAGCGTACAATCTATCAGTTTGCATTGCCCCGAGTATCCTGAGCCTGCCTAGTTCCTGCAACTGGGGTGTAGAAAAGGAAATCTCAAGAAAGGTACAAGACCTCTGCTTTTTGCGTCTATTCTGTCTTTGGGAGCAGAGTCCTCACTAAGAGCTGGGGATTCAGAACAGACAGATCAGTTCTCTTAAAGGCAATTTTTAATTACATTCCTTGGGATTGGAAGAGGCAAAGACCATTCTGCAGAGGTCTGGGAAGATAGTTTAAGCTGGATTTGGAGTCAGTGACTCACTCCTTATCTTTGTGGGTTTGAGAAGTTAGATTGACTGAACCACAGAGATGAAGGATGGGGGATGGTAGCAAAGAGGGTGGGGGTCAGCGGTCAACCAGACAAACTTCTTCCCGCACTGCAACCTTGGAGGGATATACAAATGAGGACAAATCTTCCAAGCCAGTTTCCTCATCTCACAGTGGCCCTGGCAGTTACCGCAGCTTCTCTGGTCATCACTCACACTCATTGCGTGGCTTGAGCCATATATGGGCACCAAATCTCCATTTAGACTGGGATCCGTCTACCATTTGTGGCCTCTTCAGTAAACAAGTTGTCTAAGCTGATCAGCTTCAAAAGTACTATAGCAAAACAATTGTGACCATGCACTTATGACAGGAAAATCTTTATTTTGGCTTGTTGTGTTGATGTTTTCAATTTATCATTATTATTTTTTTTATTATGGGATTTTTCAAAGAACGTCTTGGGAGGGAAGTAAGACAGAGAAAAAATTTTATGCCTCCTAGTGAAGAGTCTGGGGTAGGCATAGAATGAGATACCTCAGTCCCCCGCAATAATGCACCATCTAGGTTCCAATTACCTGCCATAGACCTTACCTCTTAATCAGAATAGAACAACCATTGTAGACCAAAAGCTCACCAAGTAAATGGGAACAATACAGAGTGAGTACATGCTGCAGAACATCTTAATGCTCTTACAACTGGCTGCTAAGATTATAGGTCTTCCCTGAGCTTGTCAGACAGCAAGACTGAGATTCACAATGCACAGACTGCAAATAGATAATCAAATATGCTCCCTTAATGCCTTCTTCCTTCACAAGAGAAAAAGAGGATCTCCGCTTATGAGTTAAAGACCGTTCACTTAAGAAGTGAACTTTAAAAGGTTTTGTCTAGTGGATGCTTTACAAATCTGAATAACACAAGGTTCTGCTTCAGTCTCCACACCCTAATATAACAATGCACACAAATTCATATGTTTCTTATTTTTCTGACATGATGCTTGACAAAAGAAATTTAAGGAAGCAAGAGTTTATTTTAGATAATAGTTTCAGGTGATACAGTCTGCCAGGGAGGAAAGACAAGGCTCTGGTAGTTTGAGATGGCCTGAAAGCACAGCAAGTAATTTAGCCAACTGGGATTCTACTTTCTTGAATTATGCACACACACCCCCATCTTACCTGTGCACCTGAGAACATGTTAGAAACTAAGAACCCTCCTGGATCAAGATGAACGTTCACTCCACACTGAGAAATGGAATAAGCTTTTCTGCCTCTAACAACTATTAACTTTTATTAATATGTATTAAATATTAATAACTTTTCATGTGTGAAGTCTACTCAGACGTATTCCCTTACATATCATGTGTGAGAATGGAGCAGTCTTGTCCTGCTGAAACTAGCACCTTCTAAAATATGACAAATTGTCCTCTGAGTGAGCTTTGATTTTCTATCTGCTGTTTAACATCTTTCACCTAGGCATAATTTGGCACACATAGAATTAGATTAAAATAAAATGCATCCTAGAAACAGGCATGCATGGACAGTATTCACATAATCTGAACAAGAGCTTACATAATCCAAGCTTGTCAATCAAAATATACACTCAGCTCTGTTATTCAATTAGCAACCCAAATCCTCCTTCTCTTCAGTCTCACAAAAGACCAGAACTATTGAGAACTCTCTCAGGTGGTTCTCAGTGTATCAGAAATGAACTGTAAGTTCAGTTTAGAAGAAAGGTTTCTTGCTGCTTTGGCAGTCAGGGTGAGCCTATTTCAAAATTCTTTGAGACACTGCAGAGATGACTCAGAAGTTAAGAGCATCATGCAGAAGACACGAGGTTGAATTCCAGCACCTAAATGGTGGCTAACAATTGTCTGTAACTCCAATTCCAGGGAATCTGATGACCTCTTCTGTCATCCATGGGCATTTCATGACACAGGTGCTTACACGCACACTTAACATTCATACAGATAAAATAAAAAGTAATTAATAAAATTTTCTCACTAAGATGGAAGGAACAGAAGAATCAGTGTAGACAGAGACCACTGGTATCAACCGAATGTTGCAAAAAGTAATTATATATGCTACTTAGATGGTTTCTGCATTTTCTTTTATTTTTATTCAACCTGAGACATTCATCAGTTGTGTACCCCCATTCAGGGTGAATCTTCGTTTCTCAATTAAGCCTGTCTATAAACAAAGAGACACACCTGAAAGTGAGCATTAGGTGTATTCAAATTTATTCTGTTTAGCTCCAAAGATTAAGCAGGGTGTGGAGTGAGGGCTCCACAGTTCTGAGCACACTCTGCTTTTGCCGAGGACATGAGTTCACTTCCCAACTCCCAAGTCTGATGGCTCACCAACTGCTAGAATTCAGGTCCAAGGGGTCCCTCTCCTCATCTGAACTCCAGGGCACATGCACTGTGATGTACACAGAGCCATACACAGACAGAACTACACTCACATAATTAACATAAAAAGATGGAAGCTTACTAGCCATCAGAGTGAGAATATTGTGACCTTTGCTATTTTATGGGATTGCACTGTACTGATTCTTAATTGTTTCATCTTACTACTCTTGTAAATAACTTATTCATTCCTAAGAGAAAATGGGCTTATATGTTTTATAGAAACTATATTCAGAATTCTGGTTTTGACATTTTTCTTCATTCCAAGACTCAGATGTCAAATGTGATTTTTCACAGCGCCAAATGACAGAGAATCCTGTGTGTGTTATTTTATGTTTCAGATTTCTCTGGTACAATTTCTCCTTGAGAATTGTTTGAGAATATTTGGAGAAGACATCAGCACTACACCTTCTGGAGATAGCTCGAATTGTTGTAATAACAAGGAAAATCCTCTGGATTCCCTAAATAATTTCAATGACTGTGCTGATGTGAAGGCTGCCAGGAATGGTGGCAGTGTCTGTCCTGCTGGAAGTTCAGGTCTGGAGGATGATAACACAGCGCCCTGCAGCCCTTCCGCTCCTCTTCCCCAGGAGAGGCTCACAGGTGAGGGAAGCTTTTATATATCATTACATGAAAGGCAGGTGACCTCTCACCTGATTTCAGAAAGATGCTGATACCGTCACCGCAGCATCAGGACACATCCTTTTATGACAGCGTGGGGAATATTTCAAACCACCCAGGCAAGGGGAACTGTACTGTGCAAGACAGATGTGCCACAACTGAGTCCAGTGTGACGATTCAGGGTTCTCCCTGCTGTGTTGCTTTTCTTCCCAGTGCTCCATGAGCCTCACAGCATGACTGTGTTCTCAGAGTTCTTTAAAAACATAAAAGGGATGATTGGCAGACAAGAACACCAGTCATTCCATAGAACAAAGCCATGTGCCACTCTCTGTGAGCACAGTTATTCCTAAATTATTTGTTTGCCATTAAATTAATGAGAACATCTAACCAAACAATGGCAGGTCTCAGAAGAATTAAAACAGAATTCTTCACAGGAAATACATGAAAAATACTAGGGAGGTTTGAACTGTCCCTGAGATACCAGCTGGCATTATTCAAACCCAACTAGGAATGACTAGTGCCAGTCATTCGGTGTACTGAGTGGAGATGAGATTTGGAAACATGTGGACGTGCATCATGAGTTCCTTCATACGCTTGACATTTCTTGCTTTGATATTTGCTGCCTGCTTTCAGGAAAGTTTGGTAGAATTCTTTTTATCTGAATTGGGACAAATATCTATTTGAGAATGTTTGTATCTACATGATGTTTTCTTTTTCTTTCAACAGTGAATGTGAACCCTCCACTTGAACCAAAACAATTGAACGTCATAGTGTTCTACAGAGGGGCCTCTTCAGGGTGATGAGTGAGGGCCCATCTGGATTGGCCC